>JAEAOA010001763.1:4667805-5268277 GCA_016746295.1 Potamilus streckersoni | reverse complement strand
GATTGCAATAGGTTTTCTATTACGTTACCTAGGTATTTTGTATTTGTTTGGTGGTCTGGAGGGGGTTGTTGAGCTCGGATTCTTACTTTCTCCTACTACTGGGTTCTCTCCCACAGTTGTCAGCGTCATCGTCGCAGAGAGGAGTAACAATCACATTTTGTAAGAACAGTGGTTGTCCAACAGTACAGCCACTTTTTCAACCATATCTACTGGCAATTTTTCCAATTCCGAAATTGTGTGTGTGTGTGTGTGTGTGTGTGTGTGTGTGTGTGTGTGTGTGTAAAATTTATTCTAACCGTACTTTGACCACAATCACATATAACACGAGATTCTCGCGGTAAATCGCATTCCATGCAAGCCTAGGTGTATCATATTTGAATATTCTACGACGATGCTCGCCATATTTACTAAGATGTTTACAGTTCCACTGAAGGTTGCAGAATTCTTATACGTTACACTGACTAACTGAACACGGAAGTTGTAATTAGAATAATTAATATGGAGAGAACGATCCTAGAGAAAATTTCGTATCAAGATGATAAACATTGTTTTACGCATATTTCTACGGTGATAGTTGGAGTTGGTATTTTAAAAAATGAGACTGTTTGAATTTGTTCAAGGATCTCTTTGCAATATCTTCAAACATTCAGACAATATGTTGAAAAAATGCCGGATATGAAGAACACCTGACTCTGAATCAGGAAAGTTTTAGTCTGGCACATATTATTACATTAGTGCAATTGCAACACAACTGCACAGGCTTATAGTGTACGTTGTACACTGGGTTACGGCCCTTATGCCATAAATTCAACAAAAAGAACCAATTTTACATGTTAACTAATAAGTGTTTTCAACATCAGACTGTTTATATTGTTTACGCTTCATTAAATGCAGTCATCATTTATCAGATAAACAGTGTTTTGTTTCCTTGCTTTATGCAATTTTAGCATAACTGATCAATTGTATTTTTTCATTTTTTACTAGATTTTTCTTCGATATTTGAAGCATTGATTTACCTTTGTACATCTAATTGTTCAATTTACTTAAGTAACTAAATTTCTGTTAAAGGTGTACTAGTTTTTAATGCATGACATAAAACCTCTTCTCAAATCAACTGATTTTTAGGTAATTTTATGACATATATTTGTAGCTTAAGATTTTATATATGTACTAAATACATTGTTTATGGTAAAATATCGAGAGGGGGATGCAAAGTTGATTGAGTAGTCGTGTGACTTCGTGCTATAAGTTTTTTTGTTTAAAAAAATTAAAGAGCTTAAATGTCCTCATTAAAGTATCAATATATATCTTTTATTTTGTTCAAAAACTCATACACCAGCTTGTGGTCTTTTATTTTATTTGTTTTTCAATGGGTTTTAAAATCTAGTTTTAGCCAAACTTCATAGGTTTCACTGTTATCTCTTCTGTAATGACTGGATATTACCTACACTGCAGTTGCCTTATCAAAATTTGTATTTGTATCATTTTACTCTTTAACTCTGGTTTTGGGATTTGTTTCTTTATTCTCTCTGTCTCGTGATCAATAGAAATTAATAGAATGTCCGTGCAAATTTTAGCTTTTTCATTTTCTAAGGCACTGTTTTAACCACAGTGGTCACATTCTAAAAATATGGTTATTTTTAGCAGTGTTGTAATGTATGTTTCCGATTTTCTATATTGGTATAGGTCATTTTCGTCTATACCCCATGACTTTTGTCCTCGTATGCATGCCCGATCAAGAAGAGAGTCATCTAGGCCAAAAGACTGTTGACTTATGTTAGTAACCATAAAACTGCTATTATAACACTACTTGTAGAGGCGTTTATTATTGTGACCATGCACTGTATTAGACTCACAACCGACGTTTTCAGTTAGGCCTCTATTATTGATTATATCTTTACCAAGCCACCATTAATTTTATTACATATTACCTACATTCATTTATACAAGCTGAACTCAGGCCTACATTCCAATCTCACTAGGATTCGTAGGGTTGATAGTGCTGTTATAATCCATCACAAACAATAAGATTTATCAGTTGTTACTCAGAATAGCAGCTCAACCCTGCTGGTTCCTTATTCCATTTCCTTGTCAAGACATATTTACTTTATGATTATATTTCATGCTTACTTTACATATGCACTTTTACCACACTGTATTGTTGCGTGCACTTTCGAGAACCCAACTCAACAAGCGGTTGCTGATTTTAAAATTAAGTAAGCTTACCTTTATACAAAATGTATGTTGATATTTACGGACGCTGCCGTAATCAGGCCCCAATTAATTGTTCCTGTTCAGTACCTACGAATGCAGTCCCAGTCTATTTTTAGAAAATTTTCCTGTCTCCTTTTCGTGGCGATACAAGAGGTAGATTTAGGTAATATTGGTATGGATTTAAAGGCAATTGCTTATTCTTTATGGTGTGGTTGTCTGTGTGTGTGTTTCGGCGACAGTGTACAGTGAGTAATAATTCTTGATGATGATTTGGAAGTGAAATTTCTTTTCCACTGCACGCTGATTTGTTGACAGTCCAGCCTGTAAAAAAAATACCGGTGAACCTTTGACAAGAACTTCACCGTGAAGTCATCTTCGAAGGTATTTTAGGCTAATATATGATTTGCATTGATTGTCACGCAGTGGAAAGTTCAGTACTGAGAAATAAATGTAGAGACTATATAGTAAAATTAATTGTGTTCTATGACCTGTCAGCACTGCATTTGAGTAAAGTTTAAACTGATATAAAATCTTTATTATTAATGATAGGCACATGAAATTTTAATATGTTATGTATATTAACTTTACAAATATAATATATAGTGCACGGTTAGTAATAAAGCCATGGTTATGAATCGGAAGTGAAATCTGTTCCGTTGCATGGTTTTTTGTTTACTGTTCAGTCCCTAAAAAAATGCAGGTCAACATTGATAAGAACTTCACCGTAAAGTCATCTTTGAAGGTATTTTAGATTAATATATGATTTGTATTGATTGTCACACAGTGGAAAGTTCAGTACTGAGAAACAAATGTAGAGAATATATAGTAAACTTAATTGTGTTATATGTCCTACTCAAGCAGACGCGACGTTGATTTGGATCTGAACAGGTTGCAATCACATTGGACTTTTCTGAGTTTATCGGTCCGGTTGTTGTTGATGTTGACCCAATCGAATTTGTACATTTTGAGGATCAATTTAATGATATCGTGGTCGTGGCTGGCAAAGCTAAATTGATAAATAAATCGCTACAAACTAGTCTTGATGAAATAAACTCTGAAATATATTTTTTAAAATACGAACCTTTGATGGATTTTATCCCAGTGGTGACTTTATAATTGCTGCTGATAAATCTAGATAATAATTCTTTATTTTGTAAGAATCTACTACCATATAGGGGGTATTTTACTATTTAGTTACTAAAACCAAGATAATGATTGCATGATCCTAATGCTCAAGCCAAATTTTGTCAGATTCTACGAACCTCTCGGTCAAAACTTATTTGGTTGCAAGAGCATTTAAGATTAACAAAGACGAAGAAATAGAGATATATGGGACAAATAAGCTTGTAGCGTTTTTAATCATCGCTGGCATTTATTTTTCAAGAGTCTGAAAGTAAGAGACGATAAATCGTTGTTTTTTGGCACAGACCAACATTAAAATGTACAATTTCAAACTTTAAAATAATGCAATTTGGGTTTCAGTGCTTCCTGTACAAGAAAAATAGCATACGAAAGTTGGGAGATTCTCCACTCACATTCTAGAAATGATTATTTTTACATATATTTTTCAAATTCCCTTTTCTTCCTGCAAGCAATCGACAGGGTATGCTTTTGTACATACTTTATGCAAACAAACATGCAATTGTCTTGAATCGTTTCCATATTCAGCTGATCGTTAACACGACGACATAACAGTTTTTATCCATCGAAGTTTTGTCTTTGTTTCGGGAAAGGAATAAATCTAATTCCTCCATTTAGACGATCTGGATATCGACTGTAAAAATTACATGGCTCACGTTGACTTCTTATACCCTGATCAATCAAGAAATCAACAAATCATTGCAAAAAAATGTTAATAGTTATCATAATCAATTTATTATTGTCACAAGCATCTTGTCGTTGGACTTTTAAACTAATAGCTCGTGTACATGTTTTTGTCTCTGTATGTGCCTGACTATTTGTACATCTCTCTCTCTCTCTCTCTCTCTCTCTCTCTCTCTCTCTCTCTCTCTCTCTCTCTCTCTATATATATATATATATATATATATATATATATATATATATATATATTAATACATGCAATTATTTATCTATCAAGCAAGCATAAGTCTGTCTTGTTTTAACAAGTATGATAATTAATGGCTAAGTCTAGACTTAAAATCATTCAATACAGTATTTGTCTCCCTTGATATGTGAGAAAACGACAGTACAGCTTTATGTTATGAATAAGTATAAAAACTTTACAAAACATAACATCCCTACTTCCTGAAATAATTATGAGTCTGTCTGTCTGTCTGTATGTATGTGTGTTTACGTGCGTGCGTATGTATGTATTTATGCATGTATGTATGTATGTGTATGTATGTATGTATGTATGTATGTATGTATGTATGTATGTATGTATGTATGTATGTATGTATGTATGTATGTATGTATGTATGTATGTATGTATGTATGTATGTATGTATGTATGTATGTATGTATGTATGTATGTATGTATATATGAACGCACACCTGTGTGCTCATCCAAGCCATCAGACTCTACGCTTGTTTGTATTGTTTCTAAATTTAATATATTTATGTTATTATAGTAAAAATATATCTGAGATCCGAGGCTTTACAACAGAATATAAATTGCCTAGGTGTTTTAATAATTATATGTATGTATTCTGTCTCTGTGTCCGTCTGACTGCCTATCTGTATAGTCCAATAAAAAACAACATGCAAACTAGATGTTTTACAGTCAAGTATGAAAATGGTTAACAAATTGGACTGTTTTTTGGCAGTCATGAAAAGTCCAACTTTTTGTACGATTTACCTCCCTTGATACATGCCAACTTTCTCTAATAAAGAACTAAACTTTATCTGATAAATTAGTCCAAAAGTGTATTAACAAAATTAAAAAAGTCCCACTTTTTAAATTAATAGGCCGTGTGCTTATTCTTGTGTCTGTATGTGCAGGTCTGTCTGTACATATGTATGAGATGTATGAATGTGCTTATTTATCACCTGCAAGGATAAGTTTATGTGTTGTTTTAACTATATAATAAATGACTAAGTCCAAACTTAAAACCGTACATATGTATGTATGTATGTATGTATGTATGTATGTATGTATGTATGTATGTATGTATGTATGTATGTATGTATGTATGTATGTATGTATGTATGTATGTATGTATGTATGAACGCACACCTGCATGCATGCCTGTATGTATGTATGTATGTATGTATGTATGTATGTATGTATGTATGTATGTATGTATGTATGTATGTATGTATGTATGTATGTATGTATGTATGCATGTATGTACGTACGTACGAATGTATGCATGTATGTATGTATGCATGCATGCATGCAAGTTCTATCAATAAATGTCCTTAATGAATCCAAGTATGAATCTCAACGAAGTTCCAAGATGGCTGACGATGATGTCAGATCAATGCAGTATTGTCCTGATGTGTAAAAATTTCGTAGTTTGAATTTGTGAATCTAGAATAATATTCCAGCTTTAGAATTCTTACTCCTAACAGTCACGGGAGAGGACTCCTACCAAAACGGAAAAAGACTTCAAAACACCACATACTGTATACAAATTACGCGCACTTTAGGAAAAATCCGATGAAGAAAAATGTTTTAAAGAAAAGAAATGGATGTATTTGGATTATTGTAAGAAAAATTACCAGTAGACATGGCACGATTGACTATCCTGTTACCTAACCACACTTTGTTCTTACTAAATGTGGTTGTTATACATCTCTGCAACGACGACACCGACAGCTATGGGAGAGAGCAGACAAGCATACAAGTCCAATCTAAAAATATAACTCATATCACTTTCCGAAAATGAAATCCAGTGGATAAACTTTTCATTACAATAACTTGCAAAGAAAAAAAAAATTTAAACACTAACACACAAGTAATTATAAATTGCATATGACACACCTACACAAGCGCCATCGCTCGTCTCTGTCACCCCTGGCGATGGCAGGATTTACAAGATCATTAACCCTACTGCTAACACTGCTGGTTTTCTTCACCGTAAGGACGATCGGATATACTGATTTTCAACGGGTTTTCACTGCTAGTTGCGACTCTTCAACACCGATCACCTGACATATGGCATCTTGCACTAGACCAAAGCGTCTACGACAAAACTAGAATTAATTCTTTTGTCGCGCTTTAGCAACATTGCCCTGAACAAATTTCTTTTTCTTCGTCGCACGGACGAACGGACAGGGCGAATGCAAACGGGCTGACACTGTCTAACGTATATTGTCAAGACTTGTCTATCAGTATCTCGCATTGTAGAAAGGATGCAATAGTATTGGAGAAAAGTGGATTTAAGCAAACTGCACAATGGTATGACCAAGCACGGCTGAAAATGATTTTTTTTTATCTCACAGACGAACGGACAGAGTCAATATTGACATGACTATCATCTTGATCGGGCGCCTATTTATCGGATTACAATCAACTGGCTGGCATGCATACGAGGACAAAAGTCATGGGGTATAGACGAAAATGACCCATACCAATACAGAAAATCGAAAACATACATTACAACACTGCTAAAAATAACCATATTTTTAGCATGTGACCTATATGGTTAAATCAGTGCTTTAGAAAATGAAAAAGCTAAAACTTGCACGGACATCTTATTAATTTCTATTGATCACGAGACAGAGAGAATAAAGAAACAAAACCCAAAACCAGAGTTAAAGAGTAAAATTATACAAATAAAATTTTGATAAGGCAACTGCAGTGTAGGTAATATCCAGTCATTACAGAAGAGATAACAATGAAACCTATAAAGTGTGGCTAAAACTAGATTTTAAAAACCCTTGAAAAACAAAATAAAAGACCACAAGCTGGTGTATGAGATTTTGAACAAAATAAAAGGTATATATTGATACTGTAACGAGGACATTTAAGCTCTTTAATTTAATTTTAAATAAACTTAATGGCACGAAGTCACATAACTACTCAATCAACTTTGCATCCCCCTTCCGATATTTTACCATAAACAATGTATTTAGTACATACATAAAATCTTAAGTTACAAATTTACGTCACAAAATTACCTAAAAATCATTTGATTTGAGAAGAGGTTTTATGTCATGAATTAAAAACCAGTACACCTTTAACAGAAATTTAGTTACTTAAGTAAAATGAACAACTAGATGTACAAAGGGTAAATCAATGCTTCAAATATCAGAGAAAAATCTAGTGAAGAAAATGAAAAAAAAAATATACAAATGATTAGTTATGCAAAAATTGCATAAAGCAAGGAAACAAAACACTGATTACCTTATTAATGATGAATGCATTTAATGAAGTGTAAACAATATAAACAGTCAGATGTTGAGAAACCGCTCCGGTGGCCTAGTAGTTAGAGCGTCCACCTCGGATGCGGGAGGTCGTCGGCCTGGTGTCAGGATAATGTGACTAGGTGGAACATCAAGGTACATGTCTGCGGCATGATACCCCAGTGCTAAACAACACTATAAACTGCCACACTGCAGACATCGTAGCGATATGACTGAAAAATTGTTAAAGATAAATAAAAAATTATAAACACCACGCCGATGTTGAGATCACCTATTAGTTAATATATAAAATTAGTTTACTTTGTTGAATTTATGGTATAAGGGACGTAACCTAGTGTACAAGGTACACTATAAGCCTGTGTTCCAATTGCACCAATGTAATATGTGCCAGACTAAAACTTTCCTGATTCAGAAGTCACAGTAGAAGTACGTGTAAAACAGAATTTATCATCTTGATACGAAATTTTCTCTAGGATCGTTCTCTCCATATTAATTATTCTAATTACAACTTCCGTGTTCAGTTAGTCAGTGTAACGTATAAGAATACTGCAACCTTCAGTGGAACTGTAAACATATGTTAGTAAATATGGCGAGCACCGTCGTAGAATATTCAAATATAATACACCTAGGCTTGCATGGAATGCGATTTACCGCGAGAATCTCGTGTTATATGTGATTGTGGTCAAAGTACGGTTAGAATAAATTTTACACACACACACACACACACACACACACACACACACACACACACACACACGCACACACACACATTATCATATTGGGCCATCCATAAATGATGTCACGAGATTTTTTACCCCCCCCCGTCATACGTTGTCGCAAAAAAGTCAGACTCCCTTAAATATGACGTCGCAAAGCTCTGCCCCACCCCCGAAAAAAGCCGTATGTCCTATTTGAAAAGTAACATTTCAAGTCACTTTGTTGTCATTGTAGTATGTATATAGTGTGGCGCTCCACTCTGATATTGTAGGAGAAAACATGTATTAAAAAGAATGCGAGCCGAACTGGCATAAGATTCTTTTGAAAATATTCGTCGTCTACCTAAAACTATAGAAGTAAGTTTGGCGACAAAAAGATTATTTCAAACTAGCTTTGTCGACACCACCTGACCGGAAACGGAGGAATTTTCTTAATCCAGTGTGGTGCCGGGCTACTAATGTATAAGTCAATAACAATCTATAATTAATTTTCTTCTGTAATTTTGGGACGATAAGTAGCTAGTAGATCAATTCAAAAATGAAATATGTACTTTTTAAAACCATCTTAGTATTAAATGTTAGAACAAGTTATATATATATATATATATATATATATATATATATATATATAAACGATCAACAAAGACGCCTATATAATCTCGTTCGTGAACACATGTAGGTCTCACACCAGTGATGATTTTGACAGGCCCGGTCCTAGGATGCGTGGGACTCAAGGCAGCAAGCAATGAGCACAAGGTCCCAAGGGAAAAAAAATTGTATTGTGCAGATTCGCAGGTCAAAAGGCGGTTGCCTCGTTCACCTTGCCATAGGGCCGGGCATGGATATTGATTTTCGGTTTTATCATTATCAACACAGATTTGGAGATTTATCGGACTAGAACACTTGAAGCTAACTCTTTTGTTAGTTTCCACAGTATTGACGTCCATTTGTAGTAGCCTAAGGTGGTGCAGGGTAGTTTCGTAAATTGGCTCCTGCCACATTTCTCAGCTTAAGGTTATAGTGTGACTTTTTGAGCTATTATTGTTTACTAATTAAAGATATGGACATAATTATTAATTATGTATTTCGTACTTGTGTTGTTCTTGAAAACGATGCCAGACATATACACCTTCCATAGTTACTCTGCAGGATGTAAATAGTGAAATACTAATAGTCGGTTTGGAAGAAAAGCCAGCTTTTTAAAGCGATAAACACGTGACTTTGGGACAAGTAGAATATCTATTAAAAACAAACAACCCGGCTTGGATGACAATTTACAGTTATATCAGCCTCTTTAGTACACACTGCTTAGCTGAATTATCATCTAGGAAAAAGACTTGTGTTGGCACTGTGAGCATCAAAAATGACATTCGGATGTGGAAAATACAGGTATAAATTTGGAGTCAGAGTGCACAAACTTCTTCTGCTATGAATTGCCATTGACCTATCTGGTCAAGTAGATAATATTCTTATCCTTCGTTTTAATATAGCTATCCAAAAAATAATGACCATTTTGACCTCATTTGTGTATTTTAGTTGTTCTGATATTTAATAGTAGGCCGGTAAATGCTGTATTAAATATGTGCATAAAAATTGTCCTCTGTCCCCCAAACACTGTATTTAACTGATGCTATACAGCAGCTACATGTCACTAGTTCAAAACGTAAGGGAATACTATCCAGTCATGCCGGAATACGTGTATGTATTAAATACAATATTGCTACTTAGAATTAGTTAAGACATTTTAACATAAATTTTATTGTGATTTGTGTACGACATTTACGCCACAGCTTTGTTCCATATTATCAAATCAAATTTAAGGCACGAGCATTAATTAACGGCTATCAAAATTGTAATCGGTGTTTAGTCAAAATCAAAATTTGAAAACTAAGCATGTATACAGTGTCATTTTTTATATGTTGTTGGGGCTCAACGCCATTTTTCAGCATATGATAGGCTATACATGGCGGCCAGTATTAATGGTGGAGGAAGAAACCCGGGAATCCACGGAAAGAATCACCGACCCACGAGAAGCTACTGGCAAGCTTTCTCACATATCCACATTCGCCGAATCTTAGACTCGAACCCACGCAGACAGAGATGAGATGGCAGTGATCTGTAACGGAGAGTGCTTTAGACGATTCGTCCACTCCGTGTCATTTTTGTCTTTCTCCATTGATGGTAATCCGGCAACGCATAGTGTGCTTGAATAGCTAAATAGTGGGGCTGAAAAAAAAAAAAACAACAGACCTTCATTTATGAAAAGAGACGGGACGATTCTACCTTCGGTACAAGAGGAGAATTTGAATGCTATGTAAGTCTCGAAATATAAAGAATAACTGAGAATGTAGCAGTTTCTGTTGGCATTATTAATCAGTTGCATCAGCTAATATCTGACCATGTCCGATCTGTTGGGTGTAGGTAACTGGTCACCTGGCACAGGCATGCCAATTTACCTTAGTGTATGCTGTCTGTTAGCCTTTAGTGGAAACAAGGTATTAAACGTCTAGTTTTCTTTGAAATGTGGCTAGATTAACCCACTAATGACGTATGTGCTATGCCACATTTAATACCAGTAGTAACATTGTTCTAAGTCTAATTAATATTAGTAGTAGCATTATTCTAGGTCTGATTATTACCAGTAGCAGCATTGTTCTAGATATGATTAATACTAGTAGTAGCACTATTCTAGGTCTGATTAATACCAGTAGCAGCATTGTTCTAGGTCTGATTAATACTAGTAGTAGCATTGTTCTAGGTCTGATTAATACTAGTAGTAGCATTGTTCTAGGTCTGATTAATACTAGTAGTAGCAATGTTCTAGGTCTGATTAATACAAGGTATAGCATTGTTCAATTTCTGAATAATACCAGTAGTAGCATTTATCTAGGACTGATAAATATCAGTAGTAGCATTATTCTAGGTCTGATTAATACCAGTTGTAGCATTATTCGAGGTTTGATTAATACAAGTAGTAGCATTGTTCTATGTCTGATTAATACCAGTAGTAGCATTGTTCTAGGTCTGACTAATACCAGTATTATCATTATTCCTGGTCTGGTAAATACCAGTAGTAGCAATATTCTATGTTTGATTAATACCAGTAGTAGCATTGTTTTAGGTCTGATTAACACCATTAGTAGCATTGTTCTTGGTCTGATAAATACCAGTAGTTGTATTGTTGTATATCTGATTAACACCAGTAGTAACATTGTTCTAATTTTAATTAATACCAGTAGTAGAATTTTTCAAGGTCTGATTAACACTAGTAGTAGCATTGTTCTAGGTCTGGTTAATACTAGTAGAAACATTGTTCTAGGTCTGTTATTACTACTAGTAGCACTATTCTAGGTCTGATTAATACCAGAAGTAGCATTGTTCTAGGTCTGATTAATACCAGTAGTAGCATTGTTCTGAGTCTAATTAATACCAGTGTTAGCATTTTTCTGGGTCTGATTAATACCAGTAGTAGCATTGTTCTGGGTCTGATTAATACCAGTAGTAGCATTGTTATCGGTCTGATTAATACCAGTAGTAGCATTGTTCTAGGTCTGATTAATACCAGTAATAACAATGTTCTGGGTCTGATTAATACCAGTAGTAGCATTGTTGTGGGTCTGATTAATACCAGTAGTAGCATTGTTCTAGGTCAGATTAATATCAGTAGTAGCATTGTTCTGGGTTTGATTAATACTAGTAGTAGCATTGTTCTGGGTCTGATTTATACCAGTAGTAGCATTGTTCTAGTTCAGATTAATACCAGTAGTAGCATTGTTCTGGGTCTGATTAATATCAGTAGTAGCATTGCTCTGGGTCTGATTAATACCAGTAGTAGCATTGTTCTAGGTCTGATTAATACCAGTAGTAGCATTGTTCTAGTTCTGATTAATACTAGTAGTAGCATTGTTCTAGATCTGATTAATACTAGTAGTAGTTTTGTTCTAGGTCTGATTAATACCAGTAGTAGCATTGTTCTAGGTCTGATTAATACTAGTAGTAGCATGTTCTAGGTCGGATTAATACCAGTGGTAGCATTGTTCTAGGTCTGATTAATACCAGTAGTAGAATTGTTCTAGGTCTGATTAATACTAGTAGTAGCATTGTTCTAGGTCAGATCAATACCAGTAGTAGCATTGTTCTAGATCTGATTAATACCACTAGTAGCATTGTTGTGGGTCTGATTAATACTTGTAGTAGCATTGTACTGGGTCTTATTAATATCAGTAGTAGCATTGTTCTAGGTCTGATTAATACTAGTAATTGCATTGTTCTAGGTCTGATTAATACCAGTTGTTGCATTGTTCTAGGTCTGATTAATACTAGTAGTATCATTGTTCTAGGTCTGATTAATACCAGTAGTAGCATTGTTCTAGGTCTGATTAATACTATTAGTATGATTGTTCTAGGTCTGATTAATACCAGTAGTAGCATTGTTCTAGGTCTGATTAATAGCAGTAGTAGCATTGTTCTAGGTCTGATTAATATTAGTAGTAGCATTGTTCTAAGTCTGATTAATACTAGTAGTAGCATTGTTCTAGTTATGGTTAATACCAGTAGTAGCATTGTTCTAGGTCTGATTAATACTAGTAGTAGCATTGTTCTAGGTCTGATTAATACCAGTAGTAGCATTGTTCTAGGTCTGATTAATACTAGTAATAGCATTGTTCTAGGTCTGATTAATACTAGTAGTAGCATTGTTCTAGGTCAGATCAATACCAGTAGTAGCATTGTTCTAGATCTGATTAATACCAGCAGTAGCATTGTTCTAGGTCTGATTAATACTAGTAGTAGCATTGTTCTAGGTCTGATTAATATCAGTAGTAGCATTGTTCTAGGTCTGATAATACTAGTAGTTGCATTGTTCTAGGTCTGATTAACACCAGTAGTAGCATTGTTCTAGGTCTGATTAATACTAGTAGTATCATTGTTCTAGGTCTGATTAATACCAATAGTAGCATTGTTCTAGGTCTGATTAATACTAGTAGTATGATTGTTCTAGGTCTGATTAATACCAGTAGTAGCATTGTTCTATGTCTGATTAATACCAGTAGAAGCATTGTTCTAGGTCTGATTAATACTAGTAGTAGCATTGCTCTAGGTCTGATTAATACCAGTAATAACAATGTTCTAGGTCTGATTAATACTAGTAGTAGCATTGTTCTAGGTCTGATTAATACCAGTAGTAGCATTGTTCTAGGTCTGATTAATACTAGTAGTAGCATTATTCTAGGTCTGATTAATACCAGTAATAACATTGTTCTAGGTCTGAATAATACCAGTAGTAGCATTGTTCTAGGTCTGATTAATACTAGTAGTATGATTGTTTAAGGTGCTGTTAATATAGCATTACTACCGACAAAAATGAAAGGTTTAATATTTTATCAAAACAGAAAGTCCATTATGCTTTTGGAACAGCAGTAAATATAATTTCAATGTATTTGCATAAAAGGCCAGTTTTATTCACAAACCAAGAATGCTAAACACTTTATCGTATATAAAGTAACTTTAAAAATAGCCAGAACAACACCATATCTTTTTATCACATTAACCATGCGAATTTGCAAATTAAATGTACCAGATAAAAATTCGTTACACTGAAGCTCAAATTTTTAACGTGAAGGTGAAAAGTTTTGAAGTTTTCCACTTCAAATCTTTTTCGTGATAAACATCAATTATAGTCACTTTGAACAAGTTTATAATTTGATGAAGTTGAATCAACAAAAATATGAAGATCACAGTATGACACAAAATTCTGATAGAATCAGGTAAACTGGACAAGTTTTGATTGTGATGTCAGGTTGTAAAATATCGTTCTGGCATTTAATTGATTAAAATAATACGCCAGGTAATGTACCAAGTTCACGACGTCTATTTCCAGATGAGAATGTTTCTGTTTGAATATAAAATATATCTTTCTGATGACGATGCATTCAGGTAGAATAAAAACAGTATCAATTGTCGCTGTGACATTTGCTAATATTGTTTCATCATTTCTTTAAACAATTGTTTCAACCTTTCAACATAATAGTATTCCCCCACTTTTTACCGTTGTTTCTCTAAAACTTCTCTCAATCTCTATTATATGTTAAACTAACTTGACATGTTTAGTTTAAACACTTTTTAACAGTGTGTATGAAACAACATATTGTTTAAGTATTTTCCTTGCAGACGTGGAGTTGCTTTAGCTCTTCATTCAGTTTTCTATACGTTTCAACATAAAGTTTCATGAACTGTTTTCGATTTGACAAACTCAACACTAGTGACATATCCCTAGAATTCTTTGTGATTTTCTTTAGTGAACAAACTTTTCTATGCAGATGAAAGTTTTCCACTTCGAATCTTTTTCGTTGTAAGCATCAATTATAGTCACTGTTTATTATAATTGCTAGTCAAATATTACTTTTATGGCATTTTATTTGCATTAGTTTTATCGGATTTTTGTATTTGCTGTTTGCTATTAATTGGTTGTTCTCATATATTGTTGCTCAAACATTGACTTTCCCGATAGCCTAAGCATTTGAAGTCCATCCTTAAAATAACATATTTTGGGTGCAAGTAGGAGCGGCTGGAATTATCATAGATTGTAGCTTTTGTTTAACAACGTAATCGTTTTGTGTGAATTATAAATTAAATTGTCTGTGTCATCTAGCTGATCTTCATTCTCTTCCTTTCTTTATCAGAATCTTCAACAATTTTTGATGTTTATCTGTTACTTATAAATCTCAGATGTTGACGTGTCTTATACATCTAGAGTCTCTGTTGATCTACATGGTAAAAGCTCTTCAGCGCGATTTGAGGAATATTTAATTCAACTGGCCGACCGTTTCTATTTATAGCTTTTTATAGGATGTTTACAATTACTATCTTTAAATATATTGTACGGCTATTTGTTGGAAAGTCTCATTCTGCATTGTAACAATAATTTCTTGTTAGTCTCATCAACAGGACTGGTTGTCGTTTTTATGTAGTGATGTCGATCACAGTGTGATTGGAATAGCCACATGATGACATCCTTCATGTCACTGTGAATGGTGTCTATCTCAGAATGAATTCATATTGAATCAGTATTAGTCACGAGCAGTTTCATTCTATCACAGTAGAATTCATATTGCAACCATTTTGGAAAGTCCTAAACAAATAAAACCACAATAGAAAGATTGGTAAGCTTATTGTTTTTATTTAACTGACTAAAACTAAATTATCGCATATGATTATCCTCCTGGCAAACTCTGTCTTTTTGACACTTCGGAATAAAACGAAAACATTAATTTCATCTGTACATATTTTAATGGTTGTGCTTTTCCGGATATTTTCATTTTATATCATAAACACAAAGTTTTTATCGATTTGTTTCGATATATTTTTGTTTCAAAATATGCATTGTTTTCTGCCAATGTTGCTGCATTACAAGGCAGTTCTATGAGCCCTTTCCAAATTGGTATGGTAACTTAATACCCATTTATCGATTTCTTTAGCAATTCTGATAAATCATTTTCATCCACAATTAATTTATCTGATGCAAAGGGGAATCCTTGAAATGGCCGTAAAGATATGTTAGTATCTCCTAATCAACTTCTGAAATCCACCATTTTACTAAACATCAGGAAATTTTTTTTAAGACGTCAAATTTGCTTATCATTCTATAATCTGAAGTGATTACCGGCTTGACCATGTGCGCTGTAATAGTGACCTGGGTAACATGTCTCGCGTGTCATACACACATTTCTGCTCTCTTAGAAATGTCATACAGCTTTCTTTTTGTATGAGGCAGTTATTGTCAGACATTGTGTTAAATCATCCAAAGTTCTCCATACATTCATACAAGTTTTTTTCTGTAAAAAAAATTGGGTTTCCCAGAAAAGCCAACTTCACTGATGTAGGTTTTACGCGCTGAAGATGTTTCAGAGATTTAAATGCCATCATTAAATCTAATCGTTCTGTTAACTGTTATTTCCTTGTCAACCATAGTGAAATCTTTGCTGAATAAACATTCTCATCGTTCTAAGATACGATTTTTATCTCATCATCTTGATTATTTGTCACGGTAACTTGATACACAGATGAATACGATAACCGGACAAGTTTTTAAATAGTTGAGTATATCTTGGATATCTGAAAATCGAAGCAAACTCTATTCAAGTGATCCTATTTGCGAACTTTGTTTTTCTCAGCATGCAACTTGTACTAGCCTTTTTTCAGGCGTGATGTTTATCGAGCGGCTTACATTTTAATACAGTCCCTTATAACCTAATTACGTTTCTATTAATTGCAAAAATATATTTTTATAACTATTCCCATCAGAGTACTTATTTGTTGCTATTCCATCGTAATGACATTTATTTATTCCATTAAATAAAATTAATATATCAACATGCTATAAGTTTATTTTTCTTTCACGTGGAGTTCTCTGATATACCTCTATCTTCAGTATTTCATACGCATTTAATTTTTGGATGTGATATGAGCTGTATAATTTTGGATCTCATATGAATTTTTACTAGATATTTATTGAATCAATCAGCTAATGCAACCAAACAGTTTTTTTTATGGCCTGTAGAATTCAGCAAATTTACTGGACGTAAGTCCGTGCATATTTCCTATATATATATATATATATATATATATATATATATATATATATATATATATATATATATATATATATATATATATATATATATATATATATATATATACATACATACATACATATATATATATATATATATATATATATATATATATATATATATATATATATATATATATATATATGTATGTATGTATGTATGTATGTATGTATGTATGTATGTATGTATGTATGTATGTATGTATGTATGTATGTATGTATGTATGTATGTATGTATGTATGTATGTATGTATGTATGTATGTATGTATGTATGTATGTATGTATGTATGTATGTATGTATGTATGTATGTATGTATGTATGTATGTATGTATGTATGTATGTATGTATGTATGTATGTATGCATGCAATGCATGTATGCATGTATGTATGTATGTATGAATAAATGTATGAATGTATGTGTGTATGTATGTATGTATGTATGTATGTATGTATGTATGTATGTATGTATGTATGTATGTATGTATGTATGTATGTATGTATGTATGTATGTATGTATGTATGTATGTATGTATGTATGTATGTATTGACATCATCTCATCAACCAATACGCATTTGTATACTGTGTCCAAACAAAATCCTTGCAAACAAAACCTGTAGTAATTGAATAAACCCTTCAATTTGGTTTTGTGAATGTTCTGTGATATTAAAATATCAGACATATGGAACGGACATCTCAGGATGTAGAGAAAATTGAATACGGATTTTTTTTTATACTGTAGAACGATATCTATGATCATAACGAACAGGAGAGAATTATTGATTTAATTAAGCACTTATTGCATATTATGAATACCAAATTTAGTTAGAAAGTAAACGAAAGGTCGAGATGGATGTTGAAAAGATAGCATAAATCGCGTAAAATTCAGACTTAACAATTGCTTTCCTCAAAATATTATGATTCCTTACAAAGTATCACATGAACTTTCAACATTATCATACGATAGTACATACCCTCCCAAAAAAAGATTACTTTGAGTTTTTCGTACATTTTGCACTGACGTCAACTACCAAAGTACGGGTACTGTGAAATGTACCGTTGTAGGTACCACCTGAAATAAATACCATAGTAAACCAGTATACCATTAATACCGCATACCTCTAATTGCATCTGCTTGTGTAACGTGAAAACGAAAAAAGATTTATTGCTAATATAAAATTATTATAAATTACAGCGTCTTCCATTTTGTTCCAATCATCAGTTGTTCTAATCAACAAATACTTATTAAACTGATCGATTTTCGTTCAATGATATTAAAACACTTGTGCTTCATGTATGGTCAATATCACTTGAGTTTTCACTCTTCGCAAGTTCTTATATTTATTCAGAATTTCACCTTTCGTTTCTCTGCATCGAACATTTTGCATCACTTTACGTGGAGAAAGTAGAATATGAAATTTTATGTTGAACGCTCGCTGAGCACATTATCCTTCAACATTTTGTTGTATGTTGTCCAGTCTCTGAAGTATACCTGAAGAAAAAAAAACATCATAAAAATGATATAATAATTCAAAAATAAAAGAGACAGATATCAGAATTGCTAGAAATGATCATGTAAATATACTTATGCTCTCCATTTAAAATTGCAAAATATCAAAGAGAAAATTTAGCCACCCCATCACCCTTTAATAATGGTAAAAAGTTATAAACGTCAAGTTGATTGAGAAAAATAACTGTAAAATATAGTCGAAATCTTTCTTGTCATCAAGATCGCCGCGTAATTTCTTAGTGAAACGAACTTTCTCGATTAATGTTTTCTTAGACTCCAACAAAAATTGTGATGATTTTTTTTTATTACAATTCCATTAAGAGTCATAACTCTAAACTAATGTAGTCCAGATGATGTGCTAAACATCTGTCAGACGTGATTAAGATAAAGCCTCAGAGCACAAAAAGAGAATAATTATTTTTTAAAGGCATTATAATTATTCAGTTCTAAGAAGTTAAAGAACTTCAATTTCCAAAAATACAGTAAAGTCTACTCATCCTCTTATTCGTTCCAAACGGACTTAAAAGTGAAGCGTAATGCTCATTTGTTGTGTATCAAACAAAAACAAATCATGTCTGAGTGTTCACAAGCCATTTGTAAATGTATTCTAAGTTTCATAAAGGTCCATAACTCAAAGAATATATGTTCCATATGAGGGTAATCAAGTTCATCAGTGAATGTGTTCAGGAGAAGGTTGAAAGAAACGTTGTTTCAAATACATTGGCAAATATTTTAGTACTGAACTGGGGCTATTCACCGACCATAGAAATTACCAGTGCAAGAACCCGTGGGCCTGTTTAGCGACAAGATATATAGCAACAAAAGGTATTTGGTCTGTTTAGCTACAAGGGAAATCGAAACGGATTTTTTTCTTTCGCCAATCCAAACACGCGTTACAAAATTCATTCACAGAGCGAAGCCTGTCTTCCAATCTGAAGAGCCACCTGTGACGTCACATTCCTTATATTCGTGCGCTAGCGTCTGTGAGTAGTGAATCCATACGATAGAGTTAGAACATGACGGAGACTAAGAAGACGATGAATTGGGGAGCACATGCCGTCGCGATGACAATTGATGACATAGCAGAGACCGATTTTAATTGGGATTTAGCAGATTTTCTCTCTTCATAAGAATTTGATCCGGTACAAGTACCTTTATCACTTTCTCTTTCCTTACCATATACTGATAATTTTTAACAGAGACAGAAAGAAGAATTGGAGAAACTTTTGCAACAGCGGAAAGAAACAAACCAAGCTTTTTTGCTTCAACAGCAACAGCGAGAAGAAGAGGCAAGAAGAAAACGACAGGGAGAAGAAGAAGAAGCAGAAAAGAAACAAGGTCTAGGAGAAAAGAGAACAGTGAAAGTTAAATGGTGATGGTACTCTTAGATATTTTGACAGAGTTAAGGAGTCTGAAGCACATGTATCAGATTTCTTTATTTACAACCCAAGTAAAAAAGCCAAACAGCCCAACCCTGTAACTAAACCTGAGATACCCACCCTAGTGATTCCTACCAAATCATCGACAGGAGCAGCTCCAGAAGTAGGCCTAGTCCGTGGCAAAGGGACGAGGTAGTTAAAGCAGATTATTTCCCGTTCCTGAGTTTGATGTTTTTTGTTGAAAAAAACAACAAACTCTTAACGGTCTTTTTCAGGGCCACCCATTTCTCTAGAAAAGAGATGGTATTCATTTTACCAAAATTAAAACGTGTGAGTGGTACCTTTAAAGTTTCACGAGAGACTCATTCTATTTAAAGCATTGAGCTTTCATGTAGATGCTTATCGACCTCTACGAGAAAAAAAATTCATATAATGTTTAGGCACTGAAGAAGTTTATGACCATGTTTCTGTAGCTTGTGACTTACATCATCACTGGAAAGATGTACCTGACTGGAACAATCTTGGTTTCGAATCTTGCAAAAAAAAGTGGCTGACTATGCACAAGATTTGTGATCGTAAATTCAAACGTTCAGTGAAAAACGTAACCTTAACACCAGAGTTAACTGGGGTGCCAGGAGAACTCGTCACTGAGGAAAACCACTCCATTCAGGACAGGACTGTCATCGACATCACAGAAAGGTCATGCCTGGAGGACCCTGTGTGACTGTGCCAAATGTAGAGACTTTAAGAACATTACAAACTGTCTCTAGGACACCACACCTTGATCATCAAACACGTTGTACAGTGACTTGTTTATATTCCACTTTGATCGTTTTGATGTGTATTTTAACCATGTACTTAACCATTTGGCTTTTAGGTACCTTTGTCTTTTGTGTTCACATTTAAAGATGTTATTTGCCATAAACGTGTCCTGAAGAAAAGAAGAAAATATTTTTTCTTTTCTGTTTTCGTGTCAAAAGTGATATTCTCTACACAATCGCTATCTTTGCTGTCTCTGCTATCTCTTCCTCCACTTTCAAAGCCATCAACGAAAACTTAGAACGTGTCATTTGGGAGGCCTTGTATCTTCGTCATCCCTTTAACATGTCAATTGCTGGATCGAGAGGTTCAGGCAAAATCGAATTTATCAAAAGTTTGATCGAACATAAAGAACATTGGATCGATCGTCTACCTCAACGGATCGTGTGGTGTTAGAAAAAGTGGCAATCAGCGTACAACATCATGCGAGACAGTCAAGGCAATTCCTTCGTGTTTATAGAAGGTATTCCTGGCGAAGATGACAGGATCATATCTGACCACAGTCAAATACATCTGGTCATCTTTGACTACATGTTAGGAGAAGACGAAGAAGAAATTAAACTGTGGTTTACGCGCAAAGGGCATATCGTAATGCCAGTGTCATTTACATCACCCACGAGTTTGTTTCAATAAAGTAAAGCCCATAGCACCGTCAATCTCAATGCTCATTACGTGGTCTTGTTCCAAAGCCCTAGAGATAGATTGCAAGTGCAAGTCTTAGCCAAACAGTTAGGATCGCTTTGGTTGACTCATACGTATGACGATGTCACTCAAACCCCACACGCCTATTTACTTTTGGATTGAAAACCTACCCACAACGATTATTTGCGATTTTGTACCCATCTGATGCATCACTGCTGCCAAGACAGAAGATATATGGTGTACACGTTCCCGTCGACTTAGCAACAAAAGGTCTATGAAAATCTCTGACACTTTTAGTCTGTCTCACATCTCATCAAAATGACGTCCCTTCAGACCCATCTTTCCGTCAAATTGATTCGTGTCTTGTACGGAATCAGTCGTGAAAAATCTCCAAATACCTGCTTGTATTTTAGAAGCCAGTCTCAAAGTAGTCTTACGATGGTTCACGGTAACAGCACCTTAATTACTCTAAGGTATCATTCACATCCCACATCTAACCAAATGACACAACTAGCAGATTCCCGCATCGACACTCAAATAAAATAAAATCATTTTAAAACTTTGAAGTAGCGGTTCTCTATGAGGTGTTATCATTTGCTCCGTCTTAAAATGTGATCCCAATACCCCCAAAGTCTTCCACAAAAAAGTCACTCCCCAACGTACCTAAAAGAAAAAGCGCTGGTGTCAAGACCAGGTCAAATCTCCAGAAAAAGACGAGTCCCCAGAAAAGAAAAAAGCCCTCAGGTAAGACCTCATAAAATAGCTTCTACCCGCAAGAGTGGCACTGTTGCTAGGGTGCAATCAAGACTTTCAGCAACTGTGACCGCGTCTCCAGTAGCAACAGGTTATTCCACTTCTCTATTGCTGGTGATGGTAGCCAAGGCCAATTTCACACCCGTTATTCATAATTTGATGAAACAAGAACTTTGGATACAGAGGTGACACCCTACTCCTCTTTAGCTGAAGTGAAAGCTGCTCACAAAGTACGTGCCACCAAAATCAAAGACCATGAGAGGTCGGACATGTTCCAGAGTTTACTGGATTTATCTAAGAAGGAACTGTCCTTATTTAGTCTGTTGCGAACGCTTAGCCAAGTATCGACGTCTACCCCTGAAAAGATACACTCGTTCAAAGAAAACGAAGAGCGACCAAAGAGGAGGATTATTTAGCTATATATGAAAAAATGTCACATTTTTAAAGAAGCGATAGTCTAAAAATAGGGCATGTACAAAGTCATTGACGTTAGTGTATTTTTGCCCTATAGCAAACAATCAAACAAAGATTTTACCCCCTCCCCCAGAAGCCATCCTTCTTGTACCCACAAAAGAAAGAAAAGGAAAGGACTGCCTCCTTGTATAACCAAATATTGGGATGCGTTGTCCGTATTGTCCAAAGCATCACCACCCATGTGAAAATAAATGATGCAAACTGCCTCCAAAGACATCATCGACACTGTGTGCCAATATTGTCTGAATGTCTTGAAAGGAACGATACATTTGTCTCCACATGAGGAAGAATGCTTAGCCAATCATCAACACGTTCTTTTTCAAATGGTCCAAAGGAAAATACCCATTCATCAAAAGAAAAAGATGTTGGTACAACGTGGACGATTTCTGTTCCTTTATTAGCAATTTTGCTGAAAGGAACATTGGTACCAATAATTTCATCACGAATTCAGGGAACTGTTGAACAATTGGCTCAAAGACAAACAGGATAAATAAGATGAAAGGAGGACTCTGGAGTCAAAAGATCTCAGACACGTTCATTGAAATCAGATGGAATGACAAAAACTGACTTTAGTGCTTTACAAGCGATGGATGGAATACCATCGTTGGCAAGATCAATGGACCCGCATTTGCATTCCAATCCTCATTTGACTGAGATGTTCCAATTGCAACACGAATTTCAATCGTTGATGGATCACAACGATTTGTCAGAAACTGAAAAATCTCAACAGTACGGTCAAATATTGCAATGACTTCAACTCTTTCACCAAAGCTTTACAAGAAAAAGCTTTGATATATTTTACGGCCCTGATGAAAAGTCCATCACCATCACCATTCCACCACTACCACCACTCCCAGCGGTCAAGAAAGACGCTGCCCCATAGATGCATGAAGAAGAGGCACGAGAAGTCTTTCAAACACTGTCAGCAGCTTCCATCTCTAGCAAGATTGCAGCGTCCTTGTTGATCCCTTCCCCCACACCCCAACGAGAACTCAAAGTTTGGGTCATGATGATGATGTCCACTCCTCCAACGACAGAAGTCATAAAAAAGACTGGAAACCAGAAGTGAAAAAAGAAAAGAAGAACAAGACTATCCCATTACCACCGCCACCACAACATTCGACTTCTACTCGTGGCACATCCGACACGCAAAGCCGTTATCTAACCACCACAACGGCCCTTCCAGTGTAGCATCAACGAAGAGTGGGTGATCTATTAAAACAATTCTTAATAAAGACGATGTTAGCCAGCATTTACTACGATCAATTTCATCATGCAAGTTACGGAGAAGTTCAGAAATTGTATCGTGCTGCCAAAACTGACTGAAAAGTGTCCGTTTACCTCAAGTGCAACGATGGTTACAAGAACAAGCCAGGTAAACTAGTGGAGGGCATCGACCATGAATAGCAAGCCGATTTAGCTTACGTCTTTAATTTGGCAACTCACAATATTGGCTACAAATATTTGTTTTATGTCATCGACGTCTTTTCCTGGGTCGTGCCTTTGACTTACAAATCGAGCATTAAGTTAGTGCGAGCCCTCATTTTGGTGTTGAAACAAAGTGGTCGTCAACATCTTCGATGGCAAACGGACAAAGACACACAATTTCTGAACCAAGCTTTCCAAAAAGAATTAAAGAAACGAGACATTCATGTATTCACCACCAAGAATCCAGAAAGCAAAAGGCTAGCATCATGGAACGTTTCCAACGCACCTTGAAAGAACGCATATATTTACCTAAAACACTTTGTGCTGTTACACGGTCAAATTACCTTAGGCCACCCAATTGAATGACGAAGAACATTTGGAAGTGTCTTTGGTGGAAACGATTCACAATACACAAATTATAAATATCAATGAAAATCAAAGCACTTTGGCAGTATAAGCATATGGCGAACAAGCGCAAGGTTACTTGAAAAATCACCTAGGTGTAGTAGGTGACGCTAAGATGGAACGACCAACCGACATATTTAAATGGTACACCTGTCTGTTGCTCATTCCTGCAGGCTATTTTTTAAGCGGTCAACATCTGGTGAACACGACTGATAACAGATTCTTTGCCATGTTTAGCAGATCCTTGGACAGAAAAATATTTGACTTCACTCCAGACCAAGGCAGCAACAAGGGACATTTCCACCCTATAAAATACGGTCAACTGCGTGTGGAACTTCAGTTTGCTACACCTCTAACCGAGACGGTAAATGTCATCTTTTATGCCAAATTCGACAATATAATAGAAATCAACAGTTTGAAAGAAGTCATTTTAGACCATTTGAAGCTATGGAAAACTGCAATCCCTCTTTGAATGGTGGATAATCTTTGGAAATAAAATATGTGGATAACGTGGAAGCAGAACCCAAGGAGATAGACAAAGAGGACATGGTGGTCATGTCCAGATGGCCAGAACAAGAACAACATTTAGTTTTCTCTTTTGATAAACACCTGGCAGATAAAATTGCTGAATTGTTCAAGAAAGATTGCTATGGATGTCAAGTAACATTCAACAAGATAAATTTCTGATGATGAGTCAAGAAGAAAAATTGGACGAGTATCTGGACAAAGCTTGGGGCATCATCTCGGAAGAAGTAGTGTTTCGTCAGTGGTATAAAGACTTGCGTGATCATTCCGGCCCTTCATTGATTGCTCTAGAGATCCATCGCATCTAATCTCTCTTGGTTCAGGGTACGAAGACTGAGCTAATAGGCCTTTACATGTCTGAGATTTTCAGGCAAATTGTCAGGATTGAATTGATGACATATCATTACCTGTGAAAAAAGAAAAACGAAACCAGAATTGGATACGTGGAAACTTTATTACCTTTTAAACCACAGTTCCTGTATCTCTTCTTGGAATCCTGTCGTGTGCGCTAAAGATGAAGCCTAAAGACCATCAAGCTTGTCATTAACACGGAAGACACTTATCTCTCAGGAACACACTGGATAGTCTTGTACTTCCCTAAAGATGGTTGTGTAGAGTATCTATTTATTCGTGTAGATTACCGCCTATGGAAGACGACATCATCGACTTTATCAGAAGAAAAAATCAGACGACACGAGAAAATATAAGACAGATTCCATGATGTGTGCGCAATATTGTGTGTATTTTCTCGTCATAAACGCAGCCTTGGATACCCCTTTGAACACAGAGTGACTTATTTTGATAGTAACTCTTCTAGAAACGATGAAAAAGTAGATCGATGGTTTCGTGACCGTTATGGATATTTCTTATCTTTAGATAGGAAACGTAGTGTACATCAATGGCCCACTGACTTCTACCGATGGAAGACTAACTTCACCTTACAACGCTGTTAACTTGGTCAAAAATAATTTGTTTGATGTTATATCATTTGTTAGTTGTTAGTTCCTTGTTGAATAAAACCTATTATCTGAAAAATGTCTGTCGTCTGTTTTTTTTTATATAAAAAAAACCCCACTGTGAATATATTATGTTTGACTTCTCTCTTTCTCTATCCACCACCATGAAATCAGCTATCATAGCGTTCCTACTCACCAAAAATCGTAAGGGTGTTTTATATCGCGTCCGCGCTTGAGTCATATAAAACGGGGTCGTCTGTAGTCTGATCATGAGATCGGTTGTTGTGGGGAAGCTTAGAGGATTCCGTGGCAGCCTTTGCAGAGGACGGACGTGTTTACCAGGAGCTCCAGGAGAACAAGGGAACAAAGGAACAGAGGACAAAGAAAACAGAAGAAAGAAGAAGAGAACAAAGAAACAGAAGAAGAAAGAAGAAAGAAGAAGAGGACAGAAAGAAGACAGAAGAAAAGAAGACCCAAGTAATAATCAAATTCTTTTACACACGATATATTGTAAAAGAAAAAGGCCAGCCAAAGAAAGAAGACAGAAAGAAGAAAGAAGAATGCTACTATCACTTTGCTGCTGTTTTAACAGCAGCGTAGTGAAATATGGTTAGTCAAAATGCCTTACACAGAGCTCACTTTGGCAAGAGCTCTTTTTCGGCTAACAACTACTTTTTTGGCCCTTGAAGGGATGATTGGAAAAAAATGTATAACTCGCCGTCAAAACAAATTAAGATCACTGAAATGCACAAGGTAGCTTATACCTTTCAAATTTGACACAACTTTTGGAACTACAGGTACGCATAGTACACAAAAACATAATACTAATATTTAGTAGGAAATTTCACAACTCCTATCCATTCGACTCGTATGTGGCTTACACATGTTTGGCTATGATAGGGGACTCCCACCCCCATTAGGCAACAGGCAGAAACAGGAACTTAACTTAGTGGGCGGAATCCGAATCCATTGCCGACACCGTCAACTCAAGGAAACCCGGGAACCTACAATCAAGGATGAGGAAAGGCAGTAGGAAGTGCCCTGGGCCACATTAAAACAATGTGAAAAGGTTACACTTTTAAAGCCAAGAATATGTGGACCCAGGGTAAGACAGACACAAGGAAGAGGATTTCAACACACAAGAATAGAGAAATCAACTATGGTACCGCCCTTTGCTGGATCCTTTCCTTTGCCTTTTCCGAGCCCGGGGGTCGAGGAAGTGGAACTGCCACTATGATGCTCAAAAAGGTCTGTTTTAAGGTTGGTAGAAAAAAGGTCAAGCACTAGACCAAAAGCCCTGCCCTTGGCCTAAACGCCTCCCTAGATTAGCAACATTATCGAAAAGGTGATGTCCGGCTTAGGTAAAAAAAAGTGTCGAGCTCTGAGACACGGGTGAGCCCTGCCTCGGAAGAAGAGGAGGCCGCTAGCCCTTTTCAGGGCTTTAACCAGTCATAATACACGAGAGTGGACACATGACTATAATAACAGATCAGTAGTAGTAGTCTGATCATCCTTATCATTCAGCAAGAAAACGTCGAGGAAGCAACATCGGCCCGCTAAACAACGAAAGATCATGGAGTGAATTACAAAAAATGAGGTGGAGCAGGGAGTGGACAAAGCACGCGCAGCACATGGGCCATGATTAACTAACAGAACAGCCGAAAAAGTAGCGTGGCCCCGGTATGTGATGTGCGGCCCACGAGACCCAGTTACCAACCCAAAAGTCACCAACTTACCAAGCGGAATTAACTGAGGGTAGCGGAATCTAGTCAAAACAAGATGGAGCGGGATAATGGAGGACATAGTTTGGAGTAAAGACACAGATCTTCATTGTGTCGAAGATCATTCAACACCAACTGCTGACCAGGTTTTAATGTAGACGGAACCGAAGAGCCTCGATGTCTACATATTCGGTTTGAACATGCCGAATCACTTTCAATTTGCATGATTGAACGTACAAGTTTTATTTTGGCTCGAAAACCTCTTTCGGTAATATCTTTATTTTATAATTCAAATTTGATCCTTTTGATTCCACCATCAAAATTCTTTTGCCCTTTTATATAATCCTGCGTGACATGAAATTAATGAATCGCTTGACTTAGCTGATTAGTATATTCTAGAAAACATTTATGTACACTTTATGCACTAAATATCAACTATAAATTGAAATAATTAGTAACGAAATTTTTGTAACTCGTGTATTTGGTTACATACATAGCTGGCTTTCACACTATTTTAGCAAGGTTTTGACCATTAGTACAACTGGACGGAATTTGATTTTTTTTTCTTTCAGAGCGGTTTTGAGTTCGGAGCGTAAACGAAGTCCACTGCTGTAGACTCGCTCTTTCCTGAGCCTTTCCTCCCTTGCCTCTGCCAAACTCAACTAACTAGTGCGGAAATCGCACAGAAAAGCAGAGGGAAGATAGTGGCACCATTTCTACCGCCCTGCGACCAATTAAAAACCTTTTTTGTCGAGGGTAACAAGTCGCGTAAGCACTTTGTGCATATGCGACTTTAATTCAGTTAAGTCAAGCCAGTCTGACTATTCATTGTTGATTCGTCAAACTAAGAAGATGCCATCATGGCTAACAAAGCTGAACGAAGCCTGCGTGAATTTACACCATGACAGGCAAAACCTGATACCGAAGCCTGATGAGATAGAGAATATCAGGATGTTGAAAGTGGTTAAAGACTTGATAGAAGAGTTCTTCAGAGCGTATATCAACAAAGAGCACGAATTAACGGAGAAATATATACATCAGAAGCACAAATAGTAACAGTAGCATCATCATCTGCAACAACGGGTTTTGTGGACTGCCGTGTGGACACCAAGGAGTTCTCCTCTTTCCGCAGAAGCAGACATTATCCGGTGGGAAATTCTGCTGTCAAACGGGTAAGCAATCTTAAAAATGAAAGATTGCCATTACTCCCCAAACAAAACATCCCTTTTCAGAGCTACCCACTCTCTAGAAAAGAGATACTAGTCATATTGTCAACTGTATATTAGCAAGTTAAAAAATAGAAGAGTCTATAAGCAGTTCGTTTCTTTGTTTTATGTTAAAATGATAAAATAGTGTATATAAGCACTTCGTTTCTCTGACTAGTCAGAGAGTGTGTTTGCATATAGGTGAAAAAAAGTGAAAGTAATGGTTTCTTTTATGTCCACGCTTTCCATGTGACGGTAATGTGGTTATTGTTAGTTTTGGTGTCAGGTTATTTTCCCTTTACGTCGCTGCGTTCGTCAGCCTGGCTACCCATCTTTGACTAGTCAACACTTTGAAATTTTAGTAGAACTTCAAAGTTACTGGAACTTCAAGTGCACTGGATTATGTCTGGCGCATTGTAGACGAATTGGTCAAGAAAGCCATAGCAGAAGCAGCTGGAATTAAAGAAGATGAAGGGGGAAAGAAGAAGGAAGAGGAGAAGAAAAAGAAGAAACAAATGATCCTGCCTCACCTCATCCTTAGGCTTTTGTGTGAGATCAAGCTTGAGGTGAAGACGCCTCCAGTCAGTACCAACACCACAGCCAGGACCAGTACCACATACACTACCAGCACCACAGCCATGTACCAGTACCACAACCACTACCAGCACCACAGACACAAGTACCAAGACCTCTTCATCCCCGGGTATGGCATAGAAGAAGACAGAGGGATTAAGTTTTCACTATCCCTCAGAGTGAAAACTGGGATGATGAAGCCATTCATCAACTATCTGCTCTCACACCCACACGCATCAATTGGGAGCAGGACTAGAGTATGCGATAAAAGGTCATTTTCTTCTCTTTTGTGTGCATGGTAGATAATGGGCTAGTGGATAGTATATAGTATATAATGTAGAAGAGAAAATAAGAAGTTGACAAAGAAGAAGAAACTTAAAGACCCTTCTCAGTACCACTTTAATTTCTTGAAAATATTTATTTGACAAATTTGCCCTGTGTATATCTTTGTTTTTCTATGTCTGTTTCTATAAATGTTTCTATCGTCACTAGAGTAACGTGTATTCAAGTCAGTCTCTTGCCACACTATTCCGCCCGATTCAGGTCAGCCCCTTGGCACAATGTTGCCAATGTCCAGTACAGTGTCGTCACCCCTGTTCCATTTCCCTTGTCGCTAGACAGGCCCAAATGTTTTGTCGCTATACAGCCCCAACCTTTTCTCGCTATAAATCTTGTCGTTAAAAAGGTGCAGGGGGTCTTGTAATGATAATTCCCATTTTCACTGAATCGCCCTCTTTCACTGCTTATGTCTCAAGTTTATGTGGATGTCGACAAAGCTGAGTCATAAAAACGGAATGCCAAATGATGAATTGCATGGAACATATACATATTTTTTGAGGGGTGAGAAACAAACATATGATAAGTAAAAAAAGTATTCGATTAAGAAAACAAACAGTGCTTGATTATGAATCATTATTAACGAATACATTTTTCAGTAGGGCAACAACAAAATCTACATGATTTGAGCACCCATCTACATTAATATTTTTTAACAATTATCGATATTGTAATTTGCGGTCTCACGATCACCGGAAGTGTGAAGTAGATGTCTGTGAAGTGAAAAATGAAATAATTTTCGAATGTAGAGTGACCACATAATAGAGTTTTATAATGCAGGAAGGACTGTGTGATGAAATCGTATAACTTCTAATCATATATTTTATCTGGACTTGAATTTTCCTTTAAAGTAACCGGGGTGGGTGTGCAGATTGTTGGTATTATAATTTTGTAAGGAATTGATATAGACAAAACTTCAAATAACGTGCACCTGAAACCGATTAGAAACTGAAAATATTCCCAAGAATTTACCAATGTGTAATAGATTTATTAAGATCAATATCAGGTGACTTTATATCAAATCACATTGCAGAAATATTGACAAGTTTATAACAACTGGAATAATTTACATGTTTAATCATTTGACGTCTGCACTCCAATGCTGTACTTCTCCTTCTTCCCATCAGTATCCTGTTGTGGGAAAATTTTGGATTTTTTCACTCTTCCTGTTATGGTGATAATGGTATTGTTCGTAGCCGCCGTTGTTGCGTGTGCCAATGAATCTGTCGTCTCTACCTTTTTGTATATTGCCCTGAACTGTTTCATAATGATATAGAAAACTCGTATAATTATGGGTTTAAAAGACTCAAAAACATAAAAAACACGAATAATGTTTGAAAAATTTGAATTAATTTAATTTGTCTGTATATTGCTTATCTCATGAAACAGTACATATATAACATTTTTCCCTTCCCTGTGTTTCCCTTGAACTAATTCAAGTCTTTGAACATTTAAGAACACTTTAAATCGCTTTGTGCATGATTCAACATTTTAATAATGATGGCGTCACTGCGAAATGCGTCTTTAAATGATGAACTTTAGTTTCGTGATTGCAGAGGAAATCAATCGGTTATTACCACACTTTACGAAACTATAAGTACAGATGACCTAATTGTCAACTGACTTATACTCTAACTCAGCAGTTCGAGACAACCTAAAAGTACAAATATTAGCATGTCCCGGTAGCGAAATTTATGGAATTTTGGAATTAGGAAGAAGGGTCCTAAGACTAGAAAAGGTTAGGGACTACTGCTCAAACTCAGTTAGGATTTATTTTAATTTCTCGTTTTTGTCGGTGTAGACTTTAATGTGCTGCCATTATCGAAAGTTTTTAATATTTTTAGAAATCTTAAATGCACACCTCAAATCAGGAAATTTTAAATTTACAAATTTAATCTCTCTCTCTCTCTCTCTCTCTCTCTCTCTCTCTCTCTCTCTCTCTCTCTCTCTCTCTCTCTCTCTCTCTCTCTCTCTCTCTCTCTCTCTCTCTCTCTCTCTCTCTCTCTCGTACCTGCATCATATATGGACTTACTTTTGGGGCAAAGATCAACACCAAAGTGACGGAAGCGTACACCTGAATCTGAAGGAACTTTAAAATGTACAGCATGTCTGGTCCGGCCGATGCGAGAATCAGCCGACTGAAAAAAAAGATTATCGACATATTTGATTGCAGATTTATCAAAGAAACACAAAGATGTTGCTTGAACTCTCAGAAACATGAGCGTCACCTACTAATAAGTTAATTAAGGTAAGAATGATCTTAGAAATGGAACGGAATAAACAAGGTCAAGCTTAAAAGCAAAAAAATTATATAATATAGTGCAAGAAAAAATGAAGTACGTTAAGCTGAGTAAATCACCTGCTACATCTAAAGCAAATAATTCAAATGAAGATAATTTGAGTGAATGTTTCAGCTGCATTGATGAAGATATTCAAGAACAAATCAATTACAAAAATGTTTTTGGGTATTAATATCATAATGGAATCTGAACTCACCATCATTCAGCAACGAAGCACAAACTATTGAGGAAATTTACCATTGCTCCAAGACATTTGATGTTATTGCATACAAATGTACACAATCTGGTCGTACTCAAGTTGGTATGATACTCAGTGGTGGGTCCTTTGAGTTATGATGGGCTGATAATAAGTTCGAATTTATTTATCCACGTTTACAGATAAATTTATATCTACATCAACGGTTGCAAACTTTTATGTTAATTCCAAAAGGAATAAGTCTTTTTCTTGAGAAAGCACGATTTAAAATTTTGAATACAAAGTCGCCAAATGGACTGTGTCCTCCTATCCTCAGTATCAATGTACCATTTGATGAAAGGAGAAGATAGAATAACGGCGAGCAGTATCCATACTTAATCTGTTGAAAATAATGGGAAAAGGTTTTGAAGAGCCTTATGAATCCAGTGGTGTTGTTTTCAAAATTGAATAAATTTTTACCTATATAAAAAGCTCAATGGTATTGCGACGCAACAAATGCAAATGCGTTTCCATTGGAAAATATGAACTCTGCATCCGAAGGCATTATGCATACTGTAAAAATCATTTGTTGGTGTTACATACTGACATATTTGCTCGATCACGTCTTAAATGAGGCATCAGAGTCACATCACATGTGCACCATGTGAATATTAACACGCAAAACTTGGCATAAACACCCGAGAGTGATGCAAGAATAAATAAGTCAGGTACAGAAATAAACAAAACAGGTACATAAGTAAACGAAATAATAACTATAAATGAAACGATTGCAATTTCCGATCTTGGTAGAGTACAAAAATTAAAACAAGTTATCAACATACGTTTTAATTAGAGAAGGCTTTCCCCTTATAAAAGTGTGTTACCTGTACATCAGCTAAAACAAATCGCACAAAGCATGGAATACAAATATCAAGTCGTATGTGAAAACTTGACAAACGTGAATTATGGAGACCCATCGTTGCTCTCGATCAACACGCTCCTCCATCGATTGCTAATCCACCACCGATTGTCAAGACAAATGCAAAATACAGCAACTGAAACAATGTGCACATGATCGTAACATAAAACTACCATGATGTGCAAGAAAAGCTGACATACTTGCAGCATTAGATGCGTTTGAACAAAGCCGTCGTCGACTTAGAATGAACAAAGACATCATCAGGATGAACAAAAAAGTATTGCATCTGTTATTGCAACTGAAGCCGATGAGAATGTTAATGAACGAGCACATCAATCACAAGTATCTGAATTTAAATTTCATACATTCTGTGCTGAATTAGAAAATCATGTAGCAAAATAATCCACATACAAACCAGATAAATACGCACGACAGATATGAACTCGATTCTTAGAATCACGTCGGTGTCAGATACCTTAGCCATTCTGGAGTTAAAGCAGACGTTGTTCTTAATGTGTATTTGATTATGCCGATAGTTAGTAACAAATATATATATTTCAAAATACTACACAGGCACAATACTGAACCGTAGTGGTGCCAGCGTCGTGCGTGACGAAATAGTTGGAGTCTTGAGACGTTGGGATAATAAACCAAATGTATGAAAAAAGTGCCATAGTCGAGGTAAATATCTCACCATACCAACCGTTTCGTGAATCCAGCTACATGCTAACACCAGTGTTGGTTTCATCAAGGTCAGTGATAAATATAAATAATTTTGATAACAAATATTTCGATGGGGGCAATTCTATCAGCGTTATATCCAGCAAGTGATAAGCAAGACCACCATCGACAATAACGGCCGCACCTGGGTGAAATCAAGTTTGGCAATATCGAATTTCTGTCCAGGTTACTAAGGCAATTCTAAACAAATCTAAAACACGTAACCATACGTATTGCAGTCATTGTGTTTATTTGGGATAAAGGGTTTTATCCGTTTGCACTATCCCCACATGGATAATGTGGACGAATTCAGATTAATTTTTGTTGTTGAGTGATATAAAAGTATCAGAATCGGTATCGCATTGCGTAGGTTAAAGCATTTGGCCAGGTTGTTTAACAGACACAGCACGCACATAAGAACTTGCGAATGTAGAATATGTATGCATGTATTAAACACCTAACAACTGCTCATTGACCATGACATTTATTGAGGTGGGATCAGTGAAAAACCATAGCAAACAACCATGTCAGAATCTGGTCAACACAGTCTCAAATTTACTGCTCTGTAACGAAAGATGAAACTTCCATATACCATATATTGAATGGCTCAACGTTTCAGTGGAAAGGTCTGTTTTTAAAGACGTGTCCAAAAACGATCAAATAACACAAGCTGCTAAACAATAGAATGCAGGATTTTTTAAATGAAGCTTTTAGGTGTGACGACCAATGTTTTATCTTATCAAGGACTCAGTTGAGGTGTTGTTTTTTTAAATCGATTGAAGCAAATTGGAATCGAAAACAGCTCTATTTACCCTCTGACAGGTTTGTGACGACTATTACGTCACTGGCGCGTACAGAGCATCCGCACACAAGTCATGTAATCTACGGTTGAGAACTTACCCAAACAAAACAAAACTCCTGAAGAACTTGCGTGGGCATGATGACCACTTAACAATGTACACACTTAGGCGTGATCCAATAAAATATAGAAAAAAAACCCCCATCACATTTTGGCTCAACCAACTGCAGTTTATTGAATAGTTAGTGGGCAATCTAGAAGTGGCTATCTTTGAAATTACACGCATGTATTGTCAAAATCATATCGACTTGTTAATGAGAAAAGAAATGTATCCATACAAATATGTGAGATACTGGAAGAAATTTGTTGCAAGTCAGTTGCCTCTAATTGAAGCGTTTTATTCATCGCATTTCTGTGAAGTTATTTCCACCAACCACTGAGAACGCAAATACGGTTAGATACGCATTCGAATGCAAACGCGTGTGACTATTACGGTCTTAACTTGCACATTGATGTGTTGTTGCTCGCAAATATATTCGGGATATTTCGTGATACTGCCATGCATGTTGACATGCTCAATCCCGCAACATTGCTTTTTTATCACCGAGAATGGTTCGGAATGCGTTGTTATCAAAAACCGAAATCAAGTTGGAATGGCACACATATATATTAACCAACATCTGTTTATTGAGTGATCACTTCCTGGCGTGCAAATAACCCAAACTAACCCAGATTTCCTAACAATTACATGATGTATCTAAAAAATTATAACCTTTATAGTTGGGCAATGATGGAACCTCTACCAGTCGTTGGGCTCCTTTGGATTAATCCTAGATACATTAACATATAAAACACGTACACGTTTACAATATAAAACAGTGACCACGGACACTACTTTGAAGTTGACCGGGAATATAAGCAACATTTACGTGATGTACACTGCGATAATCAGTTAGAGCCAGAAGCTTTGGCGGTATCTGGTAAGTGGTCGTCCAATTATCAGTACGCAATCATTGATGAATCCGGGCGTAAATATATTGAATTAACCAAACTAGAACCAAGTCTTAGGACGAAAAACAATTATGCAGTGTACGTGCGAAGCCTCGAGCTGAGTCTGCTATTGTGTATATATAAGGGTTACCAGGATCCATCGAGTGCTTGAACTTTGTCAGCAGGCTTGGATGGCAAAATATATGCAAATGAATAAGGATCATCGCAGCACAGCGACCATAAAAGAATTTGAGAAAGAGAAAGACTATTTTTTATACTTATGAACAATGCTGTGCTCGAAAAGAATCCATGGAGAATCTTATGAAAATAATCCCCTTAGATCTTGTCCTTGATAGTGAACAAAACAAACGTTGAAGGCTCATCGCTTATCCTTCCTTTGAATACATAGTGACATTTGATGGTGGACTTGTTGCCGTTCAGAGTAAAAGAATAGAAACTAAAACTGACAAAACTGATCTATTTTTGTTCGTCAGTGTTGGACTTGTCGAAGCTGCTAATGTACTAGTTCTACTATAACAAGGTTAAACCGTATTACCAGCATCGAGCCAAGATGTTGTACACCTACACTGCCTCGCTACTGTCTATATCACAAATAATTACGTGACGCGGACATGGCTAACCAAGTTTCGTAAACGAATTTGATATCAGCGATTATTCAAAAGAATATCCGTTGTGTAGTAACAATAATCAGACGGCTGTTGACGAGTTCAGAGATGAATACTTGGGTAAACCAATCCATGATTATGTGGAACTGCGACCTAAACTCTGGTTAGACTTCAATTCAAAAAGGCCAAAGTTGTTCCAGGTATTATTGTGCATTAAGATCACAAACACAAGCTATAAGTGAAATGTCTTCGAGATTGACGTAAATACACATACACGGCAAGTATGATACGGTATCAGAAACATTGCATTTGTGTAAGTTTGTCCGGCTTGATACTAGGAAGTCGGCAGAAAAATACGCACGTAATCTATTTAAAGTAATTCATGACAACTGTAATGTGTTGATATTATTTAGTGGTATTGACACACATGGTCTTGCAAATATACATTAAACCTGGTGTGCCGCCAATCACACCTGGAATGAATTGCGTGATATGTTGGCGCCTGTCACCTCGGACCCGTATAGTTTTCTCACTATTGATTTAACTAGAACTTTACGTCGCGGGATAACTATCGTGCTGGTCTGCTACTTATTTCATAGAAGAGAATGAGAAGCAACGCCGTAAAGCCGCTTGTAAAAACCAGGAATTGATTTGTAATGTTAAAGAAGGCCGCAAACTGTCAGAGATATGTCAGTCACGATAAAGTGCACGAGAAGATCTCACAACGGGTTTTGAAGAAACATTTTTACCGCAGATTGAACTAGCAAAGGAATAAGCCAAACCTAAAGAGGAATTTAAACATGCAAAAATATCAAATGTGAGACGGGTGGCAGCACTAACGGGAACAGAGAAAAAACAATGTCCAAAACGTAAGATAGATAAAGGCACCAAAAGATGCAAAAAATCCACAAGAACAACTACAATGACCATTACGCGCTTGCCACATGAAGTCAATGAAGTTGCCGGTAAAAGTGTACTTGCTAAAGTCACCCGTGTAATTGATGACGTTAGATAGGCAGTTGCCAGGATACCTTACCGCTCCAGTGGCCTAGTGACTAGAGCGTACGCCTCGGATGGTACTAACAGCTGCCTTGCTTAGCGCTCAGGATTAAGAGGATAGTGTTAGGACTGGTCGGTCTGTGACTAGGTGGAACATCATGCCACGTGTCTGCGGTATGATGCACCAGTGCTAGAGGTCATTATAAACTGTCACACTGCAGACATCTTAGCGATATGACTGAAAAATTATTAAAGCTACGTTAAAAATCTAAATCACACACTCACACACATGCACACAGACACACACACACACATATATATATACGCGCTCGTGCGTGCCAGGATACCAACTGTACCACACGAATATCAGTCCGGTTTAACACTTTAACGAAATAACGAGATAATCGCAAATCTCATACTGATAGCTCTTTACGATCTCCCATCTTGGGTACATTATAAAAATGTCATCAAATACAAATGATAAATATATGGATAAGTAATGGACTCAAATGAAATTTAAGGCGTTTATTGGAAACAACAATGACCCAATGATCAGTGGTAATATTTGGTAGAAACTCTTGATGTATTTATTAAGACACTGATAAAGGTGAAACTTTACGAAGAGAATATATGAAAATATACGTACCTGAACCAGTGTTGCAATTACAACCACGACAACGTCTAAGAGATCTCTACTTTAAATATACTGTAGAGGAAGATCTGCACCATGAAACTAAGGAACAACAAAAGCGTGCTGAAAACACACCAAAATAATTAAGACAAGAGAAACAAACAAAGCAACAAACAAAACAAAAAGAAGACAATAAATACAACAAACAAAAGAATGATTGCAACAAAAATGTTCAGCAATTGCACCTGCGCAGAAGTAATAACCAAACCAAGGAGATGTTTTGGTGGACTATGTGACGACCTTTCTGATCGATTGGAAATACTTGTAGGATCTGTTTGTGCGGGCAACAACTCACCAAAAGTTATTAATGAGGTCAGCGATTGCTTATCAATGACATCATAGAGAGAGAGAGAGAGAGAGAGAGAGAGAGAGAGAGAGAGAGAGAGAGAGAGAGAGAGAGAGAGAGAGAGAGAGAGATCTTGAACCTATGGATGAACTTATTGGAGATATCAATGATGTCAACGACAAAGTTCGTAAACCGATGATGAGTTCTGAATGGGTTTTGCGCAAAATATTTACTGACGGACAAAAGGTTCTTATCAATACCACCCAGAGATTTACATCGATGATCACAAGCTTATCAAGAAAACTTGAATTCACTGTGACTTTTCTGCACCTGTTAGAGCAGGTGATCGCACACACAAGATCGCAATAGCGTTGATGAGAATTATTACAGTTGTCCTACTATCGGATTACAACCGTATGGTCCCTCGATGCGAAGAACACATTTGTGTTTACACAAGACTATGGACCATCTTGGGGTATGGTAGAAGTTCCTACAGCTTTGTATGATGTTATGTCAATTAATGATGAGGTCCGGCGGAGAATTTTGAAGCTGACTGGTAAAGACTTTAAAATTTGTATTGGTAAAGATGAGCCAACACTCAGCTCTGACATCGCAATCGACTCTCCACAATATTTAGTTAACATTAGACAGTCGTCGTTGAGAACAGTTCTTGGTTGGCCAATGTTATTTCAGTATATCAACAATTTGTGCTTGCTGGATTTAATGAGACTGCAACTAGAATTAACTCAACAATGTTAATCACTTTAAAAACTGACGTTATTGATTGTGGTTGTGAATGAAGGTCTGAAACGATAATAACAAACGCAATAAAAAAACAAAACAATTCTGGGGTCACACAGACCCAAGCACAACACGCTCAGCTTTATTGTAATCAAATACAATAACACCTTAACGACATGAAAAGTGTCTAAGTCAGAGGTAACATAAATGCAAAAGACAATTGGAATATTTCCATTTTTGTAGCGATTCCAGCTCTATTATCAGCAGAAGCTGCAACGCATGAAAAATCTGCGGTGTTAGTGACTACTGAAGCTTAATCAGGCTTGGCGCTGAAAATGCGACAATCGGTCGACTATTGTTGACCAGGTAATTTTATAAAAAAAAGGACACGAACTTCGATTACCTGGAAGAAGTGCGAAAATACATTTGGAAGAAGTTCTCTATTACCTGGTACAACACGCAAAAAGTCACTCCTTTAACCAATAATGACTTACTCGTTATGACTCAATCAGTCAAGCATTTTCGTAATGTCTTTATGCGAAACGAACTTACATCGATTGTTTGTACTTCGCACATGTGAAACCGGTATTGCCAATCTGAATTTGTCAACAGGACCTTACACTCATTGGATTGAATACGTGTTGACACATCGATACTTTGACTCTTATAGACTTGAGCCAGTAAATTAAAATGTAAATTATCCAACAAAGGGCAATAAAATCCATGGTGGATCTTGACGATAACCACTATTTAATTCGGCTAATCAAATCAAGCACAACCTTGGTTGTTGTAGCGTTGCGTACACTTGAGTGTTCACCAACACAAAATCGTACGTGATTATCATAACTGGAAGTAAAGGTATGTGGGGTAGAATGGGAATGTTGCAAAATGAAAAGCGATATCTTGATCGCGATCATATATCAGTAATATCGCATATAGATAAGCCGGACACTGATTTTATAAATTTTACACTGTTGCATTATCAGCATCATTTGTCACCGGAAATGAAATTCAGTTCGAAGCATTTGACATTTATCTAGACGGCTACTTAACGGTCGTTGGTGCTTATGTTTAAGGCTAGATTTTTCATTACATATAATTCATGGATTCTGACCACATTGAAAAGGTCGCGGAATTTATAAACGGGGTGATGGATCAGCTGACAGCGGATGTCAAAATCGATAACAATTTTGTTCCACTTCTCGATGAATACCTGTGTTAGTGTGGTGTTACCAAACCCTAGCATGAACTATTATATAAGTTTGTTAAGTGTCTGGTAGAAACTGGCAGTTGCAATCATGCAGATGTACACTGCCAACTCGATACCGACATGTATTCATCGAACAGGCAACGACGATATTGTATTGCCACTCGTATCCATGGTGCTGTCACCGCTTTTTAAAACCCATTTTATTTTCTTGATCGAAGTAGGTATTATGTTGTCGTTTATACCTGTTTATATGAGTAGCAAATCAATTAAGACTATTTCTGCATATTTTCTTGTCTGTTTTCTAGTGAACCTACCAATGCTACGATCTTGTTGCACAATCGTTCAGAGTGGTGATCACGATGACATGTGTTTTGAGAACTCTGAACTCACTTTTGTGTTGGTATTATGTTGTGGCATGTCTGGCTCATGTATCATCTGCCACCGTTCCGTTAACTGGTTTGATGAGCACTTTAGTGACGTCAGAGCCACACTGTAGACATCGTCGCGATATGACTGAAAAATTATTAAAGCTACATTAAAAATCCAAATCACACACACACGCGCGCGCGCGTTTTTAGTTCATCGTACATGCATACTTTAGATCGGTAATTAGTAAAATACTTTGCATTAGTAATCAAAAACCATTGATTTAATTCACTTCCAATTTTATTTACAATATTTACTGACTTGACGTGCCCTTTCTTACCATCACTATTTATCTTGACCTCAACACGAACTTGAAATTCCCCGATTTTTCATTTTCATTTTTTATCTTGGTATCTTGCAATTTCCCTTTGTATCGTTCTTGTTCATCTCTCGTCATATCATGTGTTACGCTAATTCCAGAAACGGACTGAGCCTAGCAACTGATTTCAATCTGAAGAGGTTTCTCATTAATGATTTGTTCTTACAAAGTAGGGCATTACTTTCGGCGCTGTAGGCCTATATTCCCCACTGCTTTCACCATTAGTTTCTGTACGTTTGCATATCCTTGTAACATTTGTCACACCAACTTGTCTGACTTAATCAAATCTGGTAGTTTGTAGCTCTTTGCTTACGAGCAATACTGTAACTTTCTTTTGTTTCCTTGACAACATGGAGAATAATACTATTGTCCCCGATACTGCTGTCACGCATTTCTAATACTGTTTTGTTTACAACTTCTTTTATCTCAGAAATTCCTCTTGCAATGATGTTCAGTATTTAACCTGGTCTTCGTTGACTTTGGTAATCAATTCGGCGTCTACTTTGTTTACCTTCCTGTTTTATATAGTTTGTGGAAAGTCAGTGCTTCTATTTCTGTATCGGTACGGATGTTTTTCATGACTTGATCCTCACACATTGATGCCAGAAACAGCGAAGGGAAGGATTCATAAATGCATCATACTGTTCGGGAGTTAAACCCAAGCACAGTAGCAATCACGATAATATTACCATTGAATTATCTTGTCCTATTGATCGCTAACTTCCGTTTTTCATATTACATATATCCACTCTTCTTTATTCGCTTTCCTGATTATTTTTATTGTGATCATTTGTATGATCTTGAGCTTGTCTGTTTATTAGCACTGCTATTCATCACTGGTATCATTTTGGAAGAAAACAATGGCAGATACACATGTAAAGAATGACCGACATGACAATCGCAATCCACTGCAGTCTGGTGAATCTCCTCTTTTAAGAAATCCAAACACCTTTTTTAACGCAATCTTTAAGTTCACGACACATCAATTATAGTGTAATTCAATCGCAATTAAAAAAAGGATCCCCCGTTAAAATTCTAAATAAATATCGGGACCAAGATAAATCCATCCGTCTATTTGCATCGGAAGTTCTCCAAATTAGGTATAACCGTACAACCCTTCTATTACGTAAATTACGAAACATTTTACGTTGCAATATTCTCACACAAACAGACATGTCACATTTTGTTATGAAATAAGTCATAATTAGCGAATTATTGTTGTTATTTAATTAGACATCAGTTTCTTAGTGGAAAATCGCTTCTTAAATTATTCGAATGGATGTTGATTATACGATTGCTTTGGACATTTGCTTTTAGTAATTGCATTATACGAGTAAATCTTGTAAAATTAGAAACCCGGGGTAAGAGATCTTGGATGAAAATTGAATAGCTGACCGTACTGAGTGGCATTCACACATCACTAGGTTGTGATTTGCTATTGTTTTAAACGGTAGAGAACCAAAATAGTAATTCATGCTATTGTATAATGTACTTAGTGGAACCAATAATTGGTCCAAGGACACGTTTTTTTAAGCCTTGACGAAACCTGTTCAGTAATGCGCTGTTCTAAGATTTAATCTTTCAAATATGCAACGTGTTTAATTGCATTCTCTGCCAATGACATCTCCACTAATTAAAATGTTTACATATTTTATATATCAATGTAATGAGCGCTGATCAATGGTCATTAGCTCTCTAATCGAGAGAGACAATTGGATCATCATATTCAACTACTTCTACAAAATCAACATCGACTTAAACATTATTCACAAATTTAGTTAAGCTCTTTCTCTTGAATACTCTGGCTTAAAGCCAGTTCGACTCCGTTGTGTAAGTAGTTATGAAACATTTATTTCATGAGGCCAGTCATTTTTTATTTAATATTCGAATAATAGTGTGTGTTTGTCATGCTCAATACGTCGTTTACAGTCCAAACTTTCTTTAGAATATTCGAGAAGGATTTTGAGTCATCGGGATTGACGTCTTGGACTTTACATCGTTTACACATCCATGTATAAGTACCCAGAAAATAGGAAAGTGGAAAGTGGAAAGGAAAAAGGAATGATATTGTCGTATTTTAAATAATGCTGCCATGCTGAGAGTTCCAAAGAGCTACTAAAATTACATTTAACTTTAACTTATTATATACTGGTCAGCTTAGATTTAGTTTAACCAATGTGAACCGTTAGTTCTGACGCTTATACATACTAGCCAATATTCAAGACGTGAGATTATGGCCTTTTATATTATATGTTACCATAGTGCGTACTTTTTGTTTTTCTTTTGACGTGTCATCTTTATACGAACGGAACGTGAAACTCCTGTGTCAATTACGAAGTCCCGTACAAACATTAGAACCCGGCACTTGAATCAGCTAAGGCAGAAGATGTTTCATTAGCTATGTAATATTAATGACGATAAAACAAACTTATCTTCGTGTTAGTGCTCTCCCGAATGTACTAAAACTCTCTTTAAATAAGCTATCTATAACCAGGTTACTGATTACTTTTACAATATATTTCACTTGTACTTTTTTGCATTCAGAATGGGTTTCAGATGTCAAACTACCCTAATTAAACCACTAGTAGACTTGCACTTAGCTCTAGACCAAAACTAGCATTATGTGGCTATTCTGGTTAATTTATCAAAAGCATTTGGCTGTCTGTTCGTTATGTACATCCCCAGTAACAGAAGGCATAATGACTTTAATGATTCACAGTAAGTACAATGGTAGATTACCTCTGCAACCTAAGACGCTCTCAAAATTGGAAACTCAACGAGTTCATGGGTAAATATATCTAAAAATTGAATCTCTGGGGGGTAAATTTTCTGACCTAATGTTTTTAATATCGATATTTAATAACATCTTTTTACATGTGATTCTGATCTTTATAACTATGCTGATGACAACACATTTGCGACTTCAACATAATGAAATCTGCATTGAAAACTTACTGTCGGAATCTAAGTGAACTAATTTGATTTATTTCAGATCAAAGCAAAAGCAAACCCTGATAAGTCTCAAATTATTGCACTTGTAACTTGTCACTGCTGGACTCTTTGCTAAATTTGATTCAGCAAATAATAGAGATTTGTCAAAGAAAGCTTACAAAGCTCAAATCTGCTCAAATGAATTAAAAAATATCTAACAACTGTGGCGCGACTGGTAGAGTATCACACATTAATCAGGGTAAGATTTAACTCATGTCTCCTTAACCTGACATTTCAGCAGTTGAACTAAGATGAACTTGAAAATCTCCATGTAAGAGATCAGAGATTTCTCTTTAATGACACGCTAAATTATGTTCTGAACTCGCGGAATCGGCAAATGTGTCAAATTTCTACATCTGAAGGAGTATTTGAAGCTTTCAAACTTTTAATCAATGTCCAACCTTCTTAATTGATCTCGTATCATTCAAAAAAATCTTTTTAAGTTTGGCATGCAAGTACCTTGGAGATTCCAAACGCAAGAACAACAGGGTATGGACAATATTATTTTTGTTATACTGCAGGAAAACGCGGAAATACTCTCCCAATTACCCATGCAGCAACAACAGATCTTTATCAGTTTTAAATCTCGTTTAAAGCACCTGTTATGGGAGTTGTTTAAAACGTCGAGATGACAGTCGAATCTGGAAGAGGGCTGAACTCTTGCTTGCACTTCTTACTTAGTTTTTATATTGATACAGTGGTTCCTTTATAGTTTTATTTTTTTATTTTTAATGAAACACCAAACTTCTTTGCACATAGAATTTTTTCACATAATCTATTAATATGGATAAAATTGTCATTGGGGAACGCCCATATGGAAAATCTTTTGCCCCATATTCCAATTTGCGTCATCACATATTAGAGATCGTGTTTAACGCTCTTTTAATCCTATATTTGTGTGATCCAGTTTGTCCATACGATAACGACGTACGATAAACTGATCCCATATTTGTGCACTCATTGACACGGCAGATAACGTCATTATCAGTATGAAGTCTTGTAAGACAATTTTTACCGGCCTCTTAAAAATAATCATTGTTTACAATTATTTCTTTTTTGTAAACTAAACTTCTTTTGTTCAACCAAATGAGACAATTTGTTTTAGAAAATACTATATACTTCTAAAGCTATATCCATAGCTAGTGGAGAAATGAAAGCAAAGTAATGCACCAGTGACAGTACTGTGGAATATGTAAATCCGACACTAAGCAACTGCTTCGTTTTTACTAACAATTTCTGACTCTGTGGTGGGATTTCACGAATGCATATCACATTTTCCATCAATCCCACCTCACTCGATAGTTATTGTACAATAGCGGTTGGATTGGCGTAGCTCTACCCAACACATGACGTTAGATTTTACTCCTCCGTTATTATGCGTTATAAAGCAAAGATGTTTTGATTGACAAAATGCATCATGGAGGGACTGTTGTAATACCTCTATACTACTTGAGGCTAAACTTTCTTTATATGTGTTACTTATGACATCTATGCGCTATATAAAACAAACAGCTGATAAAAATTACTGCTACCATGTGCTATAAAATGGAAAATTAAATTTGTGAAATTAGACAATACCAACTTAAAAAAATGCAGTGAACGAAATTATAAAATATATACAAAGCAAAATGCAATTATTAGCCCTTTTTCAAATTAAAAAATTTGAAATCTGTGAAGTGAAAATGATCAAGCTGAGCTAGTAGTCTTTAGAAAGATGCACATCTAAAGCAAGGCCGAATTTTGTACTCTAGAACCCAAATTATATTTATCAATAAAACACCAATGTAAAGAAAATTAGCGGATATTTTAAAAATACCTAAGATAAACAATTTCTGTTTTATAAAATCAAGATAACCATTGAGAAAGACCTAAGAAATTAAATTCCTTTAAAAACTGAATGAAGATTGTGTTTAAAAAAGAGGAAAATATCATTGATAAAGAAATGTGCACACAAATGTATACTACATTATTGTAACAATACACAAAAACTCCTATCAATAATAATAATAACTACCAACTCGGGTGCGGTGGAGTGGGGTAGCGCTAAAGCTATAAAAACTTTATAACAATCATATCAGATCATTGCACATTTGCTAAGGAGAACGTCTATATAGTACCATAAAAGCCAGACTTTAGCATGGCAATATTTCTAATACGAATGATTAAAATAATGCTTAAAATGATTACAGTGATCAAATATCCTCCATGTCTTCTTCGAGAATGAAATTTTCTAGTTATTACAAACTTAGTTAACAACAAAATGAGGGGAGCCGTCACTTTTATGTATTATTGGATTGAATTAATGTGTAAAACATTTGAGTAGTTTCTTCGGTAGAAGTTGCTTTATTGTTTATTCTTCTAGCAATGGGTCAAAATTTGTAACGCAATATTACAAGTTTTACTAGGAACAACATCTTTTTGTACGCTTTTCTAAAACGGATAGTTTTATGATAACTACGTTCCATTCATACTTTTCAACCATACACATGCTACCCATGTAGTGGAAAGTTTTAAAACAAATTTTCTTGATCTAAACGTATTATATGTTCTTTCTTCGTTTACACCACATTTCTGAATTCTTTAATTTAACGATATCTTTTTTTATTTCGAACACCATAATTGGACTATTTGCCGTTTTAATGCTGCATTTGTTTCAAGGTGGACCTATTTTCTTTAAAATCCACGTTGTTGACTTTCACCTATCAGCCATTAAAAGTCTCGTTCTTGCCCACAAATTATAACCCTTTAAGCGGGATCTCATATCCTACGCGAATACCTTGATAAATTCTACTAATTCAACCGTTGCCGACCCTCCCTTATAATTTTGTTTTATGACCAATCGTATTGCTTCGTGCTTAACGCGAGAAGTGCCGATAGCAATGATCCAGCCCTACAGTCGCACAATGCGCTGGGAGACCTATGTTGACGTTGTGTGTTTAACTTATGATTTATTCATTACGTCAATTTACGTTTTCTGCAAGCGTAAACGCTTTATTTAGACAAAAAAGTACTCGTGGATGCTATTGGAATGATTTTAGCGAACGAACAACGAAGAATATATCCCCAGAATTAAATACTGACGTCAAAAATAATTTTTGAAGACGTTTCAATCATGATTTAAATAACTGCATCTTTTAAAAAAATTGTCATTCCTGAACTGTGAATTAAAATTAGGGAGAATTCATTAAGTTTAGATAGCCTCAAACTACTGCTTAGGTTACTATTAGTGATAGCAAGTAATCAAATAGTTGTGGTGTCAGGGAATATGCATAACGGCAGTTCAAAATGGTCACTGTTTAATATCCGACTTTTTTGAAAAGGAAAATTATATGAATACGGCGAAAAAGGCTGATGATAATCCGAGTGTGGCTTATTTAGATTCAACTCGTGCATCGGGGTCTGTTAAAAGAACTGATGTGTACTAATATTCCTTATTATTACAAAAGAATTTTGCCATAATGATTGAATAAAGTAGATCTGGATAAGCTTGCAGATAGAAATGCCTTTGTTGCGTTTTTCTACCTGATACTAACATACTGGAATTAAGTCTCAGCTTTGAAAGTAGCATCAGAGGTGTGTTAGTCCCAGCTCTTACAAAGTTCCACTAAAGCGTTTTCTTTTTGTAACAGCAATCACTGAATCATTTATCACACCTTGTTTGTGGTTATCTCGCAGCGTCATGCGAGAGTCTGAACGAAACTATACAAGTGGACAGAAACAAACATCTCTTTTTTTTCTATACAGGAAGTGACACATGGAAATCAAAACTAAACTAAACAAAAAAAAAAGGCAGCTTGGAGGATTGTTTATAAATAATCAAACAGAAAGTGACTAAATCATGAAATAGTAGGGATCACATCTTTTGAAAAAAAAAATTCGTTGAAGGTACACTGTAATACTCATGCAATGCACCCCATGACTGTAATAATAATAATAATAATAATAATAATAATAATAATAATAATAATAATAATAATAATAATAATAATAATAATAATAATAATAATAATAAATTAATAACTCCAAAAGTTTCCGTTTGCACATTTGTCAATGGGTACACAACATTGGAATAGGCAGATGCTTTCCATTTCCAAATAACAACACTCGAATCACTATTTTACATCCTCATACATGGATTAATTTAGGCTGGGTTAGTATTTCATCAATATTCCAATAAAATCTTGTCATAGAATACTAAACACACACGGGGATCATATAATCACCACCCCCACTACATATATTGTTTGAGATTTTTAGGGACTACTTACAGCATCACAGCCATGAATGTACCAAGGATGACGGCATTGTAAATAGACCAGGTGATATGCTTGCTCTCGTTGAAGTGCGCTGGAGCTTTCCGGACCGTAAAACACAGGTAACCACCATATAGGAGGAACAAAACTTCCACTTTAAAAGAAAGTATATTATTCAGTTATGATATACCAATGCTAAACAACAAACTTTTAAAATTTAATTTTAGAATATTGCTCATAGCAGGTACTACGATATTGATTTAATGATTGTGTGTGCGCGCGCGTGTGTGTGCGTGTGTGTGTGTGTGTGTGTGAGAGAGAGAGAGAGAGAGAGAGAGAGAGAGAGAGAGAGAGAGAGAGAGAGAGAGAGAGAGAGAGAGAGAGAGAGAGAGAGAGAGAGAGAGAGAGAGCATGTGTATGATTTAGATTTTTGACGTACCTCACCGGTGTCCTAGTGGTTAGAGTTCGCCTCAGATGCGGGAGGTCGTAGGTTTGATCTCCAGTAGAGTCATACCAAAGACTTACATAAATGGTACCAACAGCTGGCGCTCAGCATTAAGAGGTTAGTGTTAGGACTGTTAAAGCTACGTTAAAAAGCATAATCACATCACATCACATCACATGCAGTCATAACTTTTTGATGTCTGCAGTGTGACCTTTTATTGTGATGTCTAGCACTGGGGTATCATGCCGCAGACATGTAGCATGATGTCCCAACCAGTCACATTATCTTGATACCAGGCCGACCAGTCCTAACAATATTTTCTTAATGTTCAGCGCCTAGCTAGGCAGTTGTTAGTGCATTTTTTATAAGTCTTGGTATGACTCGGCCGGAGTTCAAACCCACGAGCTCACGCATCCGAGGCGAATTCTCTAACCACTTGGCCACCGAAGCGGTGCTTTATTTAATGGAGGAATTAGGAGGAAAGTTTAGTCAAACTTTGTCAAACACTTTTTTTTCAGACATGTCCAAGGGAATGTATGAAAAGAAGAATTGATTAATATTGATGTGGAATGGAATGCTATATACAAATTAACAATAAAACTCACAGATTTTAGAAGCATATTAAAACAGTGTAAAGAGGACCTGATATAATGGCGGGCTTCTATAAGGTATAATACATTCTAGCAGTAAATAATCACATTTGTCCCCCAATATAGAAAAAAGAATTTTGTTAATTCGTGAAGAGTATTTGATCTGTTATGTAAGAAAATAAAGGCCAAAACTTACCGCCAAGAACAGCAAATTCCCATATGCTGTACACGCATATAAAAGCTTTCAATCGATCATCTGGGACAAGGACATCAACATAAGGTGGGGAGGAAAAAGTCCATCCTAGAAGAACGCATATCGCAACGACCAAAATAAAAGCGAATCTCTTAAAAAGTGCTTGGTCTGGTAGTTTCACTCGCTTTTGGGCTCCGATCGTAAATATAACAGATATTCTACAAAAGTAACACAAGTAATAAAGAGGAGTTTTTGCAAATAGAACTATGAAACTGTTTTAATATTCATCTCAAAATTCTCAGTTTTTAGTATCAACCTTGCTGTATCTGCTGTATTTGTCGATTACTTGCAGCTGGGTTCTCATTATACAATCATACATATTATAGTCATGACTACTCTAAGTGTTTGTTTAAAATATAAAATCCGTTGTTTCCTTCTTCCTATTTCTTGAATTTTCTTGAATAGTTTTCTATTGAAATACAATGTTGGAAAAGTTGAAATTTTATTATTGGATATATATATATATATATATATATATATATATATATATATATATATATATATATATATATATATATATATATATATTACTTTGCCATATATTTATCATCATGAAAAGGAAGAAGAAGCGATGGATTATATTCTTTTGAAGACGTGCCCAGTCGAATGCCACGTCGTGTACATACCAAGACAAAAATTTCTTATAACATCTTACCTAGTACACATGCTAGGACAAAAATTTCTCTTGAGATCTTACAACGTGCACATGCTAATATAAAAATTTCTATTGAGATCGATCACGTAAGAACATATCAACAAATTAACTAATATATTTCAATCTCATTTCTAAATTCTATATGCCAAGGTAAAGACCTGTATCTCAGTTTTTGTTGTCATCTAAATATGTAAAAATTTTGTCAACGTACCGCCATGTTTTTATTATTAGGGACCCATACATAATTGTGAATCCCACATGCCATAGCCAGATTCTAACACTGCAGACGACAACCGAGAGTTCCGGATACAATGTGAAATACTGAAAGAAAAGAACTGTCTTTGATTGTTTACAAAAACAACAAACACAACTACAAACTAGTTGTAACTGCGCATGATTCGAATCAAAAGTCATGCTCAAAGGGATCCGTTTTGTTCACTGGACTAAGTTTGTCGTTATCTTATGACAAGATTCAGGCGTTCATTTTTCTTTTCCTAAAATTTAATTGTCTTATTATAGATTTCCTTTTCATATCATCTACCCATGGATGAGCAAACAGAATATGATCAAAAGAAGTCACCATACCTGGAGTATATGCTATTTTTATTTACGTGTCCGTTTACAAATTTGTTAGATTTTAGTGAATTTTTTATCTTGTGAAATCGGTGTTTGGAAGATAAGTTTCAAAACGAGTAATTAATTAACCAGTTATTAGGTACCGACGTCTTTCTAGTGAGCCATATTCACAGGACTTTATCGAAGCAGAGTTTCTTAAAATGGCCCCTGACATATTTCTTAAAAATTTCGAGACATTTTCACATGTAACTAGTTAATAATTTGTGATAGAAATAATTATGTGTTATGTTTTTGGTATTGCTTTATGGAACAAGGCATGAAATACAATCTGCGATTTCTAACTACATACTGGTAAATATAATTGTGTGAATAAAGATAAACGATATTCATTTGAAAATAGTATCGTGCATGTGTGGTCCTTAGTTTAATTGGTTGAAAATTATTTGTGGTATTAGCTAACTCAGTTGACAAATACTGTTGTTTTGAAGTAGTCTCATAAAAAAAGAAAGCACGACATCAAGCCAAATTCAATAAGTTTTTTTCACCTTTTTGCTATACATCTGGTCGATTCCGGTATTGTCCAGATAATAAGACATTTCTGTCTATTAATATTTTTTACCATCTCTGCTAATGAGTGTCAGGGTTTTGACATGAAACTAGTATGTGACAGCTTTAAAGAAACGCTAAGATGTTAATTTTAATGCTGGATTAAGTTATTTATTATTGATAAATTATTTGCACCATTTCCAGGGCAATGAACATGGAAAACTAACTATTAGTTGTGTTTATCGTCCTTTGTCCTGGACATATAACGGCGCATGAAGGCCAAATGGTAGATATGAAAACAAAAAATAAACTATGAAATGCACAGACACTCTTTAGCATCTGCGTCCAATGTTGTCATATGAAGTGTGAGTACCGATATCAAGTGTGTTAAAAAAACGGGTATCTCTGAATCCGACTGTAGGATTCAAATTTAGGTAGTGTCTTTACTTTCTATACTTTATTAAAAAGTGGTTTCAAAGTTGTAGGAGGATAATAAGAAGAAAAAGATGACGAATTGACGTGTGTGGTTGCAGAAAAATATAGACAAACATTCAGTTTGATAAATTACATAATCTCTCATTTCAAGCATTACAGATTCCTTTTTCTTACTCTGTTTATGTACATAGAAAAATCAGAACTGATGGCCAAGCTTTGATCACTGAACTAGCCTCATGTTTCATATGAGCACATTGCAGCTTTGAAACATTGTATGCAAAGCTGAATTTCTGAATATTGTAGGCAGGAAAAACAATGTTAATATTCAATTTCCTAATAACTTCTATTGGGATGTACCCAGCGACCTCTGAGGTTCCGGTCTACAGTTTCGTACTTTGCACAAGGGGTTAGATTATTTTTATAAGAAAATTTATTTCCAAGATTATTTGTTATTTATTTTTTAAAAAGACGTTGTTTGTTATATGCACTATTAAAACTAATTTTCAATTAGGGGTATAATTTGGGTTTTAGAGTATACATCTTGGCCTTCCATTAGATGTGCTTCTCTAAAAGACTGCTATATGCTCTTGGTTAGTTTTATTCCCTGGAATTCATATTACATTGGATAAAAACTAGTCTATACATATTTTAATTTTTTGGTTTTTGTATTAAATATTTTATAATTCATTTATTGTTCGTTCAGAGCTTACTTCTAGCAAAATTCATTCTGCGTTTTTGAATAATTGCTAAATCAATTTGGGAGCAACAGGTGGCAGAGTGTTCGCCTTTACTTATAACTGCTATTCACCTCTGTCCGCGTAGGTTCGAGTCTCAGGCTCGGCCGATGTAGGCATGTGCGAAAGCTGCCAGTTGCTTCTCGTGAGTCGGTGGTTCTTACCGGGGTTTGCCCTGGTTTTTCTTCACCATATTGGCTGCCGTATATAGCCTATCATATGCTGATAAATGGGTTTAAACCCAAGACAACAACTAAATCCGTGTGCTTTAGAGCACATGGAAGAAGCCATTTTGATCAGCTGTCTTCCTTAGGTAGTGCGTTGTTTCCCTAATGCTAGACATAAAGAAATGTCGTCACTAAAGTAGAATAGAGCTATACCAATATTTATCTGTGATTGTTCCAAATGCACATATATTTATCATATGTGTGCCCCGCTTGCAGATGTACTAAATAAATGTAGTGGGAAACATGCGCCTTTTCTTCGGCATCAATGACAACTCAGCGTTACATCTCTAGTACTATCACACCTGCAGTTTTACTATCAATGCCATTCAATCTTAGCTTTCGATTGAGGCATTTATTACATGAGACTACTGGTGCATGTAAGCTTCATTTTCACTGCAAATAAGTGTGATTTCATTCAATAAAGAACATTTATGATAATTCGTTTTTTGACAGTCGCTTTGTAAATAATCCTGTAGGAGATCAAAAATGGTTGGAAGCATTATAGAAAAACGAGCTAATAAACTGTGTTTAGTAAACATAATTGAGTTTACTAACCTTCCACGTAATCTTTGACGGAGACTGTGAAATGCACACGTGTATTCAATAGACTGCAGCGTTTGACATATATAACACAAACAACTTTCAGCAGAATGATAAATTTTCTATGGTAAGCCACAAAACTACTTAAGTCTTATTTTATAGAAGGTAATTTCAGTAGCTCAGAAATGTTTTGACACTGGCACATATAAATTGGAATTACAAATAAAATGTTAATATTTGCCTTTCTGTCAACGATCCTAACGATATTCGTTGAATTAAAAAAGAAAAGAAAATGTAAAGTTACTTAAAGTAAACAGTTTTTTTTAAAAAAAGAATTAGTTAATGCATTTTAACCTGAATGAACATTTTATGGGATAGAGAGTTTTGAAGAAAACAATATTCGCCAGTGTACAGTATAGCTGTAAGAATCGTTAGAAAATGTTGCTTGTAATTATGAGACTAATTCGTGTAACTTTAAAAAAATCATTTGAAAATACTTTCGATATTTGTACAGACCTTTGCAAAAATGTATGTATGTATGTATGTATGTATGTATGTATGTATGTATGTATGTATGTATGTATGTATGTATGTATGTATGTATGTATGTATGTATGTATGTATGTATGTATGTATGTATGTATGTATGTATGTATGTATGTATGTATGTATGTATGTATGTATGTATGTGTGTATGTGTGTGTGTATGTATGTATGTATGTATGTATGTATGTATGTATGTATGTATGTATGTATGTATGTATGTATGTATGTATGTATGTATGTATGTATGTATGTATGTATGTATGTATGTATGTATGTATGTATGTATGTATGTATGTATGTATGTATGTATGTATGTATACTAATTAACCTTAGCAAAACTTCGAAATGATTACAGAACAGTAAATGATAATACCTCGACGCACATCAATACTCCGCCAAGGCACATTAATTGAAGAAATGCTGGACTTGCTGTTTTAATCACCTGGAAAATGAAACAAACAATATAGTTATGAAAATGCCATTGCGCAAAACTGGGTCGACAAAGCTGAAAACTTGAATTTCAAAGATGAAATATGGCATAGATCTATTTCAAATAAACATTAATAATCCTTTGAAAGAGTCTGGTTACTTTCAATGTTTTATTGTTTGCTTTCTTTCTTTCTTTCAATTAAACAAAATATGTTCTGGTAAATAAATATTTCGCAGTCAGGAGAAGACAAGAATGCCCACGCTATATTTGTTCTTTCGGTCCGATAATCTCCCAGACAAAACACCTTATGGGACCCTCATGGTGAAAAATAACCATTATGATCAACCGACAATCTACCCTAATTTAAATAATTGTTAGTTTGGCAGCGAAAAATTCTACAATAATAATTGGTGGAATGTAGAATGACGTAGATGTCGCTACACAGACAACGAGCTCGACAGTTACTTTCGCAAGAAGGGACAACTACATCAGTATACTAGGAACATCACTGATGGACACAACAATACTATTGTGGATTTCCAGCAACAATATAATATTCCAGCAGTAACACCTGACAATGAAAAATCTGTGATCGTGAATTAAGAACGCCATTACGTGTATTGGTAGAAAATAATTTTATGGTTAATTTTTAAGAGTAGGACGTCAATTGTGATTGTATTTTCTATTTCATTCCAAATCTGGTTCATATTAGTTACAGAAGTGTTTGAAATATACAGCACACAATTTCGAAATGTTAACATCATGCCATCGCGTAGTATTTTTAGCACGTAAATGTTCATCATGTTTCCAAGTAACAGATCCCACTCCTGCTGTAATTTACTCGTTATCTAGTGATGACACATCTGTCTGTAGACGTCACTACTGTAGTACATTTTCTTCCGATCATTATGGGTCGCACTATCGCGCTAACGATGACTACAAAAATGTATTTCAAAACGATTTCCACTGTAAAGCATTAGTTCTAGATAAATTAAATCCAGACAAAAATAAATTATCTCACTAATGAAATAAGTTGATTAATGATTAAAAAGGCACAACATCAACTGTACAAACTAACTGCTATGTAAACTGAAAAAGAGAAATACATTATTCACTACAGAAACCTTTACATAGGACCCTATTTAAATTAGAAACGAAAGAAACAATTGTCTTGAACAATACGTAATGAGTCTTACACTGTTAAATTTCAGTTGAAAAGATATGTGACTTTGGAAGAGTTCATTTAAATTAGGTAAACATCTATAAAATCTTAGGAAAGGACCAGCAGTCAATTTGTATAGATGAAAGTAAATGTCATAAATTCCACAATAATCGATTGTTTACCAATGTGTGGTATTAGTCAGTGTGAAAAACAAACTGATCAAATTAACTACATCACTGTTTTATGGATTTGCAGTTGTATTACTGTCCAATTACCTGATGTAACTACAAAAGGTTGAAAACCAACTACACGATGAAACTAATGACGGCTGATACTGATTCACAGCTTATTAATGCTGAGGCAGGAAACTAACTTTTACATTGTTATCTAGAATAACATCAAGTTCTTGACACAAATGAGTATCCAAAGTGGGAAATGTTTGGTTTACAAGAAATGTATATGCATGTTCATGGACTTTAGAAAGCCGATTTATTCGTTGTACCTGTAAAATGTTACGTGGGTTAAATTGAATATTCTATTTGTTCACAGCATGCAGAATCGAAACGTAAGTTAATAAGGGAATACAAAAGTTGTAAATGAACCAAAATAGACCGCGCATCAAATTGCAAAGAAAATTGCCATGATATGACGGACGGATCCCCAAAGACCTTCTCTACTCTAAGCTTGCCTCTGGCAAAAGATCAATCGGACGGCCACATTTCTATTTCAAGGATGTCTGCAAGCACGACATGAAAGCTCTTGGGATCGATATCAACACTTGGGAAGAGCTTGCCCTAGACAATTCCAGCTGGCGACATTCTCTGCTCACTGGTGAAAGCCAGCTAGGAAAAGTTACGACAGCTCGCTGATGAGAAAAGATCTCAGAGGAAGATGATGCAGTTTCAACCCATACTTGACTCAACCGTCAAGTTCAGCAACTGCAGCAAGGATTGACAATCCCGTGCGGGGCTTCATAGCCACTGAAGACGCTGCACATCTATAAAATGGGACACCTCTCATGGGCGCATTTCCATCGTCTCTCGAGACTAACGAATGCCAACAAAATTTATTTGTTTAGATTAGTCGGGCTCCGACTTGTACCTGTCTTTACAGTTCATTTGCAACTCACATCTGTCCGCGTGGGTTTGAATCTTGGTACGATAAATGTGGTTTTGGGATCAAGTTTACCAGTAGAATTCGGTAGGTCAGTGGTTCTTTCCAGAGCCTTCTTGGGGTTCTGCACCACCATGTATGACATATCATTTACAAAAATTGACGTTAGATCCAAAACTATCACACATCTTGATCACGCCCACAGCGGGAAAGTAGACAAAATTATTTGTCCATGTATGAAGACGAGATCTTTCTGGTTTGACAACATAAATACATTACTAAAGAAACACTTAAGTATTTCATTGATAAGGCAAAACTTGAGACTCATTAAGGGTTTGTTTCTTTAGTTCTATTTCAGAATACCTACAATTTCTACTTTTATTTTGTATGGAAAAGCATGGATGACTTCAAATGGTTTCCGGATGCATTTTTCTCCTCACAGTAAAACTCTACTAGTAAATGATCAAGCATCTTTTATTACAGAGCTGTAATTTTGCACCATCTCCTATACATATATTTCAGGCGTCTGCCACTAAAATCCAGCATGGTTGAGTTAGTTGCCTTCTTTCTATGTCTTCTGAATCCCACTACCAGCTATCAGAAACAGAGTTTGTTCCGTAGTATACACATCAACCGATCACTCTAACCACTTATTATATTCATCATCAAAATCTATTATAATCGCATTTTTACGTCAGAGTAACCATTTTTAAGCATAAGTCATTGTTGGACATGACATCTGTGCAATAAAACAGTTTTTGTATTCAATCTTTTTTCTTAAATTTAGCACAAACGTTATTTTCCCACCGTTTGTTACTTCCCACAATGTTGGACTTCTTTAGGCATATGCCAAATTCCTGTGACATGATTGATTTTTAGCTGATTGTCAGACATGAAACAAGTATACGGTTGTGAAAATCTATATTTTCCTTTCTAACGACGTTTTGTTTGACACTATTAAACACAGGCCGAGTTATGACCAGAACGACGCAATGCATTTCTCATATTGAGCCAGATACAGTTGCTGTATGGTTAAAAATGGTAACACTTGTGTTACTGATTTCTGTGGGATTTGTTGTTCATCAACGAATAATTGTGACTTCTGTAAACATTTGCTTGGATGGATCGTAACCACGGGAATTAACCAAATAAATACTAGGAAAGGATTTGGAAATGGCTTTTAGAATGCAGCCAAACTTTTATTCCTATATTAATTGTTCAAATGCATTTGTCAACCCTGAATATCAGGGAGATGAACTCATATATTGCAAGAAACGATAGAGCATATTCATCTGTCCGACTTGTCTGGGATACTTTCTCCTTTTGAATAATAAAAAAACACCTTTCAAGCTTATGAAGTGTGATATTTTTTAACATTTGTATTGGCTGATATGTTAACGTTACTACCCACATTGATACAAACATAAAAAGAAAGCAATGTCAGCATATATTTGCAATTTACTGCGGGTGCAATTGATTACAAAGTAATTATATCGGTTTTTTTGAAGCCTTGCTTTCAGTTTCTAATCATGGCTACCATCTTTTATTACATCAGAAAATAAATATACTTATATCTGGAAGGCAAACATTACTCTAAATCTTTTGCATCTTGAAGACAAACGATATTCCAAATTTTTTGTACCTAAAAGGCAAACTACATTCTAAATCATTTGTTTATGTCAGTCAAACTATAAATTAAAATATCTGACAATGATTTGGAAATTGCGACAGCCGTTGTATTTTCAAAGATATGTGTATTTGTTTTATTTGTTTTGGGGCATGTTATCCATGATTTGTTCTGTCATCATGCAACTAGTTATATGGTCCGCTTACGATAGCCTCCTCTAATTCAGGTTTGCACTCTTCCAATTCTGGAAAAATATAATTATTACTATAATGTTTTGAGAAATCCCAGTTCCTTCCGTTTGTAATTTGTCCGTTAATCAATTACAAATTTTGACTATTTATATTCATGAAAAATGAGAGGCTAGTGGTGAATAATTACACTGAATAGTACATCCCCCGTCACACACACACACACACACACACACACACACACACACACACACACACACAGAGGATTATCATTAGATGAACACCTAAAACACCGAAAACTCTTCAAACATGAACAATTGGCTGGCACAAAAATATCAGAAGTGGTTTATAAATAGATTAATAGCATATGAGTCGATAACAAAAGTCTTGAATTGAGGACAACTCGTTATATTTGTTTGAGCGAGAGAAACATAATGAAATATTGGGACAATAATACAACAATCATTCTGGCTTAAGACAAAATATAAAAAAAAGATCAGTCTGTATATAAACAGAAAAAAGGTAAGGATTTGGAAAGGGCTGTTAGAATGCAGCCAAATGTTTATTCCTATATATTTGTTCAAATGCATTTGTTAACCCTGAATATCTGGGAGATGAACTCCCTATATAACAAGAGACGGTAGAGCATATTTACGGCACTCTATCAAACGATCACCATCAGGCATCCAGTATAAGTCCATGGGGATATGGAGATGTAAACAACAGATACAAATGAATCGTTTTCTCACCCACTTCTGAATCAATTGCATAGATTATTGCTCTGAAACAATTCAGTTTAGAGTTTTCACCTGCAGTAAGATAATCGAGGTGTTATGTAAATGCTGAAGATGTTATCAATTCGAAAACAACACCATTGATGAGTATGCGTATGAAAAGAAATTGAAATGTGAAAATTACATAATGAAATATACACATCAATGAAGGCTGCAGGGGAAGAACGGTAAGAAAATATTGAAAGCAACAGAAGCACAATTAGTTGCAATTTTAGCACAGTTGAACAAGAAGTTTTAATGAAACAATTATAGGATAACGGAAACGTTAGCGAAAATTGGCATTAGGGGAAAGGCTAAAATAACGTTAAAGAAATCGGAGTAGCCATTGCTGCACGATAGTCCCGATGGCTGATTTCTCTATAGCAAATTTGTCAAAGGTTTAGCACACGTTAATGGAGGGAAAGATAACGTGTTCATTGACGCAGCTGAAGAAAAGGAATATTGGTAATAATTTGTTTCAGCTAGCAAACCTAGCAGAAGGAGATTTTACTAGAATCATTGGCAGTGTTAAGTGCTGGTTCCTTTAGATTGTGGGAAACTTCCTTTCTTAACGTAATGTGCTATTTTGCTTATTGTATCATTAGTAGGTTTATTACATTTAGATTTATTCTTATCAAAAATGTAAATGAATCATATAACAAAAATAGGGGTTTATTAAAGGACTTTCTCCACATTTCATAAACTACTTCAAAATGTAAACAAAAGCCAGCTCCTGTAGCCCTTAACATAAATAGAAACAAATACTTATAACATCATAACAAATGCTTATACTTTTTGATTTTTTATAATTTGACTTTGTCGATACCTTTTAATGGGAATGCGCAGTGTGGCGCGAAGATAATCTATGCCGGAAGTACAACATGAACCTTCAGGTATTGAACTTCATTAACAGATCTTACAATCAGTAGGATACCTACATCACCATCGTAATTGTTACTGACTTTCTTTCACCTGAATCCCTTAAAATATCACAGCATTTACCGTCATTTGGAATGTCGTTATCTGCTACCTCAATGTTCATAGCACGTTTTTTTAACTCTATTATCAGTGAGTCACTGTATTTCTGTAAGTTGCTCTTTATTCAACGATAAGACCAATTTCTTAACTATCTTTGTCATCATAACTTAACGATAGTTCAGTTTCACATATGATTTCGACCGATCATGAAGTTGTAATAATGTTTTCATCACCGTCGCAGTCCTTCTGGCACCATTTTACCGTGTATTATTTCTGCTGTTTCCAATGTGCTCACCTAAGATGCAGATTACAAAACTGCCGTTACTTTGATTTAACCCTGCATTGCAATTCCTTTATTTGTCAGACCGTACCTATCTTGCAGAAAAGAAATACGTCCATTTATATTCCTCGTCTGCAGTAAACAACCTGTTGAAAATCTTAAATAAAATTATATTTTATTTTAATTTCCAAAACAGATCTATTTAATTATAAACTAGGTTGATAGTTCTTCTTCTAGTTAATTCTGCAGTCGTCGCAATCTAGTTATACAAGCATTGCACTATACTGATATGTTTTTCATGTGGCACCTCTCATTATCAGTCAGTACACTTTATTTATAGTGTGTGCAGTTGCATAATTTTATATTATCACAAGTGAACATATCACTTTACGTGATTCTGATTGGTCGATATAAGCAGATGACCTTATTGCGCAGTATTCTCTTTACTGATTGACTGCGATCATTTGAAAACTTTTTTTTAACCCCGCTTTCTGGAATGATTTGTTGTGAACCAACATCTTGACCGTCATTTTTAATCGATTCTTGAAATAAATTGGAGAAAATTGGTCTCGTCTTTCTCAGTATAGCCAATGAACCCCATCAGGGGCTTGTTATGTTATGTTATGACGTATTATAACATGAAAAAGGTTTAAAATCCCAAGACAAGAACAAGAACAAGAACAACAACACAACAAGTAAAACTAAGGGTATTGTTCAATTTATAGCGATGTTTTTCTAATCCTTTCAAACTTACAAATGATTTCTGTTTTATGTTAAATTTGGTCAAATCCCTCTGTTGAAAATAAAGCAGCATCTTTATAGATTGAGTCAAACTTAAATCGAACTTTGCTATTCATAAATTCAGTCACTGTTTCTTTTTTCCATAATAAAGACTGACACAGTAAGTGTATAAGTTCTTCACCCTGTACTGTAAAAGTTGCATAGTTGCTTTTCTTTGTATTCACAAGAATACAACATATAACTTATTCCATTCTCGTACTACGGTTTATCTTGTTATAATGCAAAATTCTGCTAATTATTATTATTATGATTCAATATTAATCAACATCTTCCCTGTGGAGAAATTAAATGCTTTAATCATATTGTAAGTAATTTTGTTACAAAAGTTACTTTATCTACACTTTGATTCCGTCCAAACCCCCCCTTTCTCTCTCTCTCTCTCTCTCTCTCTCTCTCTCTCTCTCTCTCTCTCTCTCTCTCTCTCTCTCTCTATCTATCTATCTATCTATCTATCTATCTATCTATCTATCTATCTATCTATCTATCTATCTATCTATCTATCTATCTATCTATATATATATATATATATATATATATATATATATATATATATATATATATATATATATATTGTGCATTAAAGATGCAAACTACTACTTACCACAACGCAGTTTTATCCCAATATGTATAATGTTAAAAAAAAGTTAAATTATTTTATGTATGTATGTATGTATGTATGTATGTATGTATGTATGTATGTATGTATGTATGTATGTATGTATGTATGTATGTATGTATGTATGTATGTATGTATGTATGTATGTATGTATGTATGTATGTATGTATGTATGTATGTATGTATGTATGTATGTATGTATGTATGTATGTATGTATGTATGTATGTATATACACACACACACATATATATTTATATATATATATATATATATATATATATATATATATATATATATATATATATATATATATATATATATATATATATATATAAAACACCTTTCACTAATATAATATCACAAGGTCAGGCAAAAGTACCATCGGTCTGTCAGTCCCATAGGATGTATCGTCTCTTCGGTTTAGGGTGAACCTCGCCGTCTGTAGAGACAGGAAAGTTCTTTGTTTTAGAGTTATCACTGCTTATGTCTTACATACAATTAGCCGGGATGCAGACGAATCATTCCTATTACATGGGATAAAAAACTGCTCCGTGATTTAAGGTTCACCACGTTATCACACTTCATAAATATGGCATTATGCTCCTAACTTAAACCATTGAAAATACTTACACTGTTATAAGTCGGTGTATCAAGGTTCAATTTCACACCTGAAAAGAACCTTATCGCAGAAACGTTTTGTGTGTGTGTGTGTGTGTGTGTGTGTGTGTGTGTGTGTGTGTGTGTGTGTGTGTGTGAAATCCTACAATATTTGCCAAGACTAAGCGATTTAAAGTACTAGCACCCTAAATTTATCTGTAAGCTAGCATGATAACATGGAACATCTGGTGTTCTCTACTCTTCATTCAAAGAAACTTCACTAATCGTCTTAATCTTGTTGGACTAGTGACTTAGTGTAGTTCATAAATGAACAGTGCTGAAATTTTAATCTCAGGATGTATTAGGTAGCAGGGTATTCGTAATTTGGCCCCTTTTTTAACTTAAGGCTATGGTGTGGCTTTTTCAGCAATTATTGTTTACTAATTAAATATATTGATATATTTGTGAACTAGGTGTTTTTTGCTTGTGTTTTTCTTTAAAGCGATGTCAGGCATGTACACCTTTCATGGTTACTCTGCAATATGTTGATAGTGAAATACCAATAGTTGGCTAGGAAGAAGAGCTAGCCTCTCATCGCAGTAAACACGTGGGTTTGGGGCAAGGAGAATATCTCAAAAACGGCTTGGATGACAACTATTTTCAACTGCATCAGCCTGTTTAGTTCACACTGTTTTGCAGAACTTTCATCTAGGAAAAGGACTTGTCTTTGCACTGTTAGCACCACATGGTGTAAAATGTGACCTTCGGACATAAAAATCGCAGGTATAAATTTGGGGTTGTGGTGCATAAACTTCTTTTGCTATGAACTGCCACTGACCTCTCTGGTCAAGTGGATACTACTTTTTTGCTTTGTTTTAATATTGGTATCTAAAAATATGGACATTCTTGACCTCACTTTTGTATTTGATCCTTTATGATTTTTATTTTGCACTAGGCGACTGTTTGCGGCGTTAAATTTGTACATAAAAACTGGCCCCTGCACCCTTAACTTATTTATTATTGCTAAATGTTCACACGTAATAAATTAAATATTGGTCCAGATATCTCTATTACCTGACAACTAAAAGACGACCAGCTCAATAATGCAATTAAAATACTTCTTATTGATGTAGCATGGTAAGAATATCCTGTTATTTTGCATGCTAATTGTAAATTATTGCACTATGACATCTGGACTAGTTGGTACACCGAAGTTCCGAGGACACTCAGACACACTGTGCATTTTTACCATAAGACAATGAAAACAACGAAGCCATATTATCCTTAAATTTTGAAAATATATAGTTTTCTTTCTGTACATCATAAACAAATTTCTGCGTGAAAATCTGGAATGATGTTGTGTTTATGTATTGTATACATAGCTTAACCCAAGTGTTAATATTGTTTTAGGATTACTGAAACTCCTAAAGCAAAAAGGTGTTTTGTTCTTCTCGGTTAAGGTTTAGGCCTCCTAACTTTAGAAAAATTCAACTACTCATTTGTGAAGAAAATATAATTTGGCTCTCTGAAAATACTTACCACTATCACCTTCTTGACTCAGGCGTTTAACGCGTATCCGGTTTAGAATAGATTAAACCCAGCTCTTGCTTGCTCATAATACGACGCCAGTTCATGCCTATGCTAGTTAAACTACTTTTAAGGTTTTAATCAAACATCTTAGAACCAGGTCTGCCATAGTATAACTCCATGGCACATGGTAGCAGATCTGCGTGTGCTATTCGCAGATTGTTATGTATGTCAGAAGATTCATTCTGAAGAATTGTCAATAAAGTATTGAGAAATTACTATAACAGACTCACAAGTTTTTTTCTGTAGACGAAGGTTGCCACAGAAAGACAACACACGATGGTGACGTTCAGTAATATCAAAGCCATCATGGTAAGTTTGAGGCTGTCGCTACTTTGATAAAGACATGGGGAACCGTCCACACATGTCTCGCAGCCACGTGCGCACGGTATGCATCTATACAGGTTTCCTTCTGGGTTTTCCGTTGATGTTTCAGACCGGAAGTAGGTCTCCAGGTCTTTCCCACTAAAGGCTTTGATTTCAGCATTCGTGTCTGGGAAATAATATCGAGGCAGGCATACGCACAAATAAGCTCCTGTTGTGAAACCTTTACCGATGATTTGCTCACACTAGGAAGAAAAGAAAACATTGTTTTAGTACCTCAGTTGTATTGTTCCTCGTTTGCCTAAGCGAGAGAACGGAAATATTTGGGGTCTGTTAAACAGTCAACACGTGTGGAATATAGATTACAAACTCCGACAAACGCATAAAAATTTATGTTTACGTAATGTGATTTCTAAAAGATTTGTTTTTACGTGAAATCCCTTTACATCCTCTTCCCTCCCCGTCCCTCAGGCTTTGCAACATGTCCCCAACCAAGAAGATCTGATAGTTATAGACCATTGACAGCTCTATCTTCGGAAATGCTGAAGGTATATCTGGTATGAAAAATTTAGGGGTAGCATCGCTCATAACTGATTTTGTCATTTCGTCAAGTGACTACCTTCTATTGACCATACACTTTAAATACTAACTATATATGCTGACATTAATATAGAGTTAAAATTAGAATTGGCCTTTTATGAGTACCTTGTGGCTGAGTTATCGTCTTTTTTATTTGAAATACGCTCCATATATTAGTGTGCAATACAGGGAACACGTACATAAAACATCACTTTTGTCTTCTACTGGTTAATTACCTATTTTATTTCCTTTTCAAATAGGGTCCTCTCCAATGGCCTAGTGGTAGAGCGTCCGCCTCGGATGCAGAAGTGACGCGTTTGAAGCCCGGCTGAGTCATACCAACGACTTTTAAGAATATTGTCAGCAGCCACCTCGCTTGGAGAAGAGCATTAAGATGTTAGTGTTAGAACTGGTCGGCCTGGTGTCAGGATAATGTGACTGGGTGGGATATTATGCTACATGTCTGCGGCATGATGCCCCAGTGCTACTATAAACTGTCACACTGCAGACATTGTAGCGATATGACTGAAATGCTATTAAAGCTACGTTAAAAATCTAAAAAAATCACACAAACATACATACACACGCATATACACTCCTTTTCAAATGCGTACCTTGGTTGTTTCTGGACATAAATGAGTGCCACGAAAAATGTCCAATTTTTTTTGGTTCTTGTCGTCTGTGGCGGAATCTTGATCACACTGGTTAATATCAAGATCAGTCATATCAATGTCGATCGTAGCCACGCCTCTGAAAATTAGACAATCAAGCTTCTATGCATCTCTGTATTAAATTCAGTATACGATTTTAAAATAAGAAGTTTAGAAAATATTGAAGAGTGCTGAAGATGTCGGGTACCTGATCTAGAAATAATTCTTTTCATGTTAAACTGATTCCTTGAAGGTGGAGTAGTTTTGCCTTGCGAGGTTGTCGAGTGTTATTGGGGTTCTAAGGCTTAAATACCTTTAATAAGTGTAATAGGCTTTGTAAGGCTAAGTAAATACCTTTATCATGACGTGGGTTCATGGATTGAATTTTTTCTTTTAAAAAAAAACATTTTGAAAGTACTTAGAGTTCCATACACGCAAGGCACAGCACATGTTCGTGCTGAACTCAAAATAGGGCTGACAGAAAACATTATTTAGTTTCTTATTTTGTTTATTTTGGTTTAATTTAATTTTTAAATATCCTATAAAACCCAGAATGATGCTAAATGCATTTAAGTTTCATGTGTTGGTTTAATATTTATAGTATCTTGCTTTAGCAGTAGAACATGGCAGATTGTTAAAATAATAAATGTTGATTGTTTTCAAAAGTGATGCGTAAAAAGAAACGTCTAGTTCAATGGATACATGTTTTGATGATTTTTCTTTTCACTGATAAATTGATGGCCACGCATATACAATTATTTCCATTGAATTTGAATAGCGTTGTTCACATAGTGTAACGAAAATTTTATTATAATATTTAGATATAGATGGTTTGCATCGAATTATTTTTATGGAATAAACGTTTCAAGGTTTTAACGTCCCAGCAAGGAAACCAGAGTCTATTCAAAAAGTTTAAAAGATCGGTGGTTCAATGGTTAGCAGGTTTGACTCGTGATAAGATGGATGCGGAAATTAATCCTGTCCTGATCATGATGAGTTGACCGCTTTAATGTGTCTCTTAGCGTTGCACTTCAATCAAATTTCACCTATAAGATATAAACTATTGTATGTTAGTATGCCATTCAACACCAATGAAATAATATATGTGTGCCGGAAGAAATATTTTCAAGAGGGGGTGCAACATGAAGTGGTTATTTATTAAGTTTTACGGATGTATGTCAAAACAAGTTTAGAAATGAAATCGGAGGTGGCATTTTTACCTCTTTTCCCCGATTTGCAGAAGCCCATGAAATGAATATATCACCAAATACATCGGGTGCAACTACTGTATTCAGTCGAATGCAACATGCACTCTTTGAATGGTCTTCAAATATTTGAGTCTAAGTCAAATGAGTGCTTATCCGTTCTTTGTTCTTCAAAACGTGATAAACCAGATGTCACAATTTTAAGCTGATTTTAAATCTGCTCATAGACGTTGTAAAACTTAGCCCCATAGCAGATTACGACTTTCCAAGCTTTTTCAGACTTAATCAAAGAAAGAATTATTTATCTTTAGAAAAGTTATAAAGATTTGTTATCTGATCCTGTCAAATCAATTTAAAAATATTTCTAAATAAAACATAAACCAACAGGTTTTATTTCGTTTCAAAGGCATGAAGTGACTTTCGGTTTATTATTTACATTACTTTGCACTTGATAATATTTATAGAAGTATAACGTAGTTCTCTAGTTTTGCGAACACGTTATGCAGAAATAAACGCAATTGGGTATAATAACATGGTTATGTTCTGTCCAATGGAAATACTTCCTACATCTATCATGAGAGAGAGAGAGAGAGAGAGAGAGAGAGAGAGAGAGAGAGAGAGAGAGAGAGAGAGAGAGAGAGAGAGAGAGAGAGAGAGAGAGAGAGAGAGAGAGTAAATCTGCAGTGTGGCTTTTGGTACACTCAAGCAAATGCAGCCTTATGGACACATAATATCGAGTGGTCATTCAGGTATTCGAATGGCAATATACATTGAAGTTATTTAAGCAATCCATTGAACAACATATAAATATACTGCCCTCTGTACCCAGGTGAACGCATATTGCACACTTTTTGATAATGACTATGATCACTTGAGATTAAAAAATTTGACAAACCATTTCAAGACATGGAATGCTGCACAGAACTTTGTTTCGCACAGAACATTACCGTTCCATATCTAACACGATTGTGACCAACAATATGGTTTGGGTGGGGTACTCTCAGGCTGTATTTTGTCGCAAGTTAAATTTAGTGAAAGATTGATCTAAAGATCCCAGCCCACAGTCAGCAATGCCGACGGTTAGATAGTTAAATGTACAAAACAGTTGTTATTCAATGAATAAGAATTTAATAACAATTCAATAATCAAATGACTCAAATTTCCAATTACACTCCTTCCGCTTGTATCATTTGATTAGCAGTGTGAAATTGATTTCCACCTGTCCTTGTATTTCTACTCATATGTTGTATCCTTTCTCTCTTCTATTTTTCCCAATTCCTTCTCCAATTCCTCAACGATCTTTCTTCAAATTCCTTCTCGTCTTCCTCCTCATTGACTTTCGATAGACTCCTTCTTCTCCTCCTCCACTGTATCCCCCACGACAACACTCCTTTCGACTTCGACTGTCTCGGCTACAGTCTCAATTTCGTCTCCAGCTCTTGAAGACGTGAGACTCAATGGAACCGGACGTTCTCTGTTCCCTAAAAGCTTCCTGTCAAAACACAAGGATGGTATAATCTTTCTTCTTAGACCTCTCATCTCACACTACACACAGCCTATCATCAAATAACGGCTATTAAATAAATTCGGTCACGCATTTGTTCACATCTAGATACCCATACGTTCTTTTATGGTAAAACAAACATTATAACACGGCACGGTATCAATTACTTCTTGTACATACATCAGTAAATTCCGTCACATCAGTATATATTCCTATTCGCGTTATATTATACAATATCACAATAATCAGAAGCATTTTATTTTATCTAAATTCTCATAAAAAGTACGCAAATATTCAAATATCCATAATCTGATATATGCATACGTCCATAGTAACTAATCTTACATACTTCAACCATGTTTCCAAACTCACAATTCAAGTGTGTGTGTGTGTGTGTGTGTGTGTGTAAATTCCAACATAAAGCATTAATACATACACTTGTTTATTACGAAGTGACCAAATAGCGAGTTACAACATTAATTATGACCACAAGCTAACAATCAAAATAATTCAGCCTCGCATTTAATAATTCTCTACGCGAGGCTCAAGACCTTTTATCAAATACGTATGTAAACAAAACACTACAAAGTTAATTCTACATACTAAACGAATGATCCTAGTAATTAAGTGTACATACTGAAATAATTACAATAATTATTCCGTAATATTCTTCAAAAGTGAGTAAATAACTTACTGACTTTTTCGAAGCTTTCTTCTTCCTTAGAATATACCTCTAACTTCTGCCAGCAGGTTACAAGTGGCTTCTTTCTCCGAGTAAACCCTATTGATCTGCGATCCTTTTAGGCGAATACTAAATTACCTTTACGATTTGGAAGGCATTATACGGGTCTGAATTGTAATCACGCCCTCTATGTCAATTTTAATTGGATATCGTTGTAGATCAATGCAATTAAACTTAGTGGACAATATCCCTCTCTTTGTCAACTTGGGACGGATAAAAACAGCCCCGTTCACACCGTGGAATTTCCTTTTGATCCTTGAACAAACCTTTAACATATATGTGTGATAACGGCAGGCCTTTGTTAAGTGACACAACCAATCGCCTTTGCCAGCTCAAATTTCCGGTCTCTCGCTGTTTAAGGTAACCTTGATAAGACTTTAACACTAACCCCGCAGCAATCTTATAAGATCAAACACAAGGTCGCTTTAATATTATTCCTAAGACAGGTAGATTATAGCTTTTACATGACTTTATAGCAAACGTGACAAGGATATTGAATCAAACGTCCATGATAGGTCAAAGAAGTGAGTCAAAGAACCGTCGCTAAGTGGCTTCTCCGGTAGTATTAGAAACCATGGACGTTTAGCAAGAAAGAGGAATCCACGTTTACTAGAGGCGTTGTTATAAAAAAAACGGATGAGTCTTATGAATGAGAAAAAAAAATAAAGTGCAGTTGTGAAATTAAGATCTTGCAATATTATATGACCATTAGTTAATTAGAGGAAAATTATTTGTAATATTTGCTGGTTTAAAAACCCTTCAGTTGACACATCGACTGTTGCCCTGAGACAATTGTACATAGGGGATACCATCGACCTGAAACAGCCAGCCTCACTCTCATGCGGACTTTTATTTGCTAGATAGCGTGATGCTGTATGAGCCAAGGCAATTATCAGTTATTGACTAGTGCAGTCATGTCCACTGAAAACAATTTATCCATAATTTTATGTCATGCAAGAAAATAATTAAAGTTCCTGTAAATATCCATTAGTTCACGATCTTGCCGCCTTTAGAAGGAAAAGCGATTCTTTAACAAACTATAACTATCTTTCGTAAATGGGTAGATAGGCTAGAAGGAAGAGCCAACAGAAGATACGAATTGATTCATTGTGAGTCAAAGTAAAACTTATGTCAATTATGCATATACTGTATCTAATTTTGAGGAAATACTTTAAACATTTTAGTGAGCAATGAAAATATAGTGTGAAAAGTCAAGCATATTGCAAGAATAAATGAACAAGGTAGATGTGTTGTAGGAGAAACGGCTAAAGGTTGATGTAGAGTCTGGTCCATGAATATGATGAATGGCTCCGACTAGTAAGTTCAGCAACCAAGTTGGCAAAACTAGGGTAAATAAAACGCGCACAAGAAAAAAAATGTGAAAATGATATTGCTTTAATAAACTTGTTTGCTAGAGCACGTATAGAGTTATCAATCAAAATACTCCTACATAAAATCAGTGTGGGCTTTCACCCTTCAGACAACTTAAAAGTAGTGCTAACATTCCATCGTTTTGACCATGGACCTAATCTGAACACGAATCAGTAGCGAAAATTAAATTAGAAGGATATAACATATTGATGGCAGCATGATGGGTCAACGAATTTGTGTGTAACTGTCAGAAGTTGACGAAGAGTCAAACAACTTATCACCGTGATGATTCGTTCTACCCATCCTACATTTCATTAACATATTTTATCAAGTGGCGCCGGTGTTATCGCACACCCACATGATTTCGCTCCACGACGACCAGAGGAGAAAGAAATCTATAAAAAACAGAAGTTTAAAAGCAAAAGATGGAGAAAAAAAAAGACACATGAGAAACCATTTTAGACATGCCTAATTGTCTAGTTATAGTTTCTGAATACTCAGTTTAGAATTCCCTAGTTGTGTTATCTTGGTATTAGGGGCTGTAATAACATCTACTATAGAGTTATTCGTATTCTGAAGCAGGCCATGGGAACACCATATACTACTATACATGTATTCGTGTTCTGAAGCATAATGCCATAAGATATAGATTTATCCATGTTCTGAAGTGTACGGAATATTTCTTGCAGCAGCTTGATCAGAGATTATCAGAAGCCTTTCGTGCCCTAGCGTTGTAACAATGTGAGATGCCGCTGGCTTATCGATTATATGTAAAAAAAAATGTCTGATATTTCAAGAATTTATGACACTTTCTCTTATTCAGAGTCACTTTCGACTCTTTTTCTAATTTGTGTCAAGTCTATTTTCATGTTATTTAAGCTCTCCTGTCTTGGTAGTTGGGTACCTAGTGGTACATAACGAGAGTCAACCATACTAACTGCCACTAATTACCTGCCGATTACTTATATCGAACTTTCCACTCAACACAATGCTACAAACGTTTGAGAGAGAGAGAGAGAGAGAGAGAGAGAGAGAGAGAGAGAGAGAGAGAGAGAGAGAGAGAGAGAGAGAGAGAGAGAGAGAGAGAGAGAGACTTACTTGAATGCAACTGGGTCGTTGCCATGGCTCCGAAGGAATATTGGGGATGAATAGGTAACCATCCAAATTTCTCCTCCTCCACAGTCGTAGTAGGGATAGGTCCAATATCCATCATTTAGTGACACCACAGGCTGGGAGACGAATGTTTCAAGATGAATAGTATTATTTCCCCCACTTAAAATAAAATAAAAGTACTTAAGAGTTTCGAAGAGAGTCGATCTAATTTGGAATTAAATCCCTAGGTAAAAAATCTGGTCACCACCTGTATTTGTTGTGGTATACATCCTAATATCTATCTTTCAAAGGAAACATTGTCTTAATGCTGTCGTGATTTTATATCTGGAAAACGTGAGCTGAAAATATTTGAATAGGCTATAAACAGGTTGTTTTTCTCTCTTTTATAACACGTATGGTCAATGTAATTCTTTAATTAGGAACGCGCTTGTGAGATAAGAATGAGCATACACTCTGAAAGACAAATCATGTCCAATCCCATAATTGACTAAATTATTGTGAATCATCTGTGTAATTTCCATGTTCTAAAGATGATAGTGGTGTTTCTGCTTTGTGATATGTACAGTTCACGTCCTCAATTTATATCCTACAACCCAAAAGCTATCCCCTACAATCAGAATGAAAAATATATAAATAGTCAAATGCAAAAAAAATTCATTTTGTTTCCAATACATAGCATGAGGTACTAAATAAATTACAAAAATGGGGATGAAAATGACCATATCAATATTCTAATATTATAATGTTATCATTATATTTATGTATTCCTAGAACAGAAAGGAAATAAGTATAAAGAGATATCTAAAGAGAAAGATGCAGAAAAAGCAAAATAAAGATATGTACATCAGAATATCCGTCGGAATAGAGATATTCGTCCGCAGAGTAATCTTCGGGATGTAGTACCACTCGGAGATAGGGTCTGTATAATTGTAATTCGTGGACAAATCAATAGCATTGATGCTACCATTCTTCTTCCATGCGTAAGGTCCAAAAAGTCTGTGATTGCTGAAAAACAGCAATACACTTCATTTTCTCCGGTATTTGGTTCGTATCCATTTATATAAAAAATATATTATTTTTAAAATGATGTATGGTACATAATCTTATGGCAAGACATTTCATCGGGTCAAACTCAGACGTTAAGCAAGTTTAGATCAGTAGGACATTACGCATGAAAGCATTGTCCAATAAGGTTATTCGTAATCTGATTTGAATATAAATACACTTGTAAATGATTAGATTTGACAGGCACTGAAACCTGGTCGTGTTTTGTTAATCTTGCAAAACACAGATCAAACTATACCTTTCATTCTGCTAAAAACAACAACCGTCATGGATATCATATAATTGAACAGTAAATTACGGTCACGAGAACATAAACCTTTGGAGATGCTTCTCTTATCTCCGCTATGTGGGACATCTCGGTTTTAATCAGTCAAATTGTTATGGCATGGTAAAAAAGATTCACTTGTTTGTAGACTGTCATGTGACAATTGTTGTCAATAGCTGACGTAAAAAATATATTATTTATACTGGTATTGGAGCTTTTCTTATGTCTTCGTTAAAAGAAGAGATCGTTTTAAGTTACATCTTACACAGCGGAATGTAATAATAGATGCCAGATGAAAGGATTATATGCAAGCATTAGATAGGTTTAATCACCACAAATCACCTTAAAATGTCTGATGCATGCCAGTATCACTACAATTATCAAAATCATTATGATAATCTAGTCATCTCAATGAAAAGCATCTAACGAAAATGTTTAAGAAAATAACAAGAAGAATACATGACTGAAAATCAATTTATGTTTGGAACAAAAACTTACTTGAAGACCTCCGGTTGAAAAGCAATGGCTGACCCGAAAATTGATGTATTACCGTGAACATTATTTCTGACCAATGCGTAGAATAATTCGTCCGGAAACGCGTCTAATGATCCGTTTGCATTTGCCAGAAGTTTGGAAATAAAATTGGCAGTCCGAATTGCTGGATCTGTTGACTGAGTCCACAGGCTGTGTTCAAAGTCCAAATGCAACACGTTCTCTGAACTACTGGAATGAGCACAATTATCCTTTCTAACACGTTGAACATACCCCAGTGCCCTTATGACGACGTCATCGGAAACTGAAACTGGGGCAATCATAAAAATTTAGTACCAATAACCCGACATTTGTACCTAAATGAGCAGTCGAAATATGTATATGGCATATTTTGTTCAGCTAAATACTCATTTTGAATCGCAAAAAGCGACAACTTGGTGAGCAACTATAAACATTTGGTGGGTAGATATAATTACAGTAATTTGATCTTGATGGTAGATATAATTACAGTAATTTGATCTTGATTACTGCATCACATTGAGTTGTCACCGTCAGAAGATCCGGTTCATTGCGAGACATGAAGCATCGTGTCAAGATCAGGATTTCTGCTGCTGAGAACAAGACGTCATCAGACAATCAAGATTGAATTACAATGATAATGATATTTTATTTTGTACTTATCAATTTTCAGATGCATTCAGTGTTCCTAACTAAAACAAAGAACCTGCTTAATGTTTAAAACAATTAAATACGAACCTTATTCTTGAACATGAATATAATTGCATATTGATCAGAAGATAACATTTTACGAAAGATACGTGTCAAACAAGTGTTACTTTTTTTACTTCGATAATTGTTAGTAAAACAGGTCTTGGTTCACCATATATTTCTCTCTGCCTGTGTTCGGATATGCTCTGTTTGGAGGCATATGTGTATTTTAATTACAGCCCGTTCGATAACGGTCAGATAAATGAAAGGCTAATGTACACGTAACGTCCAATACTGGAAAAAGACAGTTGAGACAAGCGATAGAAAATGTTGGGGAATCTTGGGCAATTTGAAATATGTGTCACAAGATGATATTTTACGGAAATGTTATTAATAAAAGCGGTCTAGAAAGAATTATTCTGTGGGAGTATTACAATTTTTGCTGTCTAGATAAAGTTAATCCTGACTGGCTTAAATACTATGTATTCCGCAGCCGAAATTTCATGGTTAAATTATCATACACTGACGTTTAAAGCAGTCCGATATTTTCTGTGGAAAAGGAAAGCTCTCTCAAGTGGCGCATTACAGTTTCATATTTAGCATAGGGTAAATATTTTACAGAAAAAGAATTTTCCCGGATTTCCTCACTAGTTATACTGGCTATTTAAAAAATGACTTTAAATATATGAAGTATTGTTTAAATAACCTTTAATTCCCTTTATTTTGGTGTATGATTAATGGGTATAATATGGGTTAGAGAGTATACAGGTTGGCCTTACTCCAGATGTGCACCTTTCAAAAAAGTGCTAGCTCTACTTTTTCATTTTCACTTCCCGAACTTTAGAGGTAAATTGTAAAAGAAAGGGCCAATAACTTTTTACATTTTATGTATTTGGTAATTCATTCATTGCACGTTTAGAAGCTGGTTTTGTCTAGTTTGGCAAAATTTATTTTCCCTATTTTAATAGCTGCCAAGGATAAAGTACTTTAGACAAATTTAGGTTGAGTTTTGGAGCACAAGGGAGCAGCCATTTTAGTTAGCAGTGTGCTAAGATCATTTAAAATTTCCAAAAGTACAATTAAAGAAATTTCAGCCATATTAATGAAAGCAGCATATAGGTATGGCAACATTCTCTCCACTGTGCATGTTTAAATTGCAAGCAATTTCACCTTACATACATCACTCTCTCAAAAGTACATCATAACTGGTGAGTGCCACCTCAGAGGTCAGTAAAATGTACTCTTCTACTTAAATAAATCATTCAAGAGAAGTACAGGGAGTCTGGAAAAATTGGGGAGACTCGGAAACAGAGAAGTAACAAAGAGAAACCTGGAACATATCTGCAGTTCATAAAGATGGCAGAGATTTCATTTCATGTATTTCATAAGGATAGTAGAGATTTATCATCAAGTAATATATTTTGCTTTCACTGCAAGTTTATTCATTGTTCATAAAATCTTGTAAACGTCATTTGAGTCAATGGTCAAAATAAATATAACGCATACCTTGTCCCATATATCGGCGCAGTAAATCTCCAAACAATTTTCGTGTGTTTAGCTTATGTATTACTAAACAACAATTAAAGACAGTCTATGTAACTTTTAAGAAACTAGTCCTAAACAAATTTTTATTGTGGCTTTAAACATGCTGCTGTTTATGAAGTTGATTATGTAAGAAAAATGGATGATTATCTATTCTTAAAAATAAAATGTTTGTTCGTTTTCTTTTTTGAGCATGTCTTTTGTCTTCTTGTCTTTATATTGTGCCTTTGGTAAATGCAATGTAAATATAAAAAGTCCACAAACTCAAGAAAGACGGCATTACCCTGACTGGTAAATGATGCGGTAGGTATTAATCTCGTATGATTAATACAATGCCCTTTAATAATTAATTTAATTTTATTTAATATGCATAACTTAGATAATAGTATGTAATACAGTGGACATTTCTCAGACCATCAGAGGAGGGAGAAATTGTTTCAATTTATAAAAAAATACGACGAATGTTTCTTCAATTTTTGCTGACCTTCTTATTTTCTTTAGTGTTTTTCTGAACGTTTGACAATAATATTACACGAAAAACTAGTGTGCAGGGTAAAATAAATGATAAACTACTTGATGTTCAGTCTGGCTTTAAAATGGAATTATGGGAGATTAAACATTATTTTTGCATCGCATAACATTCTCAGCACTTTTTGAGCCATAATAGACGTTTTACTTTTGAATTGCATGACTTCACAAACTTTTGGTTGTTGCTAAAGGTTTATAAATATGAAGGCCAGTGAACAACTTTGCCCAGTCTTATGTATATCAATATTCTGAACATCTTTTTAGTTCATTTTGAATTTAGACATCTGATGTACTTTTTCCACATCTAATATTTGTTTCTTTAGGGACAAGACCACTAATTCAATTGCCAATATATATATATATATATATATATATATATATATATATATATATATATATATATATATATATATATATATATATATATATATATATATATATATATATATATATATCAATGCTAATGTCTAAGAAATTGAAAGTATTTTGTGCACGTGAAAACCCAGTAAACAACACGTATAGCTTGATTTAACATTATGCTTCAGCGGCATTTTCTCGAGTCCTCCCAACAGCTGAGTATGAATTAGGTCAGCATTAAATGAGATGGCAGTTACAGTAGATCAGCATCTCCTTTTTATACTATTTGCCTTTAATTTTAATTTACGATATAAAAATGTAGAAGGATTGCAAAACTCTCCCAATATTGTTAGATGCTCTTCTATGAAGTGATTGAATGAGAACTTTAATATAAAGTAAGAGCAATCGCTTGAGATGGCTGGTCTGCTCTGGCAAGAAAGAAAATGTGAAGTAGTATTTAAATAGTTATTGGGGTGATAAACGAGCTCCTAAGCTGAAGGTACGTAAACGTTTAAAACCCGAAACCTTATTGATTCTTTTAAAAACATTTAGTGTTTAGAATTCTTTGTTAATATTATCATATGGCTGATAGAAAGAAAAAAATGTTCAATACAATTGGCAGATGAAAGAAACAAGGAATGAAAATCTAATTTATGGCAATTTCCTTCATTCTGTTTAAAAATGCAGTGAAATTTAAAAACTATAACACAATTGAAGTTCTCAGTTAAAATATATTTAATAAACAAGTATATACATATGACCTAGCCTGTAATAGTTGGAAAGATAAGAATTTAAAAAATTATTTTGAAATATTGGTGGTGGGAATAGGGAAAGTCTTTTTCGAAATATAGAAAACTAAAAGTATGTGTGTTTTGATGCTTTAAATAATAATTAGTAATAAAAATCATTAAAATGCAATGGCCGGGTATTTTTTAAAACCACATTTGGGTCTAAATGCTTTGGTATCTAATAATAATAATACTTACCTTCATAATACTTAATCCATTGTCTTTATCAGGTAATATGACGTGATATCATGTCATACATTGCACATCAAGTCATCTCTACCGGTTATAAGCAAATGTATCATGAAACTATTCCCCAAGAAACATTGATTTTTAGGTCGTGTTAAGTGAATCGAAGCTATTGTTGGCTAATTAATTAGCATAAGTCATATTGGGAAAAGTCGCTTCGAACTAAAAACTTTTTATGCCAAATGTAAATAAGACTAAAATAATGATTTTAGAAAAAAACTTAACTATATAACTGTTTTGCGTATGTATAATTTTTATTACTCTTGGTACATTTTTTTATCTAAGTTTGGCCTACGTGGCTTGAATCTGTTAAGAGTATAATATTGCACATGATTCATAAATAGGTGCTTACATACGTGTTGACAACTATTAATAATAATTTTAATAATAATGCTTAAAAACCATCTGATGGGATATCGATCTTTCGAAAATAATTATGTAGCTTCCTACTGTTTGCGTGAGGAATCGTGATCATGCTCAGTTCGAAGCAAAATGAATAAAATACGTTGAGGTCTATTGCATAGTACAATTGCAATATATGATATATTTAAGGAGAAAATGAAACAATTGATTCATTCTTATCTTTTGGAGTTAGTCACACTTATTTTGTTCTGTTGTAAGTTTGAAAACATGCATTATGTTCTTACATATTCTTCTAGAGGAAAAAAGTTTGTTTGGATTGTTTGATGGAAATAGAAAGTGCTCATTATTTGGACTATAATATTATTCGGGAACTGTTATAAATTATTTGAAGGAATTCTGGACAATGCCACCTTAATAACGTATTTAAATTTATAAGGAGCTTTTCTTTAATTTATAACTCTCACAGACTTTTGTAAGAACTTGCTTGGATTCACTTTATAATACTGTACGTTCCTCTCACATTTGTCTTTTTTATTTGTGATAATTAAACTGTCTGTTAAGTTTTATAAAACTTGTTGGTTTTGCTTTTTTTTTGTTATTTAAGTTTGCAACTATACAGTCGTAACAATAACTATTATATGTGGCAAGATTTATTATGTCGATACAGATGGAATAAAAAATATTGAACTGCAAAAGTCTTTGTTCAAGGATCTCATATAATTAGATATTTAATTGTATAAAATTTAAAACTACCTGTATAAGAAAATTATACAATTTTATATAGGGCATTGGTATTAAGGCCATCGGATACAAAGTATATAATTTATGAATCCAATAAGTTTCTTTTGTGAGTCTATTCATGTCTTCAAGCACAGTATCTATTGGCATGAAAGAACACTCGAATAAACAGAAGAGACAGTAGTTCTTTCAGTAACGCTAATACAAAAGAAACATTTTCCCTACGTTATAACACTTACTGCGTATCAACTAATGTGATTTAGTTGATAACCTGTAAAAATGTACTATGTAATATGTTGGACAAACACTTCAACAACTTTCTAAGAGAATAAATAATCATCGCTTTCATATTAAAATTATTAAGATCCTCAGTTGTTCTTTAATATTTCTTCACATTATAATACCAATAATCACTGTTATTAGATTCATAAATTAGATACCTTGCATCCTAATGGCCTCAATACTAATGCACTATATAAAATTGTATAATTTTCTTTTAAATTGTTAAATTGTATGTCCTTCATAACAATATTATTGTATGTATGACTCTTTGTCTCCATTTTATTTATTATTTTATTGTTATTTTACTTCGCTAGTCTTGGCAATCTTTGCTTTTTTCAAGAAATCAAAACAAAATTGCAATAATTTAAATAGTAAATGTTTTACAAAGATCAATTTATGTATAACATCTTGCTATCTCATTGAATTTAGCATCTTAGACTTTTTTTTAGTGGTAAGAGTTAACTGCTAGAAAATATTTTCAAGACTACTTCCACAAAGAAGGGTCTCGTCTTAATAGAACGTAAATTTACGTCTCTGATAAGATGATGTCAATTTCTATAGGTGCATTTATTTCCATTTTAGAAACTAAACTTTATTTTAAAAAAAACAAATCAAACAGCTTCTTTTCTTTCGTTTGCCTTATGAAAGATGCAAACCTTTTCATTTATTTCATGTGGAAAATAGAGGAAAATATCACGCAGAAGTAAAAAATAACTACGTCATTAGAGATTTCAAACAAGGACTATAAAATAATTCAGCCACCAACAACGTTTGCTATACCAGGTATTTTGATTAAAATAAGATATGAAGAAAGACACAAACTAACGGATGAACCTCCATCTCCTCCATCTTCTTTATTCTAGTAATCGACAACACCAAAGCGAATGTTAAATAATGATGTAACTTTACTATCGTTTTAGAAGGAAAACATTTCTTTTTGTCTTGAATAGCAAAGATGCAAAGGGAAGAACATCAAATAAATGTACAATTTATACATTCCATCCATATTTGGATAAGACATCGATAATTCGGGATCTTGAACAAAAAAAGTAATTTACGATACACACTAATATGCCTAAAATAGAACACATTATCGAAACCATGGGAAAAATTAAGACGAAATAAAAAATATTTTCTCAATGAAAATAATGAAGTGATATAATAGAAGTTCAAGCTAAATTCACGTCCATGTTTCTTGCAATTGCTATTTCGCTTATATTTCTTTTGAGTACCAAGAATTTATTGCTCGAATATCGCTATGAGACTGTAAACTTCATATCAATTACATGTATATTTATTTAGGAATCTAAGTTTAGTTTGGTATCAATATGGATTCATTTTTAAAAAAATAACTTTGCTACATAAGTTCTTTGTACATTATGACAAATGTTCATACAAACTGATTAACTAATCGGTTTGAAAATTATCTTCTCAACATGGACTGCCAAATACCTACATGGATAAAGTAACTTACCTCATCACTGCATCATCGGAAGACAAATTAAATAAAGATTTATTGTAAAAAAAAATGTCATGCTTCTTTCGCGGCTGCATGGCATGAAAATGATCGCTTGTGGGTTTTCGACTATTATAGTGACACACACACATTTAAATTCAAGCGCTTTTCTTACGGGAGACATGGCTATTTTGTTTCAATGGATACGTAGGCCCATGCGATGCACGATAATCATTGCTATTATAAAGTTGAGTCAACACATCCATGCAAAAATATATTGGTTGGAAAATACAAATCAAATAATGTTTATTTTCGTTCATTAATTAAAGAACTCTTCCTGCTATCTCTAACATAAAATTACTACAGGAAACTATGCAGAAATAATTTCTCCTTGTATGCTTTAAGAAACGAAGGAAGACAGACCATCTCAGCCAATGACGCATTTGTTCAATTAACGTACAACACAAAATAGACTTACCATTAGCACTGCACCGTTGTAAGAAAATGAGAATAATTATCCAGCCGCCATCCATTTCTTAAAAAATATATCATCTCTTTGTTACTTGCGTACCAAAGTTGTAATGTCATCAATATTTAAATATGTGTAGCATCTGAGTATTCATTCTTACTGTTGGGATAAAACGCAAAGGAATATTCGAACACAGATTTTCTACAAAGTCATGAAAGATAACAATCTAAGCCATTCGTAAAATGCTTTATCTAATTAAGTAAAATGATACACCTTATCTTCATTAGGAGGAAGCTGCGCTGTCGCTGATTTGTATTGATCTGTTACCTCTCAAAACACACATTAGTCCTTCAAAGCAGTAGTATATATTATTTTCGTACCGTAACTTAATTGTGTAACAAACAATTACTTTGAAGCATCAACAAGATTTTTTTCTAAGGTGTTGAAAGTGTATTGAATATTTAAAGTATGTATGTAATGCGGTTGACTTACAACGGCTAAATCACTTATTGCAAATGCATACATATGTTTAATGTGAAATTAAAACAGCCAGAATGGTAAAAATGTGCATACAAAAGAGACAAAAGTGTAACACTTTTTTGCATACAAATATATTGCAGACCTTGTTTAGAAAATAATTTGAAATTATCATATATTTAAGTACGCAGAAATATAGAAATACGAACACCATCAAAAGCGAAATTGTAGAAAATTAATACGACACAGCTAAACAAGGCAAGACTGATTGTTATCCTTCTGAGAACAACACGTTTAAGATTATTAGAAAAGTGCTCTTTTCCTGTTAATGCGTTAATTTGGGAAGTCCCATATGAGCTATATAAAAAGCAGTATTTTGGACGCAGAATCATCAAAAAATATTATCTAGATCCAAAGAAAGTAATGTTACGGTCATCGGCTTTTATGTTTTAGTTAAGATTAAAACTTCAACTTGTCTCGTTACTAAAGAGACAGATCCATTGTATTTCACGTGATGATTCTGTACATACTAAAACATAGGGTCAAAATCCAATTCAAAGATACATTAAAGAACCTAATAAATACATATTGTTTTCTTAAGAAATCAATATGACAGAAATCACAAATGGCATGGAGTGATATGGTGTTGCGGATCTTAAATGAAGATACTTACTTTATATATATATATATATATATATATATATATATATATATATATATATATATATATATATATATATATATATATATATATATATATATATATATATATATATATATTATTTGTATATATCTATGAGTAAGTATATATGAATGTGTGAATGTATATAAATATTTTAACTTTGCAAATTTATGCTACAAAGATTCTTAAGTTTTTTCTTATATTTATTTGCTTGCTTGGCTGTTTGACATCAAAGTGATATACCTTATTTATCAGTAACAGGTACAGCAGATTGTTCTAAATGCAAATTAAGTTTTGGTAATGAGCTAAGTCCCCAAAACAAGGGTTTAGAAGTTCTGCTGCACACACACACACACACACACACACACACACACACACACACACACACACACTCGAGGATACTATGAGAAAACCTTAATTATTTGAAATAAACAACACTGTATGAGACCAAAAGGAAGTTCATGTCTAATCAGATTAGAGTTTTACCTTTGACTATAGATCGATATATGTAATCGATAGCCTATTTTGAACTGCTCGGTTTGTGAGCCAGTAGTTATAATTAGTGATTTAATAAAGAAATTTTGCCTGGGTCTTTTATTGAGCACGTCTAAGTTCTTCCGATATGTCATTAAGACGTTTGACAGTCTGTGTATGGATTTTTTTAATTATTTTTTATTAGGATGTTCAAAAATCAAAGTTTGCTGTTCTGGTTGACGTTATCGTTCCTTTAATACATCATCAATATCACGACACTTGCAACATTAGTGTCATAGCGCTCCGAGCAGAAGAAAATCGACTGCATTGAGACATTTGTTCTAATTTCAATAATTACACGGTAATATGTAATCGAATTAATACGAACTTGAAATAATGATCTTAATAATAATAATAATAATAATAATACATTAAAATAAAATAATGAATCTGGGAAAACATTTATGATTTAGAATCTTTTATAAATCGGATGCGTTCTCTTTCCTCTTCTAGAATACCGACAAAGCATAAATGCTTGTGTTCCGCAAATAATTGGTTGATGTACCAATATACTTTTTTCATGATGTATTTGATAAAAGAAGACTGTCTGTTATCATTGGTAGCAAATGGGCACCCTTGGACCTATGAATCATATGATTAAAATGGCCCGCATATATTGGCCTCAAACAGGAATTTAATTTTTTGAAATGTTAACTGTGTCTTTTAAATGGAATTTAACATAGGAATGGCACTTGAGACCCAAGTTGGAATCCTGTATTAAAAAGGGTCTGTCAATTATAGTCTCTAACGGGAAATTAACATTGGACAGCTATTTTTGTGAATTTTTATCTTTCTTTTCTTTTAAATTTGTGTTATGTTCACGTGGAGAAACTAACATTAGGCCACTATTTTGTGTATTTATATATGCAATGGAAAATCTTATGTAAAATAGTGTAGGTTTATCTTTCATAAGCCAATAATGAAGCTCAAGAGGATGAGTTTTGGACGTTTTGGATAGTCTAATTATAAGATTCTCGTTAAATATTGACACACGTTACTGGCAGCAAGCTGTATTTCAAACATGTTGAGTATCAAGATAGGCAGATTTTCATTCATCCATAATTTTACAATGTTACAAGATTGTACTTTGAATAGAGTTTTGTGTCGTGTGATTGTCGGGAAATGAAACACTAACATTGTGGGTTGCTTAGCTTCAAGTGTGAATCTTGCATTGAGGCAATGAAAGGTGGTTTTGAATGTATTACTCAAGACTAAATACCGACACTAAGGACCCATATTCCAATTATAGTTTCAGTAATCTTCTATCCAAATCAACCCCAGTCCTTATAATGTAATTTTAGAAATTGGAAATTTAAAATGGTTTATTCCTGTTATGTTGTTTATGGACATATAAATAGCCAATTAGTAATGTAATGTTAAAAATGTACGTATGTGTAGCATATTGGAGAATAATTGGTGACAACGGGAATTTACCAAAAGAATGCTACAATGGTCACTAACGGAGGTCTTATATGGTAGGGCTTTTCCACCTTTAACGGAAAACGTAATTTTAGAAACTTCCATAGGTTTAACATGTACTTTTATTAACCGATACCTTCCATTAAAGTCTCCATATGTGGCAATCTTTCAATTTTTTTGTTCAAGTCTATGAGAGAGAGAGAGAGAGAGAGAGAGAGAGAGAGAGAGAGAGAGAGAGAGAGAGAGAGAGAGAGAGAGAGAGAGAGAGAGAGAGAGAGAGAGAGAGAGAGAGAGAGAGAGAGAGTTCCTTTTATCATTATTTCACACTGGGCAGTGGAGGCAACTTTATCTACCACTACAATCGGACGTGGAAACAAAACATAGTTATGAAGGTTCCAGCTATCAAGTCCATATTTTTTTTAAAACCCAAACGCCCGACTGAGAGCCCACCTAGGCTTCATGAAAAAGAGATACTACTCAAATGATTTGCCAATTAAAATGAAAACCAAATCAATTAATGACTAAATTTATGTGTGCATGCTTGCTTGAGTTTTTATTTCTTATCCATATTTAAAAAAGCATGAAAACATACAGGCACTTAGGTTTATTTTGTATATTCTCTTAATTAAGAACATAATGAAAATTTAAGAAAAGAGCCTCTCAAAAGCCCAACTTGTCTTCTGTTTAACTGTTTTAGTATTTTTATGGGTGTGTTCTGATATAAATAAACATAGGAAGAAATATAAAAGGAAATTCCTCGACCTTTTCTGTCGGATTTAGTGATTAGTACGAATTCTATAATAGTCTGAAATGTGTTTAATTTTGCAAGACATATTACTGACACAATATCAGAACTTCAAGAAGAAAACGTGTCAGTCTAAATAATCTCTTTAAAGTTAAAGCAGTCAGAAACAATTTGGGTGTAGATCATGCAAATCACTAAGTAGATAATTATTTTTGCAATGGTTTATTTTCTCAATATTCGGGATCGTTTGGTCTTCAGTGAAAATAAATATCCGTGAATATTTCAGAGTACAATAAATAACAAAAATACAAACTATAAGATGACATATGACTGACAACAGCGATTTTAAACACAGCAAACCACCAATAAATCTACAAATAACCCGTTTAACAAATACTTACTTAGAAATGATATATCTTTTATATGAAACACAATGAAGAAGATTACATTTCGTAAAAAGAAAAGACAACTCATAGGTAAATCTTGATATTATAGAGGGTGTTAAAGCCAGTCCTATATACTCCGTGGCAGAAATTAAGATATATGTATAACAAAATCTACAATTATAGTTACAAAACAACAAAACTTCAATTGTATATTTTCTTAGAAAATGTATGTATGTATGTATGTATGTATGTATGTATGTATGTATGTATGTATGTATGTATGTATGTATATATATTTATATATATATATATATATATATATATATATATATATATATATATATATAGATAGATAGATAGATAGATAGATAGATAGATAGATAGATAGATAGATAGATAGATAGATAGATAGATAGATATAATGTGTTCTGAATGAATTAAAGGTGTTTATATAATTTATTCTGAATGAATTACAGGTGTTTATATAATGTGTTTTGAAGGAATTACAGGTGTACCAAAAGAATAAAAATGTTAAATGTGCTGAAGTAGCAGTTGCATAGAATGTGTCGATGTGCCAACTTTTGATGTAACACAATGATATAATCCAGATTGTCTTTAAATGAATTCACAATACACACAAAATAGTAATTTAGTCTAAAAGTATCAATGATCTTGTAATTCCAACAAATGATTTAAACATACAAATCTTTTCAGAATGAACACAACAAAAATATTGATTTCATTTGCAGATATTAAGATAGGAATAAATAATTATTATGCAAATAACTATAATATAAAAACTCGAGAATATACGAGAACCAAAATTAGGGTCAACAGACCTTATCCAAAAGATAAGTTGTAAGCAAGGTCTGTTCTGTTACTAGTTACTGACACTAGTCAGGGAGGCCGAAATTGCAACCCTCATTTATGGATAAAATAATTTGGGTGTATCAGGACATTCAAGACTATTTGTACATCATGACATAGAATACAATATGAAATCATTCGAAACATTCTATATTATTGTACTATGATAAGACATTTAGGATTATTTTGGATTTCACAATTCTGTTAGCGGTTCTTAAATTATCACGTGTATTCTACAGAAATAACATATTTGATGAATTTTACATACAATTGTTGGTTTAAATTTCGTTACACAAAAGAAAGACAACTTTGTAGCCAAAGGTTCTATTTTCAGTTCTATCTACGAATGAAATTGCCGTTTTTATCCAAACCGTTGTGGTGAAGGTGACTTGAGTGAGTAAAAAAAAATTAACTAACTTTATATTCAATGCTAAGAATGCAATACAATTATCACGTCGGTTTAGTGCAAGTAATATACCGCTGATAAAAGTTCATGTTCTTTCTATAATTTTCTCCAGAGATAGCTGCATTCTTAAATTCTTATATTTATGGGCATTCCATAATCAAATTGTCAAAGGTTTGGTTTCAATTGAACTGTATGTTCATTTCTCTAATTGGATAGTCATGTGATCCCTTCTTCGCTAGGAGTGAAGAAACGATTAAATCCAGAAACCGTTGAAGAGGCTCAAAGTGTTGAATTCAAACAAGTTCTTATCCTCAAAGGAGCGGTCTCGTTGTATTTCACCGCTGATATTAATGAAGTGTTCAAAGCATTTTATTCTCTCTAACGATTAAAGTTGCCGATTGTTATCTGTGAGACTCAAACAAAGATGTTTTCGTCCGTCGAAAGAATCGTAAAGCTCAGATTTGAATACTACTCTGATTAAGGCGAATAACTTTTCTTTTCTTGCCTTCCAACGGAATGAGGATTAGATAAAGTTGGTCTGGGTACCAGTTGTCGTGGTTTGCATACAGACTGGTTTATCCGGCTGCGGGAACACCTTTGCTGGTCTCAACCGGCCCGTTATGGTTTGCGTGACGACAATGGATGCTTGTGTTGTCTCAGCAATGCCCACTTTCTTGTAAACGGCCCAGAACTTGTAGAAACGAATAAAGGAAAAAGAGGAAACAATGTTACCTTATATACCCAGTGGCTTAGCGCTAAATAAACGCAATTAAGAAGTGATCATGTTACTTAGATGCGGGGGTGGGGTGAACAATGGCGAGAGCAAAAAAGTATGGGAAAACGCCAAAATATAAGGAAACACTGTTCCTACGCGTTCCCACAGCACTACACCCATATATCTACCCCATTATAATACCAACATCAGTACAAACAACCATCACATAATAGGCCAGCGGATTAGAAAATCTATACTGTTGATTACAAATAATCTTCTGATTTGTAATGTGACTGTAGGTATGGGTCTCTATTATTCTCAGTTAGTTGCGCGCAATACACAGTCTATCTATCTATCTATCTATCTATCTATCTATCTATCTATCTATCTATCTATCTATCTATCTATCTATCTATCTATCTATCTATCTATCTATCTATCTATCTATCTATCTATCTATCTATCTATCTACAAAGATTGCAAAGATAAGCATGTGAACATATACGATCCAACAAGAACAAATCTAACTAGGTAATGTCACAACATATTTTTATTATACAATGTATTCAAAATTTTACCCGAATATTAAAAACATTTAAGACAAAATCTTTGTTCTAAATTATAAATAATCACATTATATCGTTTGTTACATTTGTTATCAAAGGATATTACAAAGTTGAATTGTCACATACACATACGTGAACAAACGTACATACGTACGTACGCACGCACATACATATGTATATGCATACGCGAAAATACAATTATTCCAGTTATTTGATTGGCAGTTTTGGATGGAACATTTAATACAAAGAGAATGGAAGGTGGGAAAAGAAAGAAAGAAATATGATTTCCTGATGTTTATCTGTCAATAGGCATCCAAAACCTGGTCGCTTTTATAAAATTTACCTTAGTTTGTGAGAGCGATCATCAACAGAAAAATGTTTTAAAGTGCTTAGCTCGATAAAAAAAATCTCCGTAGGTTTATAGATATATCAAATGAACACGCTTGATAAAGTCGAAACAAAAGCCTTACCTTCGGTGAAAAAATAAAAGTCATGGTTACTGTGACATACACCTGAATCTGGATAAAATGTAACAGGTACAATATATCCGGCCCTGAACTGATCAGAATGAATTGTCTGAAATGAAATGATATGATGAAAGTATATGTCAATGAATCCACGTTGAGTTTATGGTTCAGTTCTTTCCCATCTTAAACCTTCATATCTTTCAACAATACAAAAATAAAATCCTTTAATGAACGTTTTATTATGTGAAAAACTTCCTCATTCATAAAATGTTTGAATACGTTGGTACATTACAGCAGTCAAGCATGCCAGAAATGTGTGTGATTTGGTTTACTAACGTAGCTTGAAAAAGTTTTCATTCATATCGCTACGATGCCTACAATGTTTAGGTTGCAGTGAATCATTTTGTTTATTCTATTTTTCCAGATTTAGTATTCATTTTTATTATCTACAAATTTCATGTCATCTCGGCTTTTCATAGCATCTAAAATTTCTGTGGTTACCCAGCCAAGTTGGTGATCATATTCTGTTACTCTTCAAAGGTGCATCTTTTTTTCAGCAATTTCAAAAAAAAACAGAGCAAATCAAATGCTTAAAATATCTTCGTTATCGTTAACAATTTTTAATTGTATCCCGGCTTTTGCTTTATATCCTTTAAGAAATGTCATTATTGAAAGTTTTAATAGATTTGTATGTGATAGATTATGAACATTCTTTTCTTCCAATTTGACAATATGCTTTATTTTGGTAAAGATTGCAAAATAAACCAATATTTGGAGCAGAAATTCTGGGAAAATTTTCTTTAGTATTGGTGTATGTATGTTTTATAAGTGTTTTTGGATTGAATGTTACCCTAGTGGATTCATCGACTAGTTGCAACATCCCCAAAAGATTCAACAAAATCAAACTAATGTTTCTTTATTTTCTCATTTAGGAGGTCCCTATTTATAACACCTAATACATAAAATACTTTCTCTTTATTTATCATTTTTTCTACTTGAAATTCAAAATCTTCTTTCTAGTCAACATTCGAAGAACGATGTCTCTGCATGAAACCCAATAAATAGGGTTTAGCTTTTTCTGGAGTTATCCAAATTCAAATTGATTCAAGTTTTTCTGATTCAACATCCAATATTCTTTTGTAAATTATAACATTTGTAGCATATGCTAGAAGTCTCCTAACTCATACAATCCTGTCTCTGCTAGCTGGCATGTCATAATGCAGATAAAATTATCAGTTTGACTTACAGTCAATTTTGTTTATGAAATGGCAAGCAGATGTACATTGTTATCTGGTGATGTTACCATGAGCTTATATTGATCCATTTCCCACTGATGCCATGAATGGACCTACATGGACCTATATTGACACCTTTTCAAGAAATTCATAAATTCATAACTGGGACATTGGCATGATTGCAATGACTGCTTTAGGCACTCAAGGAGACAACATTGCTTTTTTTGTTTTCACATACATATACATTGTTTGTATTGCTGTAATTTGTATCATTGTTGCTAAATTCGGACCCATTTTCACAAATAGTTCTTTTCTTAGTCCTATTTAATGCATTGTTTACAGAGTTTACCTTTTTCTTGGTTGGGAGGAAAGCATTCGGATAAATTATTTACATTCACTTACGTCACGAGAGCCATAAAGGTCCCCAGGATGATGGCGTTGTAGACAGACCACGTAATATGCTTACTCTCGTTGAAGTGCGCTGGGGCTTTTCGGACCGTGAAGCACAAGTAGCCACCGTACAAAAGAAACATCACCTCCACTTTAAGGACAAACAACATTAACTGTATTACCAAGAAAAGTGCCAATACAAGACGCAGTTGAAATTTATCAATTATTACTATTCATAAAACCAATCCATATTAGAGATTTAAAAAATCCTAGATTTGCAATAGGTCCTCAATTTCTTGTTTATCACCTTTTTGTTTTCTTTTCAGTTCTTCTTTATCCTCATATATGTTATAAAAGAGGCATTTAATATATATTTTGTATTTTTTCTTATCAATTCCGTGTGTATAAAATTGATTGAATGGTGGACTTGGTACAAGTAAAATAATCAACTAATAAGAAAGTATGTATAACTCTGTGTCTCGTCTGCTTTGCTGGTTCGTTATAGAGAAACTAAACATAAGCCACTTAGGCACGAAAACTATGTTAGTACACCAACGCTGTAGTCTTTAAGGATTTTAATCGCATTACAGTAAAGTAATGAACATGTCAAGATTTATGACCACTCCAATACCCTGGTCTAAGAATCTCTGCTGCATGGCAATGAAAGAAAACATATTCAATGAAGCATTACGGGTACGTATGTAAAAAGTCAATTTACTTCTACCTACATACCCTGTACCTACGATGATTTAAAGAGTGAAAACACCAATAAAAGTTCATGTATGTACATACAAAAAGTATGTTTTATGACAATCATTGATTTTGACTATAGTTTGTAATAGCCTCAAAAACAGCGCATTAATTAGCGATAACTAGATAGAATTGGCCAACAGTCGTCTGAGTAATCAGACTAGATATTGTCAAAATCTTTATGATGAACGGATCTGAAAAAAATACCATGTTATCAGATCTACAGATAGGATGGTTTCTTTATCTAAACCTTAACAGATACACTGTGCATACGATAGTCGAGAAATGTCATTTATTATCGCAGTCATATCTACTAACCGACATAGTCACAGATGCACACGCAATGTTAAGCGCCGTTCACAAGTAAATTTAGAAGCTTTTGCATGTCTTGTGTCATATTTAAAAATCTAAGGCTGTAGTAAAGGCTTGTATTTGACAAAAGTGAAGGGATCAGACAGTCACTCTGTATGAATAACAAAGGTTTATTGACTAAAGACAATCAATCCACGGCTTAGCATGAATAAATATGAGCAAGGGCTTAGAAAAAAATGTGAAAGGAAAATCCTTTTCTAATCTAAAATGTATCTTTCTAAATTGCACTTACCTCCTGTAAAAGCATACTCCCATACTCCATAAGAGCAGACGTAAAACTTTAAGTTGTTGTCTGTTTTAATCGTTTCTATATTCGGAGGACTGGTTAAAGTCCATGTTATCAGGAGACAGAAGGCAAGCGCTCCGATAAGACAAAACCTCTGGATCAATATCTGATCCGGAAGGTGAATGCGTTTAGTCGTTCCGACCGAAAATATCACAGAAATTCTGCAAAACATTCAGGCAATAAAAGAGACTCGAGTAATTCTCAAACTAATTCTAATGATTCATTTAGTTTCAAACATCATCATCAGCAGCAGCAGCAGCATGAAAATTGGATCAGACCTTATACATGTATGTATTAGAGAGACAAATTAAACCTACAACATTACTTAAATTTAACTTAAAGCATATACATATAATGATCTGATAGGGATATAAAGTTCAAATTCAATAATAAATGAAATTACTACCGATCTTACTTTCAAACTGATCAGCATTCAGAAAACATATTGAGTCTCTATTATTTATTTTCAAACAAGCCTAGTTGAAAAATAAAATTTAAAAACAACAGAGTTCAAAACTAGGTCAGATGCTGCAAACATTTGAAAATAGATGAAAAATTCTCAAATACTACATGTCATTTGCATCAGAATTGTGAATTTCATCTAAGTATACTTTTTACGCACGGTGTCACATACCCCCATCCCAATATATATATATATATATATATATATATATATATATATATATATATATATATATATATATATATATATATATATATATATATGTGTGTGTGTGTGTGCGTGTGTGTGTGTGTGTGTTAGACAGTATTTGATATCGAGTCATAAGTCTTCTGTCAAACATAACTATCTTTTGTTCAGTTCGTCTTACCTCCATGTCTTTAGTATGAGAGACCCATACATGACGAAGAACCCCAAATGAAGTGGCCATATTCGAATCGTGCATACTATAATTGTAACTTCCAAGAGAAGAGCGAAGTACTGAAAGAAAAAATACTGATATTAAAGAAAATATGGTTAAAAAATGTACAGGTTTATGCATAATATACGGATCGTGCCACAAAGTGCCATACTGACCTGACAATACATTTATGTCGGCTGCAGTTAAAACTGAGAAAACTTAAGTTCCAAACACCCAAATGTGTGGTTAACTTTTGTTCCAGCTGAACCTTTGAAATGTTTATTTAGTTTAAACGTCATTTATAGTTGTTTATTGTCAGGAAAGACTGTTTCTGAATGAATAAATTTTGATCACAGAAAACGGCATTACATTTTGAATTTGTTCGAAAACAGTAGACCTCATCGCCAATTAGCGAAAAGTAACTAAGTATTCTTAATCAGTAAACAGGACATACACAGCAGTCCATGATTAGCATCCAGGGAAACGACCTGCACCTGAAAAGATGGCCATAAAGCATAAGGCAATCATTATCAGACAATTGTCGCTATAGAATGTGACAGAGAGATGAATTAAAATCCATACATATTTAAGTTAATATCGATCCTCACACGAAATTTGCAAGTGCAACAGTCATACATGCACATGGCATTGCAAGAATAATTGAAACAAGCATGGACTGAAATTAAGTACAACCATCACGGTTGGAACAAGGATGAATCACTTTGTAAAAGTGATATAAAGTCTATGTAAATAATATATTTCCATTAGAGATAATTTATTAAAATGAAAGTCACAATTGAGTTATATGAATCTGGACAATTTACGTTACTACATGCGATGTCAGTCTTATCTGAAAAAGTCGAATTATACAAAACATAAAAGATAATGAAAAATAACAGGAACGTTTAAACTTGGTTTTAATATTTTTATCTCCAATTTATATGATCGTAAGCATATTTCTCACAAGAAAATCTTTTCCTACGCACATGGACAGACAAGAATGAATTTTCTTGAAAATTAGACAAAACATAACGTTTAAACGTTAAAGTATTAAAGTTTGTCAGATTCAAAAAGTATGTTTTAGTATAGTGTCCTGTCGCAATTGTATTTTAAAATGTCCTCACTCAAAGTAAGTATACAAGATTTGTACAAATATTATAATTGGTTTCATTACCCGATCAGTTAATTTTAGTATAGCAAACAACTTGAATCCTTTTGTGAAACGAGTTTCTTTCTGTTTTGACAGAACAGCTCTGCAGAAGAACGGAGGTGGACGTCTGAAGGGTGGAAGGAAGTGGAGAAATACAACCAAACGTATTAAAAATCAGGAATTATCATATACAAATATTTCAGTGAGAAATGTAAAGTCTTATGACTTTCTCAAAGTCTGACATTCAAGCTATCGGATGTTGAAAAGGCTGAAAAATCTTTAGAAGTATCAAATGCTGATATAAGCCAATGGAACAGAAAACACTGATATAGACCATTGTAAAGAATCATGCAGAAAATGTTTAATATTAAATATAAATATGAACTTGAAGCTAACAAACATAATTTAAACACTGGGTAAGATACATTTTCTCGTCATTACTTTGAAAACAGAATATAATGACTTATATGTATTTCCAATACAAACCAGCCATTTTTCATTCAATGCTGTTAAAAGGTAACATTCAAAATGTATACTTTTGTGATAATATGCGGCAAGACAATGTTTCCTTGAGAAAATATCCAATTTGAAATGCATTGCAAAAGGAGATCAGAAACACAAGCTAGAATCATCTTTCGTAAAATCTGGACTGAATCAGAAATCATGTTCTTACTCAAAACGATATTTATGGTTTGTGAAATCCAATGGAATGTGTACAGTTCTGCTAGGTGTATATCATATAGTGAACTACGCTAATTGTTTTAAAAGTCTATGTTAATCATTTTTGGAGGTTTCAAGCGAGTGTAAGGTGTACAATTTACTTTGTCTAAAAAGGTTTTATAAGCTAAGAAAGGTTGGGTTACTTACCTGGAAACACATAAGTATTCCACCTAAACACATTAATTGAAGAAAGAGGGGACTTGCAGTTTTAATAACCTGTAAAATAGAAACAGACGTAGATCGTAATTAAATGAAATTGACAGGTGTTTGCGTAATTTTCAACTAAGTCAGACTTAAAATGATGAGGAATAAAATGCGCTTGTACAATACACATGCTATACACCAGAAATATTCTTATTTGAGTGTTGTACTGATCAATAATGCCTACACTTACAGTTTGAAATAATTGACTAAAAATCTAAACATGATATTTGCATATGTATATAGGGAAGCATGCTAAATTTCATTAATCTACTGGCTTTGTATAATCATGCTGATAACGTTGTCAAAATTATGTAAGTGCAAAAATTGTAAAAATTGTATCTTAAAAACTTGTTCCATGACTACAATAGCCTAAAAATATAATCATATCATAAGCCAGTTAAATAAGTCTGTTATATTTGATTTCTTTTCTATCTCAAGTGTTTTTCGATTCAAAACAAAAACATGTTTAAAACTGAAACATTTTGCAGTGTCCTTAAAAAGAAAACATGTGATACTAATGTAATATAAAGGGTTGCCATAATAGTAGATTATAAAAGAGGTTAGTGGTATGACTGCAGTATTGTGAAAGCAAACATATAAATTCTTTGCAGAAGTTGATTAAACTGATATGGTCCGAAAATAAGTTAATTCATTTGGTTAATTAAATCATAGCATCACGAAATTTGGGACTTTTTTGACCCATTATCTTAATCAGAACGTTCTCGCTCTTTTCCTTCAAATCGAGAAAGAAACCTAAGATGTAGTTCTTATTTTTTCAGACGGTACACTATGGCGGTGGATGGAGGAAAAGTTACAAGCGGAACATGTTGGCAAGAGGCGAATCACCAAATCCATCCAATGATTGTGTATTCCTCCAACTATATCCAATGCAATTTCTCTTCCTGACGAAATTGCAGAGCACTGTTCCCATTGCCGCTGTTAGTGATGTCTGGATCAAAATTCTCCGTTTCATCTGCGATTGGTAATAGTGATGATTCTTATCTGGGAACCTAAAGATGATGCCATAGGACACTAAATTATGTACAAACTCCAACGAGAAAGATAAAAACTGACACATGTTTAGCTCAGTGATCGGAACTGGTCAGAAAAGGACACATGATTGGACAGCGTGCAAGCACAAAAATTTATAACAGCCTAATTTAATTTTGATTTTATAAGTTTAAGGCTGTTTCAAATAAGAACTAATTGTTGCTATTATATAAGATAAGAGACTATTCAACTCATAAGAAATGAGAGTGTGAGATTGATAGAGGATGGCAAAAATTAAAATTCTCTATTAAAGTAATTTAACAAATAAACAGACTCATCATGTATGCTTTGATGATAGTTTAAGAATTCCCAATTGCAATATAAAAAGTCTTTAGGGTGAAAGATTTCTAAAGTTTGTTTCAATTATAACTATCAAATGCAGTTTTAACAATGTTGCATACAGCGGCATATCTAATTTGACCAATAAATAGCTGAATATGTGAAGAGAAACAAGATCTTTATGAAAACGGAATACTTTCTTAAAGAAACTGAAAGGAGTTTGTTGACTAGGTCTTGCTTCACTAAGGAAGCCTATCATAATTACCACCTTTCTAAAAAGGAATATTGCTTTTTTTTATATATAAACTGTTACGTATATGTGAGTAATTGATTAAATTGCTTGTGTGTAAGTTTTGAAATTATTTTGTTATTTCATTACATTTTATTGTAATGAATATTTTTTCGGATTCGAAATTCTTTTTCAGTAATGAGCTATATTCTTATAGCAGTTTGTTATTTAAGTCGAAGTAGTATTACGTGAGAATTATCATTAAGGTACCCGAATTTGTCTTGCGCTAGTAACAGTGTCAATGGGAAGTTAAAATGTATGGTCAGGATTAGGTGCATTCTTTCTTTGTGTGATTATTATGTGTAAACAACCTTTTGGTTCTTGAGTGGGGACACATTGACCTACGTGCAAAAGTTAGCGTAGTAAGAGACCACATGACCAATCTCGCAAGACTTGAAATGAAACATTGGGGTTTGAAATACGCAATCTTAGTATCTTTAGACAGCCATTCTAACACCTTGAAGGAACAAGAGGTATTATTTTTATTTGTTGCCAGATTGTTTGTTCTTTGTTTTTTGTATGCAGCAATTTGTTTTCCTGAAAACTCAACAAGTTGGCTTTTTAAAATAAAAATTCTGAAAGATATTCATGGAAATTTATTCTGGAAGTATTCGGAAAAAAAGGCTGTGATTCAAACGAGGAATTGTCGATATTCGTACACTGGACATCATTTGACGTCATCGCCTTCCATATTTGTATGTCGTCGTTACTAGAAATTAGATTCTAATAGGACTATTCAGTGATAGTATTTTCTTCAAACTAATTAGGGGCCAATAACGTTATTTCAAAGAAATGACAGGCTTCAGAATATTAAAAGTTGGTGCCTAATTGAGCAAATGAGCTGATGTTGAATCCTATTGTACTCCTTATGAAAATTTATTGTTCTCTGAGTTTCCATGTAAATTTGATAATAATGTTATTTTAATTCAACAAAATGAAGCATTAGCTCCCAAAATGAATTATATATTATTTCAGTTTAACTTGATGTCATTTCGGGAGTTTCCATAAGGTCCCTTGTACTAAAGATTCGTTCTTTCATTTATTTGAAACTTATCAATAAAATGATTATAGAACCGTGCTAACTTTAATGTAATGTGTTCAAGTTAGTCACTAAGGTAAGTATGATCGTCTTCGTGGATATAAGCATATGACTAATGGAATGGTTTTCTCGTTGCAATAGCTACAGCAAAAGGAACTGACGACAGAGATTTTTCCGACGACAGATCAAAATTAGGAAAATCAATTCACGAAACGAATTTATGCTGTTTCCAAAATGTACCAAATATGCAAACTAGAATGAAAGACAATACATTAATTATTATGTCCATCAATTGTACTAGGCAAATTTTAAGTGAGTAGGAAAATCTGGAATAAAAACTTTGCCCAAAGAACGTGCGCGACTGAGTAGTCGCATCCTAACGCACATAAACTGGTGGAAGACACACTGTAGAAATACTGGAGTTCAACTTAACTTAGATTGAGCTCAGATGAGACAAAGAACTAGTTCTAAGAAAGGAGTATCAGACATCAATCATAATTTTATTGAAATCTATAGATACATGTCTTAGAAGACCTGCTCAATAATAATAATAATAATAATAATAATAATAATAATAATAATAATAATAATAATAATATCATCAACAATAACAATAACAACAGGTAGGATCTTTCGTGTCACCAAAGGTTCCATACCTGATGTTTTCTGTACATAAATGTAACACCGGACACAATGCAAATAACGTACCTGATGTTTTCTGTACATAAATGTAACACCGGACACAATGCAAATAACGGCGATAGTCAGTATCATCAACATCATCATTAACAAACGTAGGATCTCGCTGCTCTTGTAGAGACATGGGGAACCATCGTTGCACGTGTCACATCCTGGCGCACACTTGATGCACATGAACAAGGTTTGGTCCAGATTTTTCTGATACCGGAAGTATTTTTCAACCTCCGTTCCGTTAAATGCTTTGGGATCGACATTTCCGTGAGGAAAGTAGTACCCGTCTTCGCAGTAACAGTCATATGCACCCGTTCTGAATCCGAGTCCGCGTTTTGCAACACACTGTAATTATGATAATGACAAAAAATGTAAACTCTGCCATTTAAGATAACTGGGAACTAATTTCCTGCCTCACCCATGTTTAGTAGTAGACCATTCGATTTTATGTTCAAAGGTTCCAATAAATCTTTAAGTAATTTTCACAAGGTTCATTGATATATACGGCTTTGTTGACTTCAATATCGCCCCAAATCTATACCATATTCTTCATTAACTAACCATTGTACACATCGTCTGCTCAAGGTTATAAAGAATAGAAATGTTGCAGATTGACTGTTCCGAATTTTTTATATTATCATTACCTTGTAAGTTAGAGTTTCAATTAGGTGATTCAAAGGGTTTCAAGCTATCCCTTACAAACTAATTAATCCAACAGTACATATTTTACATTCGCCGTGTTTATCTCTATTGAAAATTACCATAAAACCCAACTTTCAAGCAAAACAAATATTAAAAAAGAAACAAATGTTCTATTCAAATATTTGCAAAATATATTCTACTTCGGATATTCAGATATTAGTTTCACACACAAACGCACACACACACACATCGGTAATTTTAATATTGTTTTAGAAGTTATAAATTATGACAATATTCAATGTATCCGAAGATCACGCAATAAACGCAATGATTCAATTTGATGACCCACCTTTGTTGTTGCCGCACATTTATGTGTTCCCCTAAACATGTCCATTTTATTGCTATCTGTTTGATCACTGGAAGGATTAGCGTCGCACTGGTTGATGTCTATATTGGTCATTTCGATATCAATACCGGCCAGACCTCTGAAATAGGCAATTTAGATAGAAATATTATAGAAAGATACACGACGCCTTGTGACAATAAATTATACAAATGTATAAAGTCGGAGTATGAGATATATAGGATGGAGCAGGATAAGAAAGAATGCAAATCTAGGATGGCATGTTTTAAGAATGATTTTGGACGACATCGCATATTAAATAATAGATTCTTCCAATATTTTAGTATTCCTTGTATGTTTTAAATTTCATCGATGAGTTTACATTTTGTTTACCATGCTGACACAATTTAGGAGTCAACTGTTGTAAATTCAAACATTTTCGTTTGGTACCAATATTTCTGGATTTCAGAATTTTTTGAACCACAAACTTCAAGGCACATAACACAATAATCCTATTATCGAATAGAATCCTACCTTAGTCCACAAATTATATGACTCTTCCTTAGTCGAGGAAATAAGTACTGGCCTTTCGTTAATCGATAACTTAAATAGGAATCAAAATGTACTTCTTGCAAGATTACTAGAAAACTTACACCAATGCAAGCAAATAATCCACAATGTCTCCACCCGATTCTTCATAACAATTTATTTCTTTCTTCTTCAGATTATGACAATTTCAGTCATTGTTGTGAGTTAGAAATGCAAAACACCTGGCTTGGTAGGCTGAGCTCGTTTTAAGGTATTTTGCCTTGGATTGATGAAGATTTTAAGAAAAAAAGAACGTGTGAACATCTTGAGTTGCTTTGATATCCGTCAGCTTAGGCTATTGCATGTTCATCACCCTCTCACAACACTGAATAGCGAGGAACTAGATCTGCCGTTGCATAAAGTGCAGACAAGAAATTATAATATGTCCATGAAATAGTTCATATACAGGGTGAGCTGCTAGGACTATGTACTTCAGTGCTTGACAGCAGGTATGGGTTTCCAGCTTTGTTGGTAATGTTCCAGCTTAAACCATTTATTAATCACATTATTGTCTTTCGTATATACGAAGATCCTGCATCTAAAATTCCAAGAATAATGTGGTTTCAAACTAGGCGTTCTTTGACTGCAGATTGTATTATATTTTGAACTTAGTAGGGAACATCGAATCAATAAAGCGCATAAAGATGTGAAATTGTGCCTTTACCTAAACTGGGGAGTTTCATTTTGGCGATCAATGAAGAAAATCGGTGATGTGTAAGTGACCATCCAGATGTCGCCACCGCCGCAGTCAAAATATGGATATGTCCAGTAACCATCCTTCAATAAAGCTACAGGTTTTGTAACTGTAATCTCCGGAAGCATTGAATTATTTGCCCTGAAATCGAAATGAACTCTTATCTTTTCTCAGCAAAAAATGAGAAAACACGGTATTGAATACCGAGAATGGCCGGTCAGTTAGGTAGTTTGTTAAGTTTATAATTTAATAACTTTTGTGCTAACCTGTTGAGTTTTATCGCTTATTATACTGATGTTTTGTCGTTAAGGTTTTAAATTAGTTATTATCGGTTTAAATTATGCCTCTAAATCGGTCTTTTCATAAGTCTTTATGTGTCAAGTGACAGATAAATGCCAGTCTCATACATATACAGAATGTATAGAAAACTAAGTCAATGAAATGTAAGCATACATTCTAAATGGGCAAATATCGTTGGTCCAAGTGTTTTAATGGTAGAGGAGATTTTGACAACAGCTTTTCATTTTTAATCCTCAAGAATTTATGTTGGTTTACGTACAAATAAGTATAGATAATAAAACAAGCTGTCTCTTATGTTAATGTCAATGTTTAAAGTTTCTATAAATCACGCTTATAAACATTTAGTTAATACTTGACCAACAATATTGCTTACAAGTAGATATTCAGTGTAAATGAAAATTAAGTTAAAACTGTTATAATTACAATTAGTTTAACAGTCAACAAACAATACAAAATGCAGCCGATTAGTATCTTAGCTTCAGCGATGTACATCCAGTACAAAACTAAGAAAATATGGAGTAATGAAGGAGCAAAGAAAGAAAACGAAGATAAGGAAGATAAAGTGAGATTAAAAGTGAACAGTACTTTTTTCTATTCGAATCGTTGCAGAAGCGAAGGCAAATCACTTGAAACCAAAGGGAAACCGGCGGTTTATAGATGCTCATGACCCGGATAACTGCATGCGTGTTAGCAATAATATATACTCTTAATTAAATCATTTTCAATTTTCAATAAATTAATGAATGACATTAAATTACTAATTCTTACTTCATAGGGAAGCATTGAATCATCTAATTGCGTCTGAGGAAGTTTTGATACTCAGGAACGGCCTTAGCAAACGCGAGGCCCGACTTTGGCCATTTTGGCGGCGACCCTTAGATATACTTGTGGGGAGAGGAGCACCCTGTGAGCATTACATTTTAAATTTTAAACTTTTAAGCGAGTTTTATATGACATTAAACATAAAATTTAAAATTATTTTATCTTTATAGATCTATTTTTAAAAATTGCTAACTCGAGGGATAATATCAGTCCAATCGGCCTAAGGCTGGTCCTGTTGATATGTATGTCAATGAAAATAAACGCGTAAAATGTTCACTTTCTATTATTTTATATATTTGTACTCCTTCTTTTCACTGTATCTCTACATGCTTGATGTTTTGTTTACCTTGTTTTTCATTCATATTTTGTAAATCACAAATCGTTATGTGTAATACTGTTCAAGTGGAAATATAGAATGTACAGAATCGTAATATCGAAATACATTTCGCTGTCGCTCGTTTTTTATGGAAACAAAATAAGCGTACAATATTCAGTAGATTCAACATAAGCGTGTAGTGCTTACTACTGATTGTATGTACCTGTATGAAATTATATCGGTTGTTAAGGTGATATTTTCCCTGATTTTCGTTTTCGGCTGATGATACCATTCCGTCGTAGGATCCAGATAGTTATAATTAACTGCGATATCATGTGCCCTCACTTTGTTGTTCTTTTTGTATGCATAAGGACAAAAAAGAGGGTATTTGCTGAAATATAAAGATAATTAAAAGAATATCATATTTACATAGACATGGACACTTATTGTATATAATCATCGGTTTAGACTGCTATTTAAGAGCCTTCATTTTGAAAAAGAATGCAAAGAAGTTAAGACTTTAATATATGCGTACGTTGTAAATAATTTGAGGACGAAAAAACTTTGCATGACCTACAAACCTGATTATAATAAATCCATTAATAAGTAATATACTTTTAAAGAAAATCTGAACGCATCCCTCTGATTGGAAGATACAAATGAACTTAACCAAAGTTCATGTTGGAATGATCCTGGAGGCCCTATTCTGATATATTTCATTAGCAAATACATTTGGTCCCCACCCCAACCCCGTTATCATATACTCATATGCTATATTAATAACATAAAGCCGTAAATGTTAAGATTTCTCATACTGTTTTAAATAGGAGAAATCAGACTGTTTTCATTGGACTAGGGTCAACTTTCCACTAATATGGGATCATCCCAGAGTGCACTCTTCTGCGGGGATCAGTCTAGCATAGATTTATAGAATTACTTAACATTCAATTATACATGAATACATTGTAGTGCAGGAATCAGCCCAGTGCATATATATATATATATATATATATATATATATATATATATATATATATATATATATATATATATATATATATATATATATATATATATATATAGGCTTAACTGAAGAATGATAATGCAGTATACTCATTTAAACTTTATTTTTTTATCAGGCATGTAGAAGACCTTTCTCAATACCATTTTAAATGTCGTTGTGCATACATAGTTGAATACTTTATGAATATTTTGAGAACAATAAATTAGTGCTTGAGAGACTTGTAAGCACATAGAAACCTAATTCTAATGAATCTATCTATTAGAAATATATTTTCAGAAATGTAACATCCTCTCACTTGAGGCTAGTAAAAAAACTTGCTTTCAGTATGTATTGGAATGCGTTATACTATGTATAAGCAAATGTATGCATGTCATAATGGAATGGATCTACCTACATGTTAAACATCTGTTTTTAAAAGCTCCAATCTTACCCAGGTTGAAGTATAATGTTGTAATGATCTGTTCTTCTCACCCAAAATACTAATATGAGTATACTTGGCTTTCAATTCACTCTGCAATGCCGGATATCCACGCATTTCTAGATATAAGTAGCTTAAAGTTTCATAAATTGGCAGCTGTGTAAACCCGCCTAACTCGAAGATGGCTAAATATTTTGGTTTGTTTCAACTAAATTACGCTCATTAATAAGAAAACCCTCTTTACACTTGTTACCTTTCTAAAATGATAAAATTGTTTGTCTAGTATATATCAGTCATTGTGTACATTCGTATATGATAGAGGGGGTTCATTTCGGTCCGATGTCTTTTGTGGTGTCATTTGTAATATTATATATATATATATATATATATATATATATATATATATATATATATATATATATATATATATATATATATATATATATATATATATATATAAAAATGAATATTATATATATATAAATGTGGTGTCATTTGTAATATTATATATATATATATATATATATATATATATATATATATTGGACCTGAAATAATAAAAATAATAATAAATAATAATAAAATAATAAAAATGATAATAATAAAAATGATACAATGTTGCACATGTTTGCAGGAGAACAGAGAAAAGACTCTGAACCATCATTCCTAAACTCTTTCTCGTGTTTGAGTCAACGCCTTTGTCTCTTTTACTGAGAGACATAAAGAAGTTTGATTGGTATTTAAAAACACAACAGTTATCTCTTTTCTTTTCCATGGAAAAAATATGTTGGTAGCAATAAGTCCTCACCTATAAACACCTGGTTCCAGAGCGATGCCTGCACCAAATATAAGAGAATCCCCTTGAACATTATTCCTAACCAACATGAAAAAGTACTCGTCTGTGAGAAAATCCAGGCTACCGTTCCCGTGGACCAGGTATTCGGTCATCAGGTTGGCTGTACGGATTGCCGGTTCTATATGGAAATTCCAGAGGCTGTGGTCAAAGTTTAGATACAGGACGTTTTTAGTTCCTCCTGAACAAGAACTCTTGCTCACATGGCTGACATATTCTAAAGCAGTCTCGACTTTGTCGTCGTCTTTATTTCCTGCAGAAGGAAAAATGCGAATGGTTGACAAAGGAAAAGAAATTATTTTAAAACTAGTCCATATCCGACAAAATATGCCAATTATGTTTTCTTGTATAAGATGAAAGCCTATCACTGACCTTTTTCACATTTGCAAATAAAAACTATGATATTTTAATTTGTTTAAATCATATTTTTTCGTATTTAAGATATTAGATCCCTACCTCTATATAAAAAAGGAAAAAAAATCGTCAGACATTGGAGACATTTAACCCTGTGTCTGTTGTGTTGCAGACCACATGGTATATGCATGAAACTGTTACAGTCGTTTATAAATCATGTATACAGGATATAATCAATATAACTGACACTGTGATCTTTTATAAATCATGTATACAGGATATCATCAATATAGCTGACACTGTCATATTTGATAAATCATGTATACAGTATATCATCAATATAGATGACACTGTCATCTTTGATAAATCATGTATACAGGATTTCATCAATATAGCGGACACTGTCATAATCTTTGATAAATCGTGTATATAGGATATCATTAATATAGCTAACACTATCATCTTTGATAAATCATGTATACAGGATATCATCAATATAGCTGACACTGTCATCTTTTATAAATCATGTATACAGGATATCATTAATATAGCTGACACTGTCATCTTTGATAAATCATGTATACAGGATATCATCAATATAGCTGACATTGTCATCTTTTATAAATCATGTATACAGGATATCATCAATATAGCTGACACTGTCATCTTTGATAAATCATGTATACAGGATATCATCAATATAGCTGACACTGTCATCTTTGATAAATCATGTATACAGGATATCATTAATATAGCTGACACTGTCATCTTTGATAAATCATGTATACAGGATATCATCAATATAGCTGACATTGTCATCTTTTATAAATCATGTATACAGGATATCATTAATATAACTGACACTGTCATCTTTGATAAATCATGTATACAGGATATCATCAATATAGCTGACATTGTCATCTTTTATAAATCATGTATACAGGATATCATTAATATAGCTGACACTGTCATCTTTGATAAATCATGTATACAGGATATCATCAATATAGCTGACATTGTCATCTTTTATAAATCATGTATACAGGATATCATCAATATAGCTGACACTGTCATCTTTAATAAATCATGTATACAGAGTGCAGGTGATTTTTAGTTGACATTGTCACAATCTTTATAATGTTAGGAGTCTGTAATCTTACACAAATTAAAAGAAAGAGAAGACACTAACAAAAGAAAGAGGAGACACTAACAAGTTTTGTAAAATTCAACAATAATTTATATCTCTATAAAACAAAGTAAACATTTAAAGAAACTTAAAAGCTTGTGAATTAAATCTCAAATAATCCTAAATATTATATCACAAGTTTAATTATATTAAATATTTCAAATATGTGCATGAAAGTGCTGCTGTTTCATTAGTGTGAAATAAGTTGGAATACCGACAGTCTTTATTTAAGTGTTCAAATCACAAACTACAATATCCACTATTTTCTTCCATCTTTTGCAGTTGGCTCGTTGCCAACGTTTATTTTCAGCATTAAAAATTAGTTCCTCGAAGATATATGAGCAGCTAATAGTGATCCTTTGATGGCGTTGATAGTCCCCGATTTATGAAAGAGGTTGCACTAATTGCAGTTATTGGCATGGATAATTTTTTTTATCTGATTTTAATCTCTTACAATTATTTTGTCCCGTTATCTTTCGAGGCTGCCACTTAACGGTATTTTGTTGCTATTTGTATTTATATGTTTTGTAAGTTTTTTTGTTAATGTTTGTTTCTTGTTTGTTGTTTGTTTTGCATTTCAACAATCACAGTTGTTGTTTCACAACGATTTGATAAAGGTTTTTACCGCGATAACGTATGTAGAAAATAAAGCATCAGTCACTGAGTTACATCAGCGTTTACTATATACTTTATTAAATGTTAATTTACTTTAAAGTTACATCAGTGTTTGCTATATAGTTAATTAAATGTTAAATTACTTTAAAACAAACTGCATCTCTCTCTCTCTCTCTCTCTCTCTCTCTCTCTCTCTCTCTCTCTCTCTCTCTCTCTCTCTCTCTCTCTCTCTCTCTCTCTCTCTCTCTCTCTCTCTCTCATATCGCCTGTCTGGATACACCAGCCCATATTCCGTCACGACTAAACACACATCACGAAAAAAAAAATGATTGCACTGACTCGGTGTTACATGAACTTGTATATGGGTGTGATGGGTGCTGTTAATTCTAACCTATATGATGCATTAATTGTATTAAATTATTAATTCTGTCTACTATCATGAAGCAATATTCCGTAGAATCATAGCGATAGCACTGTCTGTTCTGTTTGGCATATATATATATATATATATATATATATATATATATATATATATATATATATATATATATATATATATATATATATATATATAGATAGATAGATAGAGAGAGAGAGAGAGAGAGAGAGAGAGTACTTTATGCTTGTCAGTATTAATTCTTTGAATCTAATTTGCATTTTCCTGCCTTTTTCTATCTTCCTTTTCTCTTTCTCTTTTAATTTTATCTCATCCTTTTCATTTGAATTGCAGTTTGCTATCTTCTCTTATTTTTGTTATCTCTGCCTTTCCTCTTTCTGCAACTGCATTTGTTTCTCTTTCTGCAACTATTGAAGCTTTCGTAACTCTATTGTCATCTGGTGTTTTAATTTAAATACAATTACATTAATTTCAGAGCTAGAAATGACATGCTAATCAAAACCAAATCACTTTTATTCCAAATTTTTTTTTCGTCAGATATTGGACCAAAATATCTTTTACTTCTTTCTTCGTTCGAGAAGGTTTAAATTGAGAAAGATTATATTGGCAGGCAAACTGGATCAATTTATCCTTTTCCAAAGACGCTACCCTTTCCTGGGTAGGAGCTACAATACAATTCTCCACTTTAGATATTGTGAAAGCCTTTTTGTTTTAAGTAATGATTTGTGAAATATTCGAAATAACACCAGGAACTTATTAACCTCCCAAACAAGTTGAATTTAAATTTTAAAAAAGAGTGAACTTTTTTGTATCATTTTAGAGAAATTCGTACCAGCAAAGGGTAGCAATTTGGTTACGATTTCATAGTTTAAACTAAGTAACAGGAAAGAGTGAAATGCAACAAATCTTTGTAAAATTCAGCAAATAATTTATTTATTTAGGATGTATGTTAGGTTTCTTATAAAACATTCAAGTTGTCATAAAGAGCATACATTTCCAAGTAAGAGCATAAGTTATTACATTCCTATACAAATACACGTTTACCTCCAACAATATTGATCTGAACATTTATTTATAAACGTAAATAAATAACAGCTGTATTATGTTGTTTACAAAATAAATGTCAGTATTCAGGTAGGTCATTAACTTGATTTTGAAAAAGGGTCAATTACAAAATGCAGATATACATAGCATATAAACATTTAAGAAAAACTTTAAAAAAAACTAATATATTAAATATGCATGAGAATACAGGATTACTAAAAGTTTTATTATCTTGGGTTTTTTTATTATATTTTAAAGATTCATTTAATCTATTCAAATATTTTGGATCGAGAAATTCTACATTAGCTTGCTCGGAATAATTTAGTTCTATAGCATTATCCCCAGTGTCATTTGTTTGCAAGCAAGGTTAGTTAAACATTATTTGCAAATCATTTCAATAACGCTTTCATCTCACTGTGCCACGTAACAAGGTTTGCTTTTTCATCAATTTTTTGTTGAACTAATACTCAATGACTGACATCTAGGGCCAGCAAAACCATATGGGAGAAATAGGCAGTCGTCTAATACGCCAGGTCTGAATGGAAGCCAATTGTAAAAAGTTATAACTTGCATAGATTTAACTGAATCTCTGACAAAAGAAACTTTCATAGACGTACTGGCAGATTCGGGTATTCGACGTTAACAGCCAGACAATTTGAAGGAAGCCATATACAAACCATGGAATATGAAGCTTTTGATAGAGCAGAAGAAGAAAAACAGCCAAGCGAAAAGTCTGTCGCAGCTAATTTTGTCATTTGGGAGCAGACAAAAATGAAGGGAAGGAAATATCAAAATCAGTGGTAATGATGCTTATGATGGTTGTTCCGAAATAGATCATCCGATAAATATCAAAGTATTAACATTAGAGAGGATTTCTACATGAGGTCTATCTATTTATAAATCCCTGACTTATTTCAAAGGTATTAAGTATGGCATGAGAGGACAAATTAATAAAACTTTCCTCAATTATATTAACCTGAAGAAGATGGTAACAAAAGCACGAAATGCCAAGCATCAGTCTCTGTCGCGTCGTCATTCATCCAATTCGACACTGAAGAAAATACCAAAACCGGTTTCACTCGGTTGGCGTCCAATCTTTAACTATCGAGACAGGAATGTTTGTTACAGCCGGCTTTCAAAATTTCGATACGAAACTTTCGATTGATAATGTCACACTCGAGACTGTCACATGCGAGTTCCAATTCCATACCGGCCACACTCATCAAAGTTAAGCAGGATATTGCGTCTGCAGGATTGTCATTCTGAGGCATTCTGGATCGTAAGATTTATCACAACAAAGCAATTGCGGAAAAGACCGATGTTGTTTGGATCTTATGTATGAAAGTTCTGAAGAGAAATTTCGTGTCAATAGATGTTCCAAGCATCATACTTAAGATTAACGACAAATCTCTCTCAGTCTCATTGGAAGGAACGTTAGGGTATTTGCAACCTAAAATTGAGACTAGGAAATCCGCAATCTGCTGTGTTACTAAAGGAAAACCACTTCGCCATTAGACTCATCTTCGTAATTTTTGGACGCCATAGTTTTTCTAGTCTTGTCACGATGCTCTAGTTAATATATTTAAGGGAGATTCTTCCGAGTATACCGTCTCAAAGATTTTTTAACACCTGAGATTTTTTAATAAAAGGAAACCTTCATTTTACACTTTAAGTGGTTTCGGCTAGATTTACCCCTAACCTTTAATGCAAAATTTAGAAATTTAAGCAAAATATTTCAATATTAATTATAATTTATATAACATTTGTTACAAATTCCAAATGAGCATTTACATTGAATTTAGTGGATTATCAGACAATGTTTGTTAAGTGTTAGAGATATTTTCATTGCTCGAGCAAACCAGACCAATGTAGTTAAAATTTTCCCCCATATAAATATTATTCCTGGCTATGTTCCATATTTCGTTTTGTCGTAATGGAGAACCATTTCTAGAGACCAAACTTTCACTTTTATCAAATTTTTTAGTTAGAGTTCATTATTACAGTTGTCGTGTAAATTATCATTGAGGGCTTGTAAACCCTCAAAATGTCCGTAAAAAAATTAAACCATCTGCAAAAAGTTTCAAAACAAAAGTTATATAGTCTAATTCTATACTATAAATTTGTAATGATGGTCCTAAATCTGCAATAAATAGCGAAAATAATAACAGTTTATACCGTGTCAAATCTACTCTACATACCAATGGTCGGTAAGAATACCGCAATACGGAGTAAGATTTTACTACTCTATACACACAACGAAGAACATTTAACATTTTGCCATTGACATCTTTGTCTAAAACCCTTCTGCCACAAATGATGTTTGCAAAAACTATCAAATGTCTTCATAAACCAGCACAAAACTATTTCAAACATTTTACCTTGCCTTACATTCTTTTTAAGCAAGCAACGTATAGGAAAAATAGTGTCATATTTTTAGAGGCATACAAGCACAATCCTAGTTCTAGTGTATAGTAAATGTACAGCTGTACAAAACTAAATAACTGCTAAATATATAATGTGTGTTAACCAGTCCAAATAAAATGAACAAGCATTCATGAAAGATTAAAGGAAAAAGGTAAATATGATAAAATTCATTACAAGATATATAAAGTAGAAGATAAAGGTAAAATATATAAAACCTTAAAAATATAGAGTTGATATGTTCAAAATCCTTACCTTGTACGTGAGATAATGATGGTATTATCAAAATTATGAAAACTCTGTTAAAATACATCTTTGTCTAATGCATTCAAAGTCTTATTATTTATAATATTGTTGCTTTCTTCAACATCGTTTATAATAAATATAAAACTTGTAATGAAAGATGAATATATAATCAGTTTGACAGCATCGCATGATATGTTTCACACCAACTGCCTCATTTATTTCAGGTTGTTCATTGATAGTACAATCAATATCGTAATCAATTTCGTTACTGCTCATCAGTAACCTTTGTGGACGTCTGCTGATTAATGACCTTTATGTTAAGGCTCCTTGTTATTATCTAGCTTATATCCTTATCCAGATGTAATGAGTGAAACACATCGTGATGGAAAGTGTGACAGAAAAGTCTAAATTCCAATATTCAGCAGTTGGGAGAATTCCAAAGTAATATATTTAATTGATACACATTGTTAGTGTTATCAGTCTCTATGTTAATTAACTTAGCGTTTTCTAATCGCCATCTCTTCCGTCAAACTAATTTAGGTTTGATGGAGCGGGAACTTGAACAAATTCTTTTAGAATACTTTGCATATCACCCGAAGGTGTAGGCCTCCAGATTTTGGTAGCAAACACATATAAAAGATAACTAGGGATCATACAACCTAAACCCATCACAGGGAATCAAATACCGTAGTCACTAATAATCAATGACATTCGTCTGAATACTTTTAAATTATACTTGTACTCTTTGTACAGACTTTGTAAAAAATACACAAAAGGTCACACCTTTAGATGTAACCAAGCATAAAGAACAAAAGATCTAATGTCTGCGAGGACCATTAAAATTGACAGTCTTAAAGTAATTGTGTTTGCCATAATAAAAATCCATATGAAGATATATTTAGAGACGAAGAAGCAGGATACTCAGTTCATCAAATATAATTTTATTGATCATAAACATATTATTGAAAAAAAAAAACAGACAAAAAAGATGTTTTGCAATATATTTCTAGGGAGATGACCTATTAGTTTGATCTTTGACAGCTTTGAGATGTGATCAGTTGCAGTCAATGATTTTCTAATATGATACAGAAGTCATTAGCTGTTGAAGAAGTTCTTTTTAAACGAAGTGAAATTAAAGTGAAATTAAAGGAGAAAATCAGTAAATGTATAGATGCCAAAGAATTCAGCAGGACCATCGTGGAACAATTGCTTACTGAAGCATATTATTTTCTAATGTCTCTTTGAATTTGACTTGATTTGTACAAACTGTGTATTTTTTGCAAGGTAACGTAAAAGAAAAGAGAAATAAAGATATAAACGTATAAACTGCAAAAACCTGCTGCCAAGAAATGTTTGTTCTTAATTGCTTTACATGTACCTAATTGGAGACAACACAAAAGACTTACCTCTAAAACCCATTTATTTATGTTTCTGTGTGCATCACATCCCTTAACGTTCATTTCAATTTCATTGCATCAGCTTTGTTACCTTTACTTATAAAATAGCAGTGGGATTATATCACAAGTTGTCATGTCTTATCAATGGTCCAGATATTGTCAGAATTACTTCATCAATTCAAACAATTTAACTTATGATGCTAAACATAGTTACTGAAGGTTACATAATGTTCCAGTTTTCACCAACTATAAAACTTGGTGTTCTGTTGTCGATTTCTCTTGAAAGGCATGTGTGGGTTCCATGGCACAATTCCTGGTTGACACAACTTCATTCTGTTTACTGTTATTGAACAGAATATACACAAGATTGATCTATGCGGAAAACCTTGACAATACAAGAGTACCACACAGATCCAACCAATTTTTAAAATATAATGAGAGTCACATGGGGAAGAGGGATAGCAGTCAGTGTTATTAAAGCCATAAACCCCCTTTTAGAGACATAATAAAAAATATCCTGGTCGATGTCGTCCATGGATTGTTATCAGGCGCAGGAAAAAGTGCGACATTGTCTTCGAGTTTTGTATTGGTCGCTAAACAAGTTGTAATGAGAGTTGTTGATATCATGATAGATGTTGCTCCGGATGAATCGAAAAATCTTGCATTGCGGCAATTAGTAACTTGACAAACAAAGGCGGTTCCATTAATAGCAACGATGCCAGCCCTGTTTAATAAAATTATCAATGAAGCGGATCAACAAACTATCGCTGAATCAGCAATGGGAAGCGAATTAAGGTCAATGGCTAAATGGTATTAAACAAAACCAAAAACACCTGATGGTGTTTTCCACGTATACCTGGATTTGAGAATAGATTAACGCAAAAGAGAACAATAAAAAATAGAATTACAAGTGCAGGACGCCGTCTACATGAACATTCTTGTACATGAACGCTTAAGATTAAGCTGAGTAATATCCTCTTGGTGGGCAGCCACTTAGTCCATATGAGAAAGTAATTATAATGGTAGCTCTAAAGATACATTGATGGGAAGAACGAATGTTTACGTTTTTGGGAGAGGGTCAAAATCGGATAAAGCAAAAATTCAATTCATTACGTAAATGTGATCAGGGAAGAATTGTCAGAAAGAAATATTTAACGATAATACAATTTCTATTTCATTATTTCAATTTGTGACCATAGTCCATGCACCAATTAACTACATCGACATAAAGATTTCATTCTGCCTTTTCTATACTTCAACGTATCTCTCAGAACGTCTTCAATAAGCCTTTACTTATTGTTTCGTTTTGGTTTATATGATAATGTTCGTCAGAACCTAAAGACGATTAGAAGAATATATTCCAAGATAGAGCATCAGACGAGCAAATAGCCTAATTATTGATCGATGCAATTAGTGATTTGATCAGGTTCAAAACAGGAGTTTCTCAATAACCCTAGGGTGGCATTAATAGATCAGTATAATTGCTATTTTCAGTAAATTAAGGGACACAAGATACAAATAACCTCACAGTTAGTATAATTATTACACTTAATATTCTTTTTTTCATTAATCAGTACCATCCTACTACTACTAGCAACTCTAACATAATTTCCTCATCAAGAGATTTCATATTAATATTAAGCAGGTTTAAAAAATTTAGTAATTAGAAGACAAATGACGATTTTATTAAAATTTGAAAAGTGGACATGGATCTCTTACATAGACAAAAACTGATACTTTTGTGCATTTGTTTTATTTGCCACGTAATAAATACATAAAAGATATTTTCTTTCACTAATCTATACAGGATATATTTCATTGTCTGGTAGCAAAAGCGTATTTTGATGGGCGACGATGCTACGAGTTAAGATATATAGCTTTTGTTAAGACAAGATGAAATATATCTGGTATATCTGGTATTAACGTGGGAAAGAAATTTGTTTTTTATTATATGCCAAACGTGCTCTATAAGCTTCAGAATAAGACGCACCCCACTCCCTTTTGTAAATTCACATAATTTTCATAGTCTGATGATATAAATATACCTGACGTACGAAAGTGGTAGGATTAAGTGGACATAATCTGTCACAGTAAATTACATTTTCAGTCCAATTCTGTTATGCATCACTACGGGTTTTTGTTATCAAGGAGGTAAGGGGAAATAACTTCAGCGAGACGCTAATGGCGTCTATTAAAATTTCATTATCAAGTATTAATTTCCTGTCTATAATGAAAAGCCGTTTCTATTTCTTTGTTCTGGCTTACAAACTATTCATTCTTGTTGTTGCAGGTATAATTTTTGTAGGCACACACTATCAAGCGTCGCATGGCATGATGGGAAATTTTATATTTTTTTTCGTGTAAATATATGAGAATATATTTTTCACATGTGTAAATATAAGAATATATTTTTCACATGTGAAAATGTAGGAATGAAAAATATGAAACCTATTTTCTCCAGAAAGTCACTATATTTCACACTTAATTATATAATAAAGATTCTTATAAGATTTTATTACATAAATTTCATTATGGACACTGCATAAAAATAAGATTCCATTTATTACATGTCGAAACATACTGATTTTATTTAATGAAACCGCAGAATAATGTATTGAGACGACTTTGGAAATGCAATATGTTGCATTAAGTAATCCCTATTTGATTTATGTAATGTATTAATTTTATTTGCTACGGAAATTAATTTTAGTTTTACACATGTTGCATATATAATTGTGATCCATAGGAACCCAAATTAATAAATTCATTCCCAAAGAGGTCCTCGTTGAATTTACACACATCCTAGATAACTTCTAAAAACTCCTTTTCAATAGCCGTCTATTTGGGTACGCAAAGGGTTGCTCAAATTTTAATACGTTTTCTGACAAAAAAACTATTTCCTCATACTTTTAACTTTATAGTTTCTTCCATTATATGTTTTATCTTTCTGTCTTTGACATTGACAATTTTTGTGACTGATTCAATAATTCCCCATTGTGCATTCTTTATCTCTTCTATTATTTCCTTCTTTCTTTTTCTTCTCTAGTTATGACCTCTCTGTCTCTGTAAGGTCTCTTAGTTCTGTCTTTCTTCAAATTCCTCACTTTGTCCTACTGATGTTCTACTCCATTTGTAACTTTTCCTTGACACTTACATCTCAATCTCTGCAATTGCCGCTTTTAGTTCCCCTTTTGCTTAATTTCGTTTTCCTCTTCTAGACCTGCTCCTCTTGAGAAGCATTTCTAGCGACTCTCCCTCTGACGTAAATGGTCCGACATCACTACTGGCAATTTCACTGACGTCCTGACATTCAGCAACGATAAGGTCACCAACGTCAAATACACTCTATAAATTCCATATGAAACTATGTAATGATACACAAATATCAATATAAAGCAGTCTTTATTGTTTCTTCTGAGAAGAAAAGCCTACAGAAGAAATTATGAAAAAAGGAAGGGGAAAATAAAAACAGAGACTGGTAGAATCTCTCCCCGCACCTTAGATTAGTACCTCATTGTTATAATGCCCTTTCATAGATCTTATAATGTACCTGTCAAAAAAGCGATATACTCCATTTCCTTTGCCAGGGATATCTCCGGCATATCACGTTTGCGAGGTCACCAGATTACATGTAACTGTGGAAAATAAGCTGAATGTTCATTTATTCTCAAGGAAAATCTGAGTATTTTGTATATTATTTAAATATATTATTTGAATGATTATTTGATAGTTTTGTGGAGTTAACGCCATTTTTCACCACCTTAAACTATACCTGGTGCCTAGTATATTTGGTATATTAAGAACCACCGTCTCATGAGAACTACTGGCAAGTTTTCTCACATATTTACATAGGCCGAGTCAAGGCTTAAAACCATGTGGACAGAGGTAAAACGTCAGTGATCTGTGAGACTACCGACTTACAACACTCGACCACGATGCTCCCACATTAATGGTAGCATGATGAATGAAAATATTCATTGATGCACCAATATCAGACTCTGGAAATGGGGTTTATGTCGACAAACTGAAATTGACTCACCAATAACAAAACAAAATAAAAGAAAAACTCATAATCGCCATTAAGACGTCTTACTTCATATGTGAATTATTTTATTCAACATGCCTAAAAAGTTCAGCTTTAACTGGATTTAGAGATACGTTTCTGACGTTATTATTAGGACTTATTTTCATCAATGTATTATTTTGATCACCATTGGTTTCGTAGAAGGTAAAGGTAAAATATGGACTCCTATAATTTGCAATCAATCGGGTCCTGTCCAGTTATTACACAAGTAAACTTTCAGCATCGTACATTTCATTTATGGCACAATTGGTATTTTGAGCTTGAACTTATCCGTAATTGAGGATAGATTAGTAAATGGCCCACTTGATTTTGACATGTTTAGAAATTATGAATAAGTTATTTACAGATATCAAGGTTTGGCTTAACTTGAATTTTCTGAAAGCCAACTCGTGACAACACGTCCGAGTAATGTTATTGTGTCTTAGGTTTTTATATAAGGTTGAGGTAAGCAAACTTACCATTCGATTTTAGTTCATCCTTTAATATCACTTTTAGTTGTGTTCAGATATAATCTAAGGAGATTTATTGGAATAAAAAAGTACTCATGACTTTTGGACTAAACAATACTTTAGGATTAATGAGCATGCATTCAATAATTCTCTGAATTGCGTCAAGACTTCAAAGAATTGCGTCTAGACTATGCATCAATTCATTCAAAATTATTCTTACAGCAACACATTGAAAATTGTTGGAGTTCTTTCAGGATATTCTATACTTGTGGACTTGTGTTACTTTTAAATTTCCAGTTTGTATTCTAGGGAAAATTAATTTTGTTGAATTTTATCTAACTTGTTGATTTAGCTTTCTTCGGTTACTTATTTTAAGATCGTTAAAGTGTATTACTGCGCATAGACTAAATAATACGGGGTTAATAGCATACTGCTAACGAAGGTGAGTAAGCACTTGCATATGTCTTGGTTGTCTTGTCTTGATACATTTGGATAATGAACTTGTATATATAGTCTAGGAACATACCGAAACTGATTCATATGTTTCATCAATCAGAACGCGCCAAACATAATTCAGTAAGGAGCGTGTTATCTCTCTTCCAATTGTTTAAGAAGCGGCTGTGTGACTCCACTTTCAATAAATATGCGCATCAGAGTTCCTACTATTTATCGTTGTTGAACAGTTCAACTACACTATCTATGACTGAAACAATGACAATGTATTATAGTGACCCCTCTGTTAATATATCGTATACTCATACAATGATTACTACTACTAAAAATGCTGATGCATGCGATATTATTCTTCAATTAGAGGTTACTTATAATTTAGCTTTGGCTGCCTTCTTATCATTTCTGCAGCAAATTGTGTATTCTGCTGATATACCACCTTCATCTCCTTCTCCATCATTACAAGTGTTTGTTGATTTCAAAAAAGAAAAAGAATGAATAGTTACATATTGGTATGCAATGTAGTGAAGAAGAGCAAGTATGTGTTCAGGAGCAACAAAAATAGAAAACTGTTAACGAGAAAAAGAGAAGAGAAAAGTTTGAACTGTGAGCAGAAGGAAGAAAATGAAAATTAAGCTAAGAGTTTGTTACAAGACTGTGACAAATTGGCGGCGTTCAAAACACGCCAACCTCTTTCACTACGGTTCGTTGCTAGGGAATGACCTCCGCGGTGTAATTTACCCAGTTTGGATAGATAGAAAGAAGAATGCAGATCACTGAACAAGTATATTGAAGAAATAAATACGACGAGCCCCTTTTCAATGAACAAATATAAAATTTAATCAGTTTATCAACAGAATTTAAAATGAAAAGAAATTAATGACCTGGTTACAAAAGAAGGAAAAATGGTACTAACATGTACTCAAATAAAAAGACAATACAAATTTCTTTAAATGTAAAATTACTTTCAACGTTAAATTACTATCTTCATTGCCAATGAGATGTGACCTTTGAGTGCAACGATGAGAGACTTCATCACCTATTTTATGCGGACATCAAGACTTCCGTTCGTCCCTGCTCTGCCGATCTTTGTCTAGCTGTTTGGTCTTGGACTCTTGTCCGTCGAACTCTGATTTAACAATCGTCTCTGGACTTAGATTTCGGCTTAGAATTTGCTCTGGTCCTGTGATTGGTTTAGGGATTTCTCGGGTGAATCCAGGAAAACTGTTTCTTTCAATAGATAAAATGTCTCGCAATAGACAATAGGTCACATTCCCAAGTATATTTATATTTTTACGTTAATTCGGCTCAGAAAACAAAAGGCATAAATTCTGCCGCAGTAACTCATTGCTCCCTAACTGTTATGTTTACATAAACGGTCAATGCTTGTCCTGACCTTAATTCAGATCACGCTAGTGGTGGTCAATTAAATATTACAACTTAGTCGTATGAACCCGTATGTACCCCCCGCTTGACTTCTTACTCTACTAATCTAGCAGTGTTAAGTTACATATGGCTTAGACCCTCAGATCTAATTATTCTAAAATAGTTTACTCGACCAATTAAATATTACAAACTAGTTTATAGATATACACTTAAGTGATCAATTAAATATTACAAACTAGTATATGGATATACATTTCATATTATATCATACTAGACAGAGTTAATCCATAAAACTATGAAACATTACCCATCCTTCCTTAAGCTTAAGTCATGAAAATTCCTAATCACTCCTATGTATTAAAAATTCAATTACATGCAATCTTGTCAACTAATGAAATTTTAATTGCATTCAATCTTGCCAATTCTCCAAATGAATTGATAATTAGAAAATCAAAAACTAAAATGTCATGACTAGCATTTCACTAAAATCCTGCAAAATGAAATCATACATACATACATCATATCAAGAATACATTTGCAAATATATCAACAAATGAAATAACATATTAAAATCGGGAAACTAAAATTGCGTACCCTTTGCCGTTTTCTTTATTCGTTTCCACGAATCTCACGTATAGTCCGTCTCCTGAGACAACTATCTGGCCCCTTACTTTATAACGAAAACGCATTTGTTACGAATTCGGAGTCCGCCTAACTTTCCTCGCGAAAGATTTAAGACTGAAGAATTTTCCTAAAGTAAAACCTTTAATTTCTTACAGAGTTACGCCCATAAATCCATATTAACCAATCGGAATAGACTGTTTTCCTAAACCTGTTCAGTAGAATTTTTGGATTGACAAGACAACTAAACAACTAATCATGCCGTAATTAACATTCCTTTGAACACTCATCTATAGCCAGCTCCCGCCCTTTAGCCGGTCGATTTTGGGAAAGGGTCTTATGTCATTCTCTTGTACCATAGCATCTGACTTGGTCATGTTAGGTCAGGCGGAACGAATTCCCTTTCGACGTTCAGAGATGAAATGAAAATAATCATCTATCTCTAGCCCTTTCTACTTTAATTAAGTTGACTTTGATACAATTCCTTTAACCAAAGCTTCTAAGAGTTTTCAAATTCGACACATCACAAATACATTTCGCTGAAATTATGAACCTGAGTGAAATGCATCAGACTTCACTACTTAAACCTAAGAGAAGGAGGTCCGATCTTTCGAATCAAGATCCAATACTTCAAAACCTTATATGGCCAGATATAACTGTCACCACCAATAAGATGCCAACAGCAGCAGCTTATATCTCCACTAACAAAGCAGCAACAAGAGAAGGTGTAGAACATGGAAAAGGATTGAGACAGTTAAATCTGATGATGTGGATTGCAATTGTGTTTTGATATTGAATTGAAAGACCAACGGTACTTTTCGTAGTCATCTATTTCTCTTTGAAAATATATATAATACAACATTTGACAGATCAAGCAAAACTAAATATCTGCATGATACAATATGTGTATGTGCGTGTGTTTAAACATATTTTTATCCATATGAAAAGAAGCGACAACCCAAGACAAATAGACACCTGCAGAGTGGAGGTTTGGCCATTATCGTGACGTCGGGATATTTTAGATTTCATAGCAGAGCACGTTAGTCCATTTTATTTGCTCTTTGTTTTTTAATTGTATATTTCTATTTTCGATCTTAGTTCCAGGCTTGGAATGTTACTCTGTTTTGCTCAGTTAAATCGACTTTTTTCTTGCCTTCTTGACAGAGATAGTTTATTCTTTTGTTTCTGAAAAAACACTCCGCCTGCTTCTGAAGACAAATGTCCCTTGTCTTGACATAGAATAACGGGTATGTTTATCTTTGTCTCTCCTTCTTCCTGCCTTTCAATTTAGTTGATATTTTGGATACTATAGTGCCCAATATTCTCTCTCTCTCTCTCTCTCTCTCTCTCTCTCTCTCTCTCTCTCTCTCTCTCTCTCTCTCTCTCTCTCTCTCTCTCTCTTGACAGTCACAGCAGTTTGACTATTATCTTGAGTGGAGTAGTTTTTTGTCGTATTGGAAGTTTTCTTTCGAATGACTATAAATTTCTGTTGAGAAGTGCAGTCTCTTGAATCTTGGCAGGATGAATGAAAATGAATATTTTATCTTTGGTTGAAATGCTCTCTGCATTGGAAGAGAGCGTGTACTCCTAACATTCGAATCTCGATGAAACGATCACACCCTGCTAGGAAGGAAAAAAAGCCAAGAGATGATTTTAAGCCTCATACCATAGGTGAAGTAAACGTGCATGCTAGTACGCCTGAATGCGTCTGAACCAATACCATCTACATCTGCCACAAAGCTAAGAGTCAAAATTAAATAATAAACTCGTTTTGTAGCCCCTGAAGATTATATTCACATTCACGAAACTCAAAACGTAGCTTCACGAAAACTCAGAACGACAGCTTATGCACACAATGGAATTCAAAAGGTTTAGTAGAAGATATCAGCGGGGATCATTGCAGATTTACATGAACCTTTATTAGAAATAGTGAAACGACAATGCCAGACTAAAGATTAATGTTGTGTAACATTATCCATTATCCATTAATGACAACAATTGGAAGTGTAATGTCTGGATCGATATTAGTACACTGCGAGAATTATCAGCAAAATTCAACACGTTCAATAATCCAATGACAAGTTTGACATGACCGAAGGAAAAACAGTCCTCACGCGACACGACTTTATTCCATCAGATGTGTGCGGTTAATGCAGAAATGTTTTATTGGTGGATGAAGTTCACAGTACTAAACGCAGTATTGCTCAGATTAGTAATCATCAAGAACAAATGTGCTGACCACGTGGCATCATAGTGGCAGCAACCTATGATGACAAGAAGGATAGAGCGAGGTAGACACGATCATGAAATAGCACCGAGGAGTCACTGGCATTCAGAGGAGTGCTTAAAGAGGATGGTTAGGGTGACTGATGAAACTAACGTTGGACACAAGACTCCCATTGTTGTTTCCGTTAGAGGAATATTTTAGAGATGGATTGTGAATAAGGTAACCAATGCAACTGCTGAGTAAAATGGTCCACACTTGTTTGTCTACTTGTTTCACGCTCAAATTGGCAATATAGTCGATGATTTGAGAAGCGTCTATCCAAGTGTCAAAACTTGACGGAGATCCTTTCCAATGCTTTCTATCTCGTTCATGTCGTCTTCTTTTTTGTTGAAATTGGTCTATAACTGGCAATCTCATGTCGAGTATCTTTCTCAGAATGGAATGAATATTCGCAATTTTCCATTTGTCTGGAAATTGGTTTTCCTTCAATGATTGGTTACAAAGCATTGTTAGTTATGCTACAATTATTTCACTAACGCCTTTAAGCATTCTATGACTTACAAAATCAGCTTCGGTGGCTTTATTGACAGAAATGGAGTTTATACTATCTTTAATTTCTATTTCAGTAATAGTATTTTCGTTTAGGATGTTACGTGTCTAGGCTAGTTCAAAAGAAACAAAGAAAAGAGTGAAGCAAACAAGCTTGTAAATTTAACATAAAAACTTATTTCCCACGAACACAAGGTAAAATAATGAAAAAGAACTTACGATTAGTGAATCTAATTCAGAACTTAAATAGTTCAGTGTTATTTAAAACCGATCGGTTCCTTTGAGGTCTTATATAATTGCATATTGCATGTAAGAACTACTTACAGCAAAAATTAAAGAACTTGATAAATTGCAGCAACTATTTACCTCCAAAACTTAAGAATTTTATGACGTAAGTGTTCTTCCAAGTAGTGACAAATTTAGTTTTACAACAAACATAAATTTTCAATTTTTTGGTCGAATTTTACCTTTTTCAATTTGCAATCAAGTCTATCAATTAGATTGACTTTGGTAAGTCATCACAAGAAAGTAAAGAGTCAATTGCTTAGTAATATTTTCTGCAACCCTTAATTAACAGGTGTTTACCAAACCGGTCTGTATAATATTATACAAAATCTATCGCTTTATAGCAGACGCACATACTTAGAGGTCACGTGCAGGGCGGTAAACTTATACCTCGTTGTTCGACTGCCGTTGTCAACTTGATATAACAGAGGGAAACCTTAATGATTGAATAATGGTCTCGTCATTCTCAGCGTAAATTATACATTGTGCTCGACAATTGTTGGACTATCTTTCCTTGCATCATCCATAAATAGGTTGAATCTAACTGAATAAATATATCCCAGGAAACAGTATTCAAAACAATAATCTATTGTATGATATGTTTTACTATCACCTTCCTGTCCATTATAGTAAAGAATTCATTGGGTAGATGGGTTTGTTATAATCAGTGTAATCTTATGCAATGTTATCCTTTAAAACAAATGGTTTGATCTATAAAGAAACATTTTAATAATTTCCTCACATTGTTTGATATTGCCTGCTATTTTATTATTTTTCTTGTTTGATATTTATGTTCTAGTATTGGTGCAGATCATAAGAAAATTTATAAGTCCACCTGGATAGACGAGGGTTGGGCAAATTTTTGTGAGTTTTCAAACATTTGTGCTTTGATATTTTCAGCGATCATAATTACTTGGGAAAGGTACGCCAAAACATTTTGCATTTGCGTTATTCCATGTGACCGTTTCCATTTTGTATTTGCGTTATTTTATGTAATCCTATATATTTATCATTAAATAATACGTTCTGTTTGGAGTTACTACAATCGCAAAAGCATGTAACAGTACTTTTCAAGTTAATTTCATATGGGACACTGTAGGAGAAATAGTTACATTGGAATATTCTTAGCCTTTGCAGATATAACATGTGTGATGAACTCCGCAAAAGGCGAATGACCAAACACAAAACAAAATAATGTGCATTCCTCCAAACACTTTCACGACCTGATAGGAATGTCCGAGCGATGTCCTGAACGATGAATCATCTTTGCTTGATAATTTGCCCGTGTTTTTCCTTCCTCTTCCATCTCGATGTGTAGTAAAGGGGTTCGACGACCATTGGGTAAAGAAGATGAGACCGAAGCTTAATGTATGCAGAAATGGTATATATGTTCCACTGAATATTGGAATTATTTGTATTTACAAGTAGGTCACTTTCTAATATGATGTGATATGTATGCTCATGGAATGCATTCTCCTTTATTACTTATATTAACATCATAAAAGTAGACTGTTGATGAAATAACTTTATTTATTGCCAATTTTGGATGATCCATATACACTATCCTCTTGCTTCATTCTAAAGAGAGGCTGTCAAAATGTTTCCCAATTTAAGCATAAAAAATGAAACACTGTTATCTCATTTGATATCAATACTTTGAAACAAAATCTGTTTCATGCAATATTTCACTCCTGTCTTTTAGAACGTACCAATATTATTCTTGGTACATATATTCTCCTTCATATCAAGTCTCACCAGTTATAGATCATAGGGATGTGATGTCTACAATATTTAGTCGGTACTATCTTTGTATCTAGTGATCATCAAGGATTTTATAACAGTATTAAACAAATGCTGCAAGATATATTACTGAATAAATATCGAAACTTCAAGAAAAGAAAATGACAGACTCAGTAACCAAGATCTTCGATATACAAATATGATACACCTTTAATAAACAACATTCAAACTATCTTTAAAGTTAAAACAGGCACAAATAATTTGGGTCAAGCCAGACAAAACGCTGTTTAGAGGATTATTTTCACTTTGGTTTATTTTTGTTATATTCGCGATCATTTACTTTAAGATGAAATTACAATATATGTGACTTTTAAACAGTACTATACAATAAACGTAAAAATAATAGAAAGACAACATTAGACTCACAAAAGCAAATAATTAAATACAGCGAAAACGTCATCATTTAGCAAAATTAAGTGGTTCAACTAGTATTTCTCTCTGTGCTTGATATGTATTACATATGAAACATAATTGACAAGATCAACTAGTAGCAAAGAAAAGACAATGCAGAACCAAATCTTGACAAAATAGACTCATTTAATACCACAGCCATATCGACCCCAAGGATTAAAAAATATTAGTGTACATCAAAAGTTCAATTATTTCTACTGTCCCGTTTTATTCATCCGCTGACATTAATATAATCCGAGAAATCAACCCCCAAATTTGTGTTGACACTTATGGACGTCATCTGTTCATTAATATGTGCAATTTTGTTGCATCAAACTCTTCCGGACAAAACATGCATACACTTTAGACATATACCGGTAATTGGCAACAGCCTGATCTAAATGGTCCACAAGACAGATGGTTATAATATTCCAAATGGATTTACAAGTCAGGAGAGACAGGAGTTGTTCTGGAAATATAATGTACGTGTCACAAAAAGAACCCTTCAGCCGACGATAGCCCCACAGATGCGAAAATACAAATAAGTGTAGAAAATTTACACCTATGTCTGCAGCCAAATATGGCTGCAAACTTAGTGATATCAGTTCCTAAACAGAAGAACAAATATTAGCACGAGCGGTAGGTGGTTTATCGGCCCATCATTAATGAAGCATTCTAGCATTGTTATATCGTTTCTAAAGGTCAAATTTTTAAGGTTATCCATGCTATTCGAACATATGTGTTTTCGACCATCGACAAAAACTTGAAACTCTGACCTGGAAATAAAACTAATTAAAACGAGATGATTCTTCTTTTCCTGCATTTCAACGGAATGAAGATTCCAGAAAGTTGGTCTGGGTGCCAGTAGTCATGGTTTGCTTACGATCTGGTTGATCCGGCTGTGGGAACACTTTCGTTTGTCTCAACCGGCCTGTTATGGTATGCATGCCGATACTGGCTGCTTGTGATGCTTCACCAATGTCAACATTCTGGTAAATGGCCCAAAACTGTTAAAGACGAATAAATATAAAGAAAAAAAAAAACAACTATTATCTTATCTATCCCCATTATAACACACAGCCATCACATAATGAATTGGCTGATGAGAGAATATATGATTTTAGTTTGAGGTAGTTGTTATTCGCAGTTAGGCGTGCGCCATGCACTATCTACCTATCTATCTATCTATCTATCTATCTATCTATCTATCTATCTATCTATCTATCTATCTATCTATCTATCTATCTATCTATCTATCTTTAAAAAAATACCGAATAGGCTCGTTTGATTTGAACAAAAGATTGTCATGTAAACAGGCAAGTCTAATAGGACTGTGTTAGACAGGGTTAGACCACAACGTCTTTAAATAACACAAGTGAGTTACAAGTTTTAAAATGATTTCATGCAAAACTATGTTCGAAAATACGTTTGAAATTAGAAATAATCACATTGTCAGTATTTCTTACTGACGCTGTTTACTAAAGTATATTACAAAGATGAATTGTCACATAAACATACGACATGCACGCACTCAAAAACGCACGTACGTACATGCATGCATGCATACATACATACATACATACATACATACATACATACATACATACATACATACATACATACATACATACATACATACATACATACATACATACATACATACATGAAATTACAACTATTCCCGTTATTTAATTTGCATAGTTTCCATCAGATAGCTTGATAAAAATGACAAAAAGAGCAAAAGAAGACATGAAAAGGATTTTCAGAAAAGGCTTAATCGTCAATATGCATGAAATATACTGGTATCAAATATGCATCAAATATACTGACCTCTTACTTAAATAATATAAGTTAGTATGTGAGGGTGAACATTAATTAAGAAAATTGACATTTTATAGTGCCTGGCTTGATTTTGAAAATTCTCCGTAGATTTATAGATATCATATGAACAAGCTTGATAAGTCGGAAGAAAAGCCTTACCTTCGGGGAAAAAATAAAAGTCATGGTTACTGTGACATACACCTGAATCTGGATAAAATTTAAAAGGTACAACATATCCGGCCCTGAACTGATCAGAATGAAACGACTGAAATGAAATATGGAAACAGTATCAGTCAATGAATAGGTTTTTGATATTTAGGGTTCATTGCTTGACCAATATTATCCTTCCATTCAAGTTGACGATATATATATATATATATATATATATATATATATATATATATATATATATATATATATATATATATATATATATATATATATATATAAAACGAACGTATTATTATTATTATTATTATTATTATTATTATTATTATTATTATTATTATTATTATTATTATTATTATTATTAGAATAAACCTCATCATTCAGTCAATTTTTGAATACTGTTGCACGGTACAAAAACTAAGCATACAAGAGATAATACAGACTGACTAAAAATAGCTGTCGTTTCTGTATAAATCTTCGTTTCTTAAATACCCTCTACCGATTTCAATGACAAAAATCATTAAAGTGATTTTAAAAAATGCACAGAACTTAGTTTTTTCATTCGTTGATTTATAATTTCTAACGTGACTGTGACCAGTGTAACCCTAACACCGTCATTATTTGCGCGTTAATACTTAACGGAGTTTCCGTGCTAACACGGCGCCATATTGGGTACACTATAAGTGAGTCTTTTTTCCTCAAATATCAGAGTGACTTAGTTCATCCTATCTGATAACTGCTGGATAATACCGTAAATTACCGTAAGAATTTAGAGTTACATCCCCATGTACACATATACATAAAAATTACACCGCTTGTAAAATCCAAATTTACGGCAATTTTGTCGTTTTTTTTTTTTGTTGTTTGATTCGACATTGTAAATATCTAATGAACATATAACGCCAGTATTTGCCTTTTTATACATGCCCGTGTAATTTTTTCATCCGCCCTTCCGATGAAAATGTAATTGTACAGGAAATGGAAATAGCAGCGAGTAGGGTAGCTTGTTGCTTTGAAAACTTTCTTTATTTGAAATGTGCATATGATAACAGTGTTTACTCCCCTCCATCGGGTCTTAATCAAGTTTTAAATTATAAATCAAAGAATGGTAAGTTATGTGCATTTTTAATATCTCATGTCTGATTTGTTTTCTTAATCGGTGGAGGAGTACAACGATAAGGTAGGTGAATTAAGACTTTAGATAAATAGTAAATGGGTGTTTGGGATTATTCAGGTAAGCAGAGGTATATGCAAGCATAAAACATTAAACAGTGATTATGAGATGGGTAATGCTTTATCATTCCAAAACGATGTCCGAATTTGCTTGTGTGAGGAAATACGAAAGTCTTTTTAGGCAAATGACGGAATATTGAGACTTAATTATTTACATGCCAGTCTAACAATATGTTGACTGGAGTCTGAACACAACAGATATATATACAGCTGGAAAATGTAGTATGCATACAGCTGTATCAACCTAGTGGTCTCAAAAATGACTAGCAAGAGATAAAAATTAATTTGTAAATTTATCCATTCAGTTTTCTGCCACCAAAATGTATATTAATCATACTTTAGGGTTTGTCTTCGCACAACTGAGAATTGTTTCCATTTCCAATACTCATCAATTCGGAAATAAAATATAATATACATAAATTTATGTATTTCAAAATAAATCGAAGGATCAAGTAAATTATTTATATTTTGCAAGAAAAGTGGTGCAATGGTAGTCAAATGGAAATAAAATCATAGGATTTGTGTCATAGTTAGGGACCGGAAGTTTTCACTTTAGGTGCAAGCTGAAATCTGTTTTAGTAAGGGTAGGGTAACAGATAACCATACAAATTTTTCTGAGACCTTGTTTAGCTTCAATTCCTATTTACGTCTGACTAAATAAATCACACAATACCTAAAATGTTCATACAAATGCCCATACTTCTTTTAAATGACAAAGGAACATTTAGCATCTCCGTGCAAAGACTATCGTATCAATTGCAACTCCAAGTGAACAGCATGGCTAATGACGTAACGGTTTTGCTATTACACGCGATGTCTTTGCCCGAGTCACTCAGACAGTGTTGATTATACAAGCAGTTGTAAAATTATAGTTAGTCACTCGTAATAACAGTGGCCATATCTGGGCAACATCCGGGTCATTTTACACCATGTTGGCTATAATTTGCACTACTTTTATTCACAGCGTAATATGGCTGACGGAAGTAAAAAAAAAATGCCACATTCAAAACATTGTCGGCTTATCTGTCGTAACATATATGGTATATTTCAACAGAGGCAAACCACCAAATGCATATATAATCAATTGTTGGATATATTTTGGAAAGTCAAAAAACATAAATTATTTTCTCTCGTCGCAGATGATTATATATTTTTGAACCTCTTTGATTTTACATTAATGTCTATATTTTGTGAACTCTGTTCAGTTAGAATAATTTCAATATCTAGTCTTGAAGCTAAATGGCCCAAATATATAGTGTAATGACCAAAAATAGTTCATGAAACATAATGTGTAAACCTTTCATTGAATAAAGAATAACAGCTTATCTTCTTTCAGCGTGCAGTTTTAATTTGTCATAGCAAAATTGTCCCATCAATGTTACAACTTTCTCTTGGTTAAAATTGCAAAATAAAAACTTTAATGATAGCCCTGCTGCCTTGGATCTAAGCTGTTGGCGTATGAAATCGTCTCCCCCTGCCAAGGGTTAATGATACACTTAGTTCTACGTCAACCGTTGGAATATATTACTTGCGGAAACATCGTCTACAACTCTGCTTTATGACTGGATGCAGTTGAGAAATTGATTGAATTATACTGCTCGTTACCTAATAAAATATTCTTGAATTACTGACGCGAAGTAAAGAAATAAGTTAGTTGCTTAGCTTGAGTTAGTGTTTTACTGAACAGTAACACAAGTAGGTTGTGTTTAGTACCGTGGCTTGTGGAGTAAAGTGTCTTCTAACTTATCCAGTAACAAAATGTGAACCAGCACATTTTATGTCCCGATCCTAACACATTCAGCACTGAACCATCAGGTATCCAAATGTTCCCCCTCACTCTCTCTCTCTCTCTCTCTCTCTCTCTCTCTCTCTCTCTCTCTCTCTCTCTCTCTCTCTCTCTCTCTCTCTCTCTCTCTCTCTCTCTCTCTCTCTCTCTCTCTCGTGGATGCTAACTTCAGTGACGTTGCCATAGTAAATAGCTAATAGGTTCAGTAACGAGCTTTTGCATTGGCATTTGTCATTTTCCTTGTAACGCGTGTCCAATTAACTATGTTGGTTGCCTATTTACGTCAATTGCATCTACGATATGTGTAAGTATACATAACATTGTGTACTCATTTATATCGTTTCACGTATTCTAATCTGACTATTGTATTTTTATATTGTTACAGTAACTCGAGTGCATAGGTTATACCGTATACCATAATACTATATTGGATGCTAAAGCCGAGACAAGGGAGGTAAATGTGTTTGTTGATGTCTTATCGTCAATTTAATTTTAGAAGATTCGATACCCCCACATTCATGCCTAGCTAGATTCGACACTTTTCCACATTGATAATGCAATGTTGAACTTATCGTATAATACTACAAAATCTGAAGAAAATTTATTCATGACTATATTATGCTTAGGTTTGCTTTTAATTCAACTGGAATATATGCAACAAAAACAAACGTAAATGCTACAAGTGTTTGCACTCAAATTTAAAAACAAAAATAATAATTTGGAAAATGTGACTAATTAATCTTTTTCTGATTATGCTGTAAATAAGTAATAGACAATCTTTCTTACAAATTGCACTTCATCGGGAGAAGATAAATTAAAGAAGATAAAGCCAATACCATCAACGTCAAGCGCACAGACACTAAAGAGGATGAAATTTAGTCGCTGTTACACAATTGTTTATTTTCCTTTGAGATCATGAATTTTGTTTGAAAATACATAATACTGTCCGATTTACTTGATTAAACCAATACACCAACCCATTAACTGCGCATGCATACGCTCATATACACATGCAAACACACAGACACAAACACATCCACCCACATGTATATGCTAGTGTGTGTCAAAGGCTATACACGACGGGCATGTAAAATCTGAAATCGTCTGTCAAATTTAGTTCAGAAAGAAAGGAATTATTTAAATTTGTTACACGCACTTACGTCACGAGCGCCATAAAGGTTCCCAGGATGATCGCGTTGTAGACAGACCACGTGATATGCTTACTCTCGTTGAAGTACGCTGGAGCTTTCCGGACCGTGAAGCACAAGTAGCCACCGTACAAAAGAAATAACACTTGCACTTTAAAAAGACATATAAAAATTGAAGTTGAAATAACAGTAGTACCAAGAGAAGTACCAATACAGGTCGCGAATGAAATTCATATAATACTTTCATTATTTAAAATGTTTAGCCTAGAGTTGTAAAAGCCCCCTACCCTCTTTTCAACAAACGTTTCTTCATCTTCTTGTTGATCAATTTGATATGTTTTCATATTTCCTTTTTAATATAATTTTGTAATTGTAGCTATATTTGCATATGTAGTAAAGCTTTTAAAAACTGAAATTGGTAAGGTAAAATTTGTATCGAATAGGAAAGTATGTCTCGCATGCTTTGATGGTACCTAATCCAGGAACTAAATGTACCCACTATATCTAAAAATAGGTTATTACAGCTTGTAGCTTATAACGATTTATTATCAGTGACAAAGTAGAAAACACATATCAAGTTTTAGGATAATATATACAACAGTGTCTAGGAATCTGCTACATGTAAATAACATAAAAAATATTAAATGGATCATGATGCGTACGTCTTTAAAAAGTAAATCTACTTGTACCTGCATATATTTTCTACCTGTGACGATTTAAAGTATGAACACACCAATAAAATGTCACGACTGTACATAGTAAGGATATGTAAAGCAAGCACCTGTTTGTGACTATAGCTGGTACAAACCTCCTAGATCAACGTATATTTAGAATGAAAAAGATAGGATTGGCCGACAGAAACTTTATTTTCTCATATCTATTGCAGTCCAGTGTTCGTACGCACCTAATAGTTTTTACTGCAGAAGCATTCTTGCCTCCTGGATAAATGACACTATAATATATTTTTAAGTCTTATTGGTCATATATCGCCACTAATTTTAGTCAGGACTTTACTACGCGTATCATGCTACAAATGCTATCTGCTAACATTTAAATTTAAAAATTATTATAGATCAATCTTTAAGTGGACTGCTTTACTTGTTATGGGTACAACCATAACTTTGAGGCGTCGAACGTATGAGCTAATTTTTATCGCTAGCTCTGATGATTAGACAAGAAATGGGTTGGAACGATTCATAGGTAATCTACGTGTCTTTTATTGACAAAATATATCAGTTCATCTACAAAGTGAAACTCGTGTACTGCATCTGTCATAAGAATGCATTTGATTGCGTGTCATGTGTTGTGATATATTTCAGAATGTGTGTTCCTTACAATGGATTATTGGTTGAAATGTTTCGGCCATACGGGGTGCACCATTAGCAGTTTATGCAGCGAGTAGATAGCAGATTTCCCATATTTAGACTTGGGATTCATTGTTTAGAGCAAATATCATGTTAGCTCCACTATGTTTAATATCCACAATATATACGATTATACCACGTCACCATATGAAATATAAATAACATGCCCAAAATCTATCTAACACGGCAGAAACTCAGGAATATCAAAATATACCATTTTTTTGCAAAGTAAACTAAGTGTTTCCCATAATAACAATAAGGATCAAAGTGACCTGAGATTTAGTTTCCAGCTAATTGTTTATTTCGCAGTTTCATGAATTTTTAAATATTTTTTATTTTAACTCTAAAATCAGCATTAAGAAGTCTAGTTAAGCCACTCTATTTCTAATGAAAGATCTGAAGAAAATAACATTTAAAAATTGCATGGTTTCTTCGTCTATTACATGTACTTGAATTATGCACTGTTACATTTCCATTAATTACGGGAAATGGTATAGTACTGTAAGGTACTGGACATGCTGGTCATTTCAAGCCAGTGTTCACTAATGTAGTTAACTAATGTAGCTACGTAAGTCGTACGACCGTTTTATACTTGATGCAAAAGGGGCCAAAAATATATTTTACCAAAATAAAGATGTGTATACTTTTTCTCATTTAGTAAACAACACACAGAACCGAATAAGTAAATGTTGTAGTTACGAATTTAGCGGTGCACTTCAAAAGAAATACAAAAAGTGGGCATTTAATTGTATTGGTTTCTCATTGTCAGTCATTTTATCCGTCATTATTCCTCATATCCATTGCTCAGCATGTTCACACATACACATGCACACATTTTTAAGCTTCTTCAAACGTAAATTTAGAAGCTTTTCGCACGTCTTGCTTCATATTTTAAAATCAATGGTTGTAGTAAAAGACTCGGAATTTGACAAAAGTGAAGTTTGGTAAGTGATCACTCTGTATGAATAATGAATTTCTAGACTAAGGCCATCACTCTAAGCTAAGTACAAATAAACATGAATAAAGGATTGGAGCGCCAATGAAATTGTTGAAGAAAGTTTGTTTTGCAATCATAGCTGTCTATATTGCACTTACCTCCTGTAAAGGCATATTCCCACACTCCATAGGAACAAACAAAAAACTTTAATTTGTCGTCTGTTTGTATAGTTTCTATAATCGGAGGACTGGATAAAGTCCATGACATCAGTAGACAGACGGAAATCACACAGATAATACAAAACCTCTGGATCAAAATATGATCCGGAAGGTGGATACGTTTGGTAGTTCCGACAGAAAATATCACAGAAATTCTGCAAGGATATTTGGCAAAAATGAGACATGAATAATTCTTAAAAACATTATAACTATTCATTTAGTTTCAATCATCATCATCATCATCATCAACATCATCATCATCATAATTTGAAATCGGATGATACGCTATGCATGTAAGTGTAAGACAGACTGGTCAATTGAGAAATAGTTTTTAAATTTTACATAGAATCATATTCGAGGTTTAAAACCTAAAACAAAAATGTGATCTGGACAGAGATATACATGATCATAATGAACAGTAAATAAAATTATTACCGTTAATACTTTCAGATTAAAATAGCTTCAGAAAACATCTCGAAATCTATTTTTTATTTTCATATAAAACTGAGAAAGGAAACGTTTAAAATAGTTAAGTATGATAATATTTCAGATAAACAACAGTTGAGCATACATAGAAATTTCTCAAAACTTGCATGCTGACTACATAAGTCTTATTAAAGTCTTATTAATTCCTTATATATATATATATATATATATATATATATATATATATATATATATATATATATATATATATATATATATATATATATATATATATATATATATATATATATATATATATACGCCCTTTATTAGATGATATTTGGTATTGTATCTTAGGTTATTGTATGCAAAGACATAACAGAATAAAGAGACCATTTGCACTCAAGGTTTTAAAGTTTTTCACCAGTATTGTAAATCTGCTATTATTATAACATGCAGAAAAGATGGATGGCTTTAGTGCCAAAAATAATATTCATGTTCAAGTTTCAAATAAATGAAAGTTGTTTTATATCTCTAAATTTATTTAATAGGAAACTTTTGCTTGAGTTTTTTGTTCAATTCCTCTTACCTCCATGTCTTCATTATAAGTGAGCCATACATGACGAAGAATCCCAAATGAAGCGGCCATAAACGAATCTTGCATACGACAAGCGAAACTTCTAGAAAAAAGGCGAAGTACTGAAAGAAATAATGCTGATTTAAATATAAAAAACTACGTCTGAACATCTCTCTCTTTCTTTCTTTATATATATATATATATATATATATATATATATATATATATATATATATATATATATATATATATATATATATATATATAAACACAAGTATATTTTGACCTCATAACGTTGAGTGATAAAGAGGTCAATCTGGATAATATAAACGGCATGACTTTTTGAATTTGTTCCACAAGAGTGAAAATATTAGCTTGAGAATGTTATAGAGAGATCAATTAAAACCGTGGCATATTTAAGGTAGTATATCTCCTCACAAATGTTTAACGCATAGGAGTAATCATGCAAATAGACATGCAATATTAATTAAAGGAAACATAGTACTGACATAAATTAAAATTAAAAGTTGTGAATAAAGGTAGACATAGTTATAAAAATTGTATACGGTCATTTTTTAATGCGTATAAAATTCGATAAACTTTATGAAAATCAAATACATAAACAAATTGTACAATGCTGGAAAATTAATGTTACCACATGCCATATTAATTTGTTCGCAAAAATTTAAATATGGAAAGATAAAAACCAAGTCAAAATAACAGAACAGTTTCAACATAGTTCAGTTTGTGTCAATGTAAAAAAAATTTCTGCAAGCAAATATGTGTTGATGTCTAGACAAGAATGAATGTTATGAAAAGTAGAGAAAACATAATTTAAAACGTTACATTAAAAACATATCGGAGATTCAGAAAGTATGTCTTTGTTTTGTTAACTTAAACCTATTTTCGTCTTGTCTTAATTACGTTTATAAATGTTTTTTACCCAAAGGAAGAATTAAAGATTTGTACAAAGATTTCTAGTCAGCTCTGAAGCGAATTTATGACGTGCAATTTGCGTAGTATCCATAAGCGTATAAATAGCAGTATTTACTAAGTTAGGTTACGTACATGGAAACACATAAGTATTCCACCTATGCACATCAACTGAAGAAAGAGTGGACTTGCACTTTTCATAACCTGTAATGGAAACCAAGTCACGATCAAGAATAACTGATAATTTTCACGGAGATTTCAAGCAAGTACATAAATAGACAGATGCAAATGCTGACAAAAATATTCGCTACGGGTATGCTTCCCACCTCATTAATATTGTTAGCAGAGAGCTATGTAGATCAAAAAACAAAAAACAAATTCGAAATTTTATAATTTTGTTTTGTAAGATTGCTATAACTGACTGAAACTCTAATTAACACACCTTAACATTCATATCAAAACGGATATCAAATTTAATTGCTATTCTTCAAGTTGTTTTACATAATAGTCCTACTGACTTTGTCAAAATTCTTTAGGACTTTAAATGTATAAAAATGCATTTTAATAAAACTCGTTAAATGGCTATTATAGCATGAAAATCTATTCTGGAGATTCAATTAAATTAAGCCGATTAAATTCAATGTGTCTACTTCAAGGTATATTGGATGCAAAGTATTTTTATATTGAAAAACTGCTGTAAATATAATCAGTTCAAATACTTATAACAATTATCACGTTCCCACTTAAATACTTGTGAGCTTTGTGTTCTATCAAAATTAGATAACAAGAAAATAAACTATATGGAAAGTATAATGATTATATAGGAATTCAAAATAATGTGAAGGTGCATACCACCAGGAACAATGGATTTCATGAATGTAGAAAGATGCAGGTACCAACTGGAAATGATTAAACACCTAAATAAATCATATAACAATAAACACAGAAAGATAAGGATGGTCGATTTGAACACGAGAATGCACAAAACACATATAAACAGAATAAAGCCTTAAAAAAATAGAATTCAAATTATGAACAATACAATGATGGTACGTTTCCAAAGATAAAGATAATAAAATGCAAGTAATAAGAAAAGTAGATTTACAATTCTTTCCTATTCAAGTTCACCAATATAATTACAGAAGTGAAGTGCACCCATATATGCAAAAGCTGACAACGTTCCGGTTGTCACTTTGTCTTCTTCCGCTGCCATAATGAGTCTTGTGAATCTCGTTTCGAATCAATTCAGTTTCATCAGGTTGTGTATAGCATCTATATATTTGCTTTAAGACCATTGTGGTCGTAATACTTACCTATTATATAATCTGTTATTTATGTACGAGAAATATATATAGTAAATTTTCTGCTTGACTTAAATAGCAAAGAGATGTTCTCACTGCAGATATCAAACGGAATATATTTGAAGTGTTATTACTTTTATATCTCCAATCGGTAGTCGTAATGGTTCCCATCTGGGAACACTGAGATGATATGCAATAGGTCACTAAATTATACACGAACTCGAAAGAGAACAGCCATCTCCTATAACTGACATGTTTTGGCTCTGGAGTCTGAACGGATCAAAAATGGACTAATAGTGGCAGTCTTTAATCAGAATAATTAACAGCATCTTAACTTTATTCGAATTTAACACGTATAAAACTGTGACCAGTAACTATCAATAATTGTTATTCTATTAGAAAATAGACTATTCGGTTCATAAGTAATGAGAATTTGAAAAGGATAAAAAAAATGTTTAAGATTACGAAGATCTATTATTTATATTTAGAAAGGAAAATGACATATATATATATATATATATATATATATATATATATATATATATATATATATATATATTGTGATTGTATAAGAATTCTCCATAGTGACGTAAAAGATTACTTCGCAAAAAGATTTCTAAGGGTTGTTTAAATTTCATACATCAATTACAGTTTTAACAATGAGCCGTTTAGATCACAGATCAGACACATATTTTTTTCTAAGAGAGAGGTGTCTGTAATTATATTGATATCCTGTAGAGTGAAACGGGATGCGACAAGAAAGAGCAAATAATTAAGTATGCTGATTGAGAAATCTCGTACAGGACTATAAATCAAGATAAACAGTTTTGTTTACAACGGATACCGAAAATAACAGAAATCAAACATAGAGATCAAAAAACATTTGTAATGGGGAAGCAACCAATATTAAACGGCAAGAATAATATTTCGTTGCACCAAAAGTTTCGTACCTGATGTTTTCTGTACATAAATGTAACACCGGACACAATGCAAATAGCAGCGATAGTGAGTACCATCAACATCATCATTAACAAACGTAGGATCTCGCTGCTCTTGTAGAGACATGGGGAACCATCGATGCACGTGTCACATCCTGGCGCACACTTGATGCACATGAACAAGGTTTGGTCCAGATTTTTCTGATATCGGAAGTATTTTTCAACCTCCGTTCCGTTAAATGCTTTGGGATCGACATTTGCGTGAGGAAAGTAGTACCCATCTTCGCAGTAACAGTCATACGCACCCGTTCTGAATCCGAGTCCGCGTCTTGCAACACACTGAAATTATGATAATATCAAAGAATTTGTAAACTTCTCAAGGGCAAGAAACCTAGACTATAATTTCCTGCCTCGTCTATGTTTTGCAGTAGATCATTTGATTTTATTTGTATAAGTTCCCAACTAATATTAAAGTCATTTTCAAAAGGCCATAGGAAAGAAAAAATGCAATAGTCTCTGCAGAAAGTTATACAAATGTTGTCCCGTGTACATCTTTGTGATATGAAGCGGAAATATACATTAATTGATTTCATGAGAATGAAGGAAAGTAGAGTATCTGATTTTAAGAAAATTGTTAATTCGATAGCCATGGAGCGGTTTTAATACTGAAAATACAAAGTCAAATGAAGAACTGTATTAGAAATAATTTGCTAGGTACGATACTCGTAGCTGATGAGTAATGATAGTCTGCAGGATTCAATTAAATTGCTCTGACAACGAATGTCCGAATACGGTTCAAAACTTATTCCACTTGTTCAGATATTCGCTTAACCAACACACACTCACAGACACAGACACATACACGCGCACACGCACACGCGCGCGATTGTGGTCATATAAATTATAAAGTTGAAACTATCAGTATGCAACCGGAGATCACGAAATAAATGTAATGATTCAACCTGATGACAAACCCTTGTTGTTGCCGCACATTTATGTGTTCCCATGAACAAGTCCACCTTATTGGCATTTGTTTGATTACTGGAATGGTCCGTATCGCACTGATTTATATCTATGTTGGTCATCTCGATATCAATACCGGCCAGACCCCTGAAACACAATTTTCTACTCAATTACAAAATATTATAGAAAGACATACATGACACCTTACGACAACAAAACCGACAAATGTATCATAATTTTAAGATTGGATGGAAATATAGGACAGCATAGTTTGAGAAAGGATACAAATGTAGAATGGCACCAACATCTTTTTTTATTTCAGAGTTATTTAAACTGCGAATTTAAAGACACAAAGCACATTGATAGTGTTATCGAATAGAACTCTTCCTAAATCCACGAATCAAAAGCCATTCCTTAATCTGTGAATTAAGTATTGACCTTTCTTTAATTGACAGTGTAAGTACTACTCAAAATGTACTTTTTGCAAAATTCGAAAACTTATACAAATACAAGCACAAAGACCCAATGTTTCCACCCGATTGCTTCCTAACAGTTATTCTTTTCTTTACCTTCTTTTCTAGATAAGGAATATTTTAGTAAGAAACTCACAATACACCGCTTAATGTAATTTATTTTTTATCAACTGGTGAAGATTTGGGATACAAAATAATATGTCAACGTTGCGTCTTTCTGATATCTGTCAGCTTAAGCTTTTTCATGTACCTGTGTACCACCACCCTCTCCAACCTCTGAACATTGAGAAGCCAGATCTTCTGTTGCATAAAGTGAATATGTGTTGTTAGCTGAAATAATTCATAAACACGGCTAACTTCTTAGACCTTGATCTTCAGGCATATTGCGTGACAGCATTATGGATTTACACCTTTCGCAGGTTTTCCTTGCTAAAACACGAGATTACGGTATTTATGATTCACATTGTTGCCTTTCGTGGCTACGAAGACCCTCCATCCAAAACTGCAACAAGACCTTGGTTCCAGACCAAGCCTCCATTTACTGCAGAGAGTACAATATTATGCGCATATTTTATTCCGTGATAAAATTGTGTGTAGTACTGTCTGTAAACGTAATTGGCGTCAACGTAAACTGCAAAGTACCCTTGAAATCCCCAAAAGTCATCCAACATATAAAGATGTGAAATTGTGCTTTTACCTAAACTGGGGAGTTTCATTTTTATTATCAATGTAGAGAATCGGTGATGAGTAAGTGACCATCCAGATGTCGCCACCGCCGCAATCAAAATATGGATAAGTCCAGTGACCATCTCTCAACGAAGCCAAAGGTTTTGTAACTGTGGTCTCTGTAAGCAACGAGTTATTCTCCCTGAAATCAAGATAAAGCCTTTTAATGTCATCTTCTGTGGTCTTGTTTCTCAGCAAATGACGACATAACTTAATATTTAATAGTGAGAGTGGCCGGTCAGTTAGTAAAGAAATTAATAAGTTTATAATTTAGTTAATTTTCCCTACCTTTTAAATTCTACCACCTATTACACAGATGCTTTTGGGATAGGTTTTTAATTAGTTATTAATAAGCTCGATTCTCCCTCTAAATCCGTCTTCACCAATTTCTTAATGTGCCAAGCAGTGGACTAAATGTCAGTCACATACCTTTACAGAATGCATAGAAACATTGTCGATAAACTGCAAGCATACATACAAATTGGCAACTGTTGTTGCACATGATGTAATGTTATAACTATTAGTACTTGGAGTTTTATTCGCTTAAAATATTTACGTTAATTGAGGCACAACAATTAAAAAGTCACTGTTACTGTTCAAAGTTTGCTAATCAACAACTTTGCGTAGAAGTGACTATTCCGTTTAAAGTACAATAATTTACAAAAGGTGAAATAAAAATAAACTATACCGTCACCAAACAATACAAACATTTAACCCATTGGTAAGTGTTTAAGATGCAGCGATCTATATTGATATTCAAATTCTTTTCGTTTTTGCTTTTGCAGAAACCTTTGGAGACATATTTGTATATTGCACGATAACAACCAATACAAAATACTCACAAAGTTTGAAAACATGCAATGATCTAGAAAATAAAGGACTGTTCAGGAAAAATTCAATTTTAGCTTAAACATATTTTAGTTCATAAATTTGTCCTTGGATATAACAATATGCACAATACAAGTTAAACGGTTAAAATAAAATATAAGTTAAACGATTATAAGGTGCATCTTGTTAAACGATACAAACATTAACATTGTGAAAATATAAATAGACTCTTGGTTAAACAAGAGCGACGAACCAAGTATTAAAAGCACTTTGCTGAACAATGAGCGAGCAGATGAATAAAAATGATAAAGGAAATGACGAAGTTTAAAAGGAGAAATAGTCGATTAAAATATGTGGAATATTCTGTGCAAAGCAGACCAAATAGAGAGGAAATGAAGGAGAATGGCAATATGAAGAAAGGTGAGATTATAAGTAAACAAATCCTCTAATATCCTTGCTTAAGCGATAACGAATAATTTGAGTGCATAGATGTAAATGGCTGTTTACAGCTGTTCATGACCCGTGAAAGTGCATTAGTGTTAGAATTAATAAGTGCGCTGAAGTAAATCATTTTTACTTTTCAATAAATTTATTAATGACATCGAACGTAAGATTATTTACTTCGTATGGAAGCATTGTGTTGTGTAAAGTTTGTTTTGCAAAATTTTGATAAGTGTGTCAAAAATAAATGCATAAATGTACACACAGGGATTCTTATATTTTTTTTATTTTTAGCAAACATTTGCACTTATGAGCAGGTAGATAACAAATACATATTATACCCTACATTGAACCGATTGTAAGACTTTCATGTTCGTATTGTTTCATTGAACTATCTACCAATTTCCATTTTCATGGTACCTAACGTTCTTGTTGTTTATCGTGTTTGTATTTATATTTTGTAAGTCATAATATATATTTACTTTCCTGTCTAAACGTAAACATAGAATGTTCCAAAACATTGTATCAATATTCGATTCAATATCGCCTTTCTTAATCAAAATGAGCATATACAACTTTCATTATATTCAAAATAAGCGTGAAGTCTTCTTATCCTGACAGCTTGTAATGAATACCTGTATGAAACAATATCTGTTGCTACGGAGATATTTTCCCTCATTTTCATTTTCGTCTGATAATACCATTCTGTTGTTGGATCCAAGTAGTTATAATTAATTGCTATATCGTGTGACTTCACTGTGTTTTTCTCTTTGTGTGCATAAGGACAAAAGGACGGATATTTGCTGAAAATAAAAGATAATTAGAAACTTACATGATGACATAGAGCGAATCTTATTACTGATATATAATCATGGGTTTAGTCAGCTCATTAAATCTGACATTTCGAAAACTATGTCATGAGGTTAAGACATTAATAGTTGCATACTTTATGACTAATTTGAGAACGACAAATTAGTATGTGAGAAATTTTGTAGCATCTACAAACTTTATTTTATTTAAGTCATTTATTAGAAATATACTTTTAGAAAAATATAAATTGCATCTCTCTGACTGGAGGTTACTTACAGTTAGCGTTGAAATTATTGTTATAACTCTCATTGGATATAATGTAATATCAATTTCATTTTGGTATTTTCCCCAATCCGATACTTTTGTGATATAGTTGTTGTTGTTGGGCTTAACGCCATTTTTCAGCACACGATAGGCTATTCATGGCGGCCAGTATTAATGGTGGAGGAAGAAACCGGGAAATCACCGGAAAAAAACACCGACCCACGAGAAGCTACTGGCAAGCTTTCTCACATATCCACATTCGCCGAATCCTAGACTCGAACTCACGCATACAGAGGTGAGATGGGAGTGATCCGTAACGGACAGCGCTTTAGACCACTCGGCCACTCGGGACCCCTTTTGTGATATAATATTGATATGAAGACCATGTCTGATGAATACAAATTATAAGCCAGTTTTAAATAGGATAAAACCAAATACTTTCTTAATACTGGGAAAGATTTAGCTGGATTTCACTTTTATAGGATCACCCTAAAATACACTTTTATGCGGGGTTCAGTCAGTCATATATTTACTTAAGATGGTATCAATTATGCAATGCTGAATATACACTCATTTCTAGATAGCAATGGCACGTCGCTTCTGTGTGTACCAGAAATGTTTCCTGAACTAGCATCTCTGTAACCTTTAAAATCGGGCCTCGATTTGAAACTGGCAGTTCTGTGAACCAATTTTCCATTGAACCTGGCAACACATTTTTGTTTGTTTCAAGCAATTATCGTAATAGTTAAATTTCTGTATATGTCACCATTTTAATAATAAATTCATTTAATACAAGGGTGTCTGGTATATAACAATAAGAGTGTATATGATGGTTCATGTCGTTATAACATATTTTGAGACGTCAGCTCTGGTGAAACATTGGAATTTCAGGTTAAGTTTCAAAACAGAGTTTGTGTATAAAGTTAACTTTTGAACTTAAAAAATAAAATTATATTGTTTGCAAATATATGTCTGAGAACTCAGTTCTAAATTCTTGCTCGTGTTGGCGTTAGTTTGGCTATTTTCCTGGGAACACCAAGATGAATAATTTCCATTGGTATTAAAAATATCAGTTTGGATCATGAATGTCTAATTTGGAGAATGGTCACAATTAGGTAAAGGAAGGTTTAATGTATTTATTATTCCTGCTTAGCGACAAAAGTGTCTTAATTTCTAGTGAAATAGTTTTTGATATGCAATAAATGCGAATAGGTACTAAATCGTGGATACTTCCATTGCACTCATTTGTTTATGGGGGAGTTCAAACCCTTGCTGCAACTGTTCCATTTTACGGTCTAATGGAGAAGTCTTTGAATATGTAAGCAGCTATAGTTATGTTTTATTTTTATCTAAGCAATAGATTAATGGATATTTTGTGTTGAAATGTGTTATATGCTTCAATAATATTCCTATATTTTAGTCAAGAAGCTATTTCTCTCTTCAGATTTCAATACCTTTATCTATTTTGAATCCATAAGAATATATTTGTTTGGTAGCCATACATTCTCACCTATAAACACCAGGTTCGAGTGCGATGGTTGAGCCAAATATCACAGAATCGCCGTGAATATTATTTCTAACCAACATGAAAAAGAATTCATCTGTGAGAAAGTCCAGGCTGCCATTCCCGTGGACCATATATTCGGACAACAGATTGGCTGTACGGATTGCTGGATCCGTATACAGATTCCAAAGGCTGTAGTCAACGTTCAAATAAAGTACTTCTTTAGTACCTCCAAAACAGGAACTCTTGCTCACATGATACACATAATCCAAAGCTCTGTAGACCTCGTCTTTGATGTCTTTGTTTCCTGAAGAACGAAAATGATGTGTTCAAAAAGGAAAAAGAAAAGCGTGTCTTTGAGACTAGTCCTTTTTCAGCAAAATATATTTCCATCTTTATCCTTTTTACCCTCAACCAACAAACCATCATTTAGTGCGATATTCAAGTTTCTCTATAAAAAAATCACAACAAATTATCACTATAAAATCTGACGAAGCAGAAACTTCTCAGACACATTTGTAAGTTCAAATTAGCTTCTTGAAATGAAAAAATAATCTCGAAATACATGAATCACTTCTGATCTGTACAATGTTTTTCAAATGAATAATGTTGTCATAATAACTTCGACATTAAATTTTAGTTCTTATGCTGAAATTAGTATAACAGAGAAGTTTGCTTATCATCTTTCGTTTGAATGCATAATAATATTGCAATAAAATAAAGTGCGCCCAGTGTGCAAACGTACATATTTCCTAGACATAAATGTTTCATCGGTGGTAGTAAATTAGAAGATATTAAACACCGTCATAGCAGGCCTAAAACTTTAACAACAAAAGGTGTTAGTTGGGTTATCTATTTTAGTTTTGATCTTCGTTCACAAAGATTAATACACACGTATGTTCTAAACATGAAACATCGTTTTAATAATAAAAGTAGAGCACTGCAAACACTTTGTTACCAATGCCATTATCATGAACGCTAAGCCATTCACCTACCTTCTCATGAAAATTATTGTGGAATAAAAACTAAGCAAAATGTCGAACCAAAATATTTTAAAAGATCGACAGTTTATCTAATATTTTCATTATTCTGATTAAATAACAGTACCACCTCTCTCTCTCTCTCTCTCTCTCTCTCTCTCTCTCTCTCTCTCTCTCTCTCTCTCTCTCTCTCTCTCTCTCTCTCTCTCTCTCTCTCTCTCTCTCTCTCTCTGGCCGGTTTGACTTAACTTTCACTCTCATTATTCGTAAGTCCAATAATATCGTCGGATGACACAAAAGAAAATCCTCCATGTTGGCCATTCATACAATTTAGCCAGTATATATTGTCGACATTGTTTGTAGATAAATCTCAACGAAAGTGCACACCTATCGTTACGACGAACAACATCCTTGTTGGTTACTTGGTATAATTTCTATTTCAAGGATTCAATCCAATCCGAACTCCTTTTCTCTTTCACTCCAAATTTCTGAGTAGTTTGTCCGTTATGAGAGGGGAGATGAAACAATAATCAGAAACGATTGCGATGAAAATGTGTACCATATTATATTCATTTAGAAAACGAGGATTATTAATATTTTTATCGTTATTTTCATACATTACTAAAAATAATTGTGTGAAAATTCATTATTGATCTAGAATCAACTGCAGACGCCTACCATATTCGTACATCATCGGGACTCGAATCTGGATTCTTATAGAACTATTTAGTGATATTTCTTGTGTTTTTATTCTTGGAATCATATTTGGATTATATTCACAAACTGTAAGTCCTATTTACCAATTTTTTTAATAGCAGAAAGAGCTCACAAAGTACATTTTGGTGTTGTCCATTATGTCAACGAAATAGGGGGAGAGGGTTTGAAGAAGTTTGACAATTTTTTATATAGGGAAGTGGAGTTCAATATAAATTGTCGTAAACAATGTTATTTTTACAGTAAACTTAATAAATAAAAAAAAGGAAATTAGCCGGTGTGTTGGTATGGCACACACTCGCTCCACATGCTTCTCAACCGCAAAGAATTCAGCTAATGCGAGTGGCTGCCAAAAGACGAGATCTGATGCCAATATTGCTCATGAAGAGATGTTAAGGGCAGAATGGTTAGATGAAGATAATGTTAACTTGTCGGGTGCATCGGTGCTACAAGAAATGAATGAATCAGCCACTATGCCCATTATAACAATTCAGGAACATTAGGCTTGCCCAGGACAAGAGGATAGAAGCTAGAATTTAAAATGTTGAATTTTTCATTAATTCAAGGTGTTGTGGTCAATTTGAAATCTGTTAAAGAAGTAAAACAAGTTTATTAAAATTTACTTGTAGACCTTTTATTTTCCATATATTATATTTTTAGCATAAACGCCATCCGTATTAAACATTGTTAGTTTGTACGGTGTGTGTGTGTGTGTGTAAATATTTGACAATTTTATTAAGGGGTCACCAAGTTTTACAGTTGTTGACAAGGAGGAAGGGGGTAAAATTGCCTAAAATTTGTTGACATAATTAATGGACGTCCTCTTGAGGAGATTAAAGATATAAAAAGACAAGTAGATTTATTCTCATTATTATCACCAGTTTAAGATGACATATTTTTATGCCCAGTCACTTGCATGATCATTGTTGGACGGACCCCAGCTTTCGACAGGCTTGTCACAGTAGTCTTCCTTACTGCATGGTTGGTAATTCTCACGTGGATTTCTGCCTTTTTTCTGGCTTGTTTCATCAGAGATCCCAATTGGTTGACACCACCTACTGATTTTGAATAATACCTGCAATTTTAACTATTTTGTACAGTAGAATAAATTTCAATTTAATTTGTTTCCAATTCACACGTTCATAAAATTCTGTTTTCGTGTATTTCGCAGCGTTGGTTTGTGCATTTTATTGAAAAAGTCGTTTGGTATGTGCAGATTACACAATTTATTACAGATTTTTCCCATTATTTTTTGTTTACTTTGATATAATTTTATTTTCATTCATTCCTAATATTATTTTTAAAAAATATATTTTCTTGACTATTGTTTTCTTTATTTATATTTTTATTTTAAATAAGAGCGTTAATAGAATCTTAAGAAATAAAATTACCATATCAGGGAAGTTGTTTTAAGTTTTTGCATTGGAACTGATTTCATATGAAAGTGGCTGTCGTCATCCATCATTTCCAAGGGTCGCCGTTTCAAATATTACAGACAAAGATGAACAGGGTCTTGCTCCGGTTCTGTTCCGGCAGAAACAAATGCGAGTTATTGTTGATATGTAGTCATTCTTCCCAGCACCGTCAAAGGTTTTGTTATCCCGTTAAGCATATTAAAGATTACCGGTGGAATCTGTGAAAACTGATACACCTCCAAACTTTAATTTTATGTGCTCGTCTCGGACTCTAATCCAAATATTTATCTCAAAAGGTATAACAGGGAATATTGCAAAGCAGCTGGCGTGTGAGAGCCCATTTCACAGGCTGAAAATAATATTCTTCTACATTTTGGCTTATCGGCTCTAAGGCTCGTTGTTTTCTTTCGAAACCAGGCTTTTTCAGTGGCATTTTTTTAGATTTCAATTGATTTCTGAATAGGATGGTCTCTCAGAGAGAGACAGGATATCATTGAGCCTTAAGATGCCGTTCTATATTGTTTCCTATAGAATCTAAAGAGCATGGCTTATAGTCAGAACCATTGGCTTTGAGAATCGTTATAAACGTATTGAGAACCGCTCCGGTGGCCTAATGGTGAGAGTATCCGCCTCCGATTCGGGATGTCGTGGGATTGATTCCCGGTTGAGTTATACCACTGACTTTAAAAAATGGTACTAACAGATTCCTCGCTTGGCACCAGCGTTAAGAGTTTAGTGTTAGGACTGGCCGACATGGTGTGATTGGGTGGGACATCATGTCATATGTCTGCGGCATGATGCCCCAGTTTTATACATAACTATAAACTGTCACACTGCAGACATCAAAGCGATATGACTGAAATTTTTTTAAAAGCTACGTGAAAATCTAAATCACATCAAATCACACAATTAAACGTATTGACTAAATACGTGTTTAAATGATCGGGATGATATTTTCAATTCAGAGTGTCTCAAGTTTGTTATCATCGCCCAACGCTGCACATTTCTGATTCACGTTCACTCACCTGCTTCGTTGAAAGTTTCTTCTGTAATTTTATGAATTCATCCACGTTGTCAACTTTTACATTTCTACTTTCAAATGACTCAAAGAGTTGATTTACTTCATCCAAAGACAAATAAAAATAATTCAAAAGTGTTAGCGCCTTTTATGCACGCGAGTGCAACTTGAAGTACACGTGAATGCAATATAGTACAATATTACACCATTCTAACAATGTAAAAAGAATAGAGACAAAAATGAGTATATCATAACATTAAATGTGTGATATTATACTGGTAAAAGCTGGTAAGTCAATAAGGAGAAGGAAAAAACTCGATATCAAGTGACATCACCCATACATAAATTATCAAGACGTTTCGCTCATATATTTAATTTTCTTTGATGTTTTACAGAACAGAAAAAAAAATAAATATAGTTTCCGTTCCTCAGTCGGAACTGTGTTTGGGTTTTCTGTGAACAATGTTGGCTGTGCTTCTGTCGATTGCTGGGTCATGCAGACTGATAACTAGAGAAGTAAGTATAGACAGATAAATAAACTCAAACTTCATCCTAACATTTGACCTGTGATCTTACATGGGTACATTAGTGGAATTGATTGATAAAATTAGAACCGTTGAACTTAAATACAAAAGTCAAAACACCGGAATGAAAAATGTTTTCATTGATAAGAACATGTTGAAAATCTGTCAAATATACAATTATCAGTAAACCTCACGCATCCAGCCACGGTAATATTTAATACTCTCTCTCTCTCTCTCTCTCTCTCTCTCTCTCTCTCTCTCTCTCTCTCTCTCTCTCTCTCTCTCTCTCTCTCTCTCTCTCTCTCTCTCTCTCTCTCTCTCTCTCTCTCTCTCTCTCTCTCTCCATAATAATGAGATAGGTCATTCAAAAAGTAGGTCTCTCTCTCTCAACCGAATGTCCAGAATAATGAGATAGGTCATTCAAAAAGGAGGTATCTCGTCTCCTCTCTCTCTCTCTCTCTCTCTCTCTCTCTCTCTCTCTCTCTCTCTCTCTCTCTCTCTCTCTCTCTCTCTCTCTCTCTCTCTCTCTCTCTCTCTCTCTCTCTAAATGTCCAGAATAATGAGATAGGTCATTAAAAAGGTCTCTCAACCAAATGTCCAGAATAATGAGATAGGTCATTCAAAAAAGAGGTATTATAATATTATTATACGCCTGTGTTACTTTGAACATGCCAAACGGTTCTGACAACTGCGACTTATATATCGAAAACCAGACTCGATAACATTCTTGGAAATTCATATTAAAAATGGCTGCGTGGTACTTGAGAAATGATGAGAGATGTTCGCCGCATTAAATGTATGGATGAGTCATCATGAAATGATGTCTTTAATATAAAGTTATATAAGACTAGGTATGTAGTTTATATTGTATTGTGTACTAAGGTTTTATTTTAGGTGAAGTGAATATTTTCAGTAAAAGTGTCTAAATGGAAAAGTTATTTTTGTTTGTTTGCTTGCTTTTGTTTATTTTATGGTACAAAAACACAAAAGTCCTATAATCTTGCCGAGGCCTAAAAAATGAAGAGTTAGTGTTCAGAAGACAAGAAGATTGTAGGGATGTGAAAATAGCGATTTCATGCTCAAATAAAAATCTAATGAATGTCAGAAGAGTGCCAAAAAAGTAGAATTCAAAAGGCATATGAATGATAACATTTTAAGAGATATTTTAAAACTTATAGCCTAATACTGCAATGCTTAAAAAATCTCATGTTAAAACATTATGCTACATATCGGCTCGTTCAAAAAAAAAGAGTGAAGACAACAAGCTTTGTAACTTTCAACAAAAATAATTTATTTTTCTAGAAAACATGAAATAATGTAAATGATGTTAAACAAGACTTACGGTTTACAGAAACGATCCAAATTGTTTGTTCAAAAAGATGTGATGTGATTATGATTTTTAACTTAGCTTTAACAATTTTTCAGTCATATCACTACGATGTCAGCAATGTGGCAGTTTATAGTAATGTTTAGCAGACATGTAGCATGATGTCCCACCCAGTCACATTATCCTGACACCAGGCCGACCAGTCCTAACACTAACCTCTTAATGCTGAGTGCCAAATGAGGCAGCTGTGAGTACCATTTTTGTAAGTCTTTGGTATGACTCGACTGAGGATCGAACCCACCACCTCCTGCATCCGAGGCGAATGCTCTTACCACTAGGCCACCGGAGCTAGTTGTTCAAAAAGAAAGACATAAGTCCTGTAAAAGTTCTAAACACAGTCTGAAGTTCAATTCCGGTACAAAATGGCGGATGATGACGTCAGACAAAGGCTAACAGAAAAATCTAGAATTTATGCAATAAAGCACCGTTTGTGTTGCTCCAATTTAGAATATTTTCGGAAAATGCCTTTGACCAAATCAGTAATGTTGTTCATCAGAAAAACAATTATTCAGAAAAAAAGAGTAAAATTGCTCCTCTAAAAAACATGTTCTTCTAAGTAGACATACGAACAGACCATTTCTTCTAGCACAAAAAATACCTCTATAAGGTAATAGAAGTTGTATAACTCTAAGATGTTACTGGCACAACTGTCATACGATCATAAACAATGTTTTGTTGGGGTAAATGTAAAGCTCAGGCGATTCCTGTTTTGGAGGCCTGGCATCCTTTTCATTCAAAACAATACTGAATGTGCCTGTACATTTTACTTTTAACAATCATCGTCGTCCAGTAACTGTTACACGGATAAGTGTGTCCTAGTTGAACAACAGTCGATATACTTTTGTGGAGTCAATGTTGGAGTAACATATTTGTTGGTGAACATATGTTGGGTGAACACAGAGGTGGGTTACACTTTGTTATTGTTGACGCAATCCCTGGGTGTTTACGCACCTAGTAATGCTGCCAACGATTGAGCTTTAAATCCACCAATGAAAAAGAACGTTACTATTGTCCCATCACTGGCGCGTATAGGTGAGTCGCACACAACTGGTATATATTTACAATTAAAAATTATTAAATCTTTCTGCAATGCAACATGTTGATGTTAATACAATTCCGAGCGTTACCTCAATGATAACTAATCAGACTCAGTCAACCTTACAGGCTCTTGTTAAAAGTCAAAAAGAAATTAATAGTTGGTACCACAGTGATGTACCACTACTAACTAGTTGCCAATTTGAAATAATTTCACGGGCACAGTAAACGCTCAATTATTGTCCGCATCACCAAGTGCGCAAACACGCAGGGAGTGTTTCTACAACGACAAAATGGATTTCGCCGTTACAAAGTTTGGACAGTGTTGATGTCAAGTTCTTAACCTTCCCTGACATTTCATACCCCTGTGACTGTGTAAAGTTTGAATTGAGTGTTGTTAATGTGTAATATTCTCTCCCTCCTTTCAATAGATAATGCAATTGCACAACTTCTAGGGTATACATTTCAAGTTTTATGTGTTTGTCTATATCTTCGTATTAACAACAGCTTGTTAATGAAGCATAACGTCTGCCTACAGTTTGAGACATCGATAAGGACAAGTTAATCACTTGGACTTACTTTACTAAAATGTTAGTTTAATTTTGCAGATGCTTTTTCTGTTGCGGCATGATATAAAATTTAAGACATCATCTTTAAATTAACACCACAAGAATTCACACAAATAATTTTTACTACCTTGCACTGATCGAACCGTTTGGTTTATGTAAGTCAAATATGCATTTTGTGGAAACATAATGAGAAAATGTGTCTAGAGAAGCACATCATGCTCTCCAGAATAAGTCACTGTGAAATAAATTGACCAAATAATAGTATTATTATCAATGCTTTTTTCCTCACATCAATGTCATATAGAACAATTATAATTAATGTCATGATCTCTCTCTCTCTCTCTCTCTCTCTCTCTCTCTCTATATATATATATATATATATATATATATATATATATATATATATATATATATATGTGTGTGTATGTGTGTGTAGATAGATAGATAGATAGATAGATAGATAGATAGATAGATAGATAGATAGATAGATAGATAGATAGATAGATAGATAGATAGATAGATAAATAGATAGATAGATAGATAGATAGATAGATAGATAGATAGATAGATAGATAGATAGATAGATAGATAGATAGATAGATAGATAGATAGATAGATAGATAGATAGATAGATACTAGGAACAATTCATGTATATTCGATAGAGGTAGCAAGCAAATATAGATGTAAAATCAAAAGTATATATATATGTGTGTGTGTGTGTGTGTGCACCTCTAAGTGCATGAAGTTTAAGCTATAGTTTCTAGTTCAAACAAGTACGCTGTACAAAATTTTAAAGATAAATAAGTGCTAATGCTAATTTGTGAGGTATTTAGACCCTTCAAATCAAAGATGAATGTGAACGAATACTCATGAAAGAGATAAGGAAAAAGTTTGGAATATTAAAATACATTGCAGGGTATATAAAGCAGAATACAGGGGTAATTAGATAAAATCCATAAAACATGTAGATGAAATGTTCAAAATCCTTACCTTTTATGTGACTAAGTGACGGGATTATCAAACTTATGAAGACTCTATGAAAATGCATTTTCTCTTCTGCATTCTACTTCTTACGGTTGATTTTGGGCTCTTGTCTCAGCGTCGTCTAAAATAAATTAAAAACCAGTCAGGAAGGAAAAATGCTTAATCAGTTTAGAACACTGCATGGTATATTATAAACCGATTTCGCCATTTGGTTACGATTTCTGTTTGATGCTATGATCAATATCGTAAACCAATTAATGCTCCTCCTGGTGCTCGTATACTGATAACTTGCCTGTATGTTAATGATTAGTTAGTGTCAATCTGATCTCTTTCTCCATATGTAATGATTGAAAAAATCTTGATTTAAAGTGTCAAAGAATTTCATTATTCTTCTGTTGGGAGGATTCCAATAGCTGTACTTTTAATTTGCTGTATCGTTGATAATGTCAATCTCGATTGCAACCTCTTCGGTCTAACTAATTTACATTGAATTTACAGTGACTTAATATCTTTTGCAATATTTTATGTTCCACAGGAAGGCGAAGGCATATAGTTGTTGTATATGACCACATAAAAAGACAAATAGGATTGATATAACCTAAACCTAATTGAAGGGAATCGCATAATCAATGTTAATTGTCTTAATGTATCTAAATTTTACTTGTACCTTTTAAAAAAAAACTTTGTATAAAAAAGATTTTGAGTTGTAAATAAGCATAAGAGCAAAATGTTTAATGTCTACCGGACCTATCAAAACGGATACTCTTAGAAACAATTGGTTCACAATAACATAATAAAAATCCCATGTCAAGATATTTAGATCAAGTACAAATAGGATATTCAGTTCGCAATGGTAATTTTATTGAAAATAAATATATGACGGATGTAGTCAACAGTTGTGTAAAATGAAATCAAAAACTTATGATGCAGTTTCTTTAAATGTAGTCATTTAAACAAATGTATATAAATTACAAAGGATTCGACAGGGAACTTCACAGAACGATTGATTACCGAAGCATAATACCATTGAGGGATCTTTGAATTTAAATAGATTTGTACACCGTTTTCGAACATAGTCCGAGATCTTGTTATCTTAGTGTCTTTTCTTGTCATCCCTTCCTATGGTCAACAAAGCATAACATTGTGAAAAGAAGTAGTGAACAATGTAAGAATATTATAACGGAAAGAAAGAAGGAAAGAATAAAGAAAAAACCCAGACACACAACAGAAAGAATGAAAGATTGAAAGAAAGAAACAAGAAAGAGAGAATGAATGAATAAATGAATGAATGAATGAATGAATGAATTAATTAATTAATTAGAAGTGTAAACTGCCTGCAACCAGAAAATGTTTGTTCCTACTGTTATGTATATTTAATGTAATTGTTATTTTTAAATATTGTTTTATTCCAATACATGTGATTTGTAATGTAACATTGTTTCTCTGGACTTGACATTGTGCAAAACTGAGTTCAGTTCTGTTTAAACTGATTAACATTTTGAATTTTTTTATTTCAGTATGAAAACAACTAATAGTTATTCTCTATCGATACGAGCTCATTGACCAAATTATTATTCAAGTGAACAAGAAGGCGTAAACGTTTATTTGTGTCAGGCTTTGGGGGATCCCAAAGTGAGTTTTATATGGTGTCGTGTTTTAAATAAAAACAAGATCATTCAATAAGGTTATTTACCATTGGGTAATGTTTGTTTTAGAAAATGCTCATTTGTGACCTAAGGTCAAAAGGAGAACAATAGTTTCTTGTGATTGTAAAGATTTTACCAGTTGTGTTTTAATATCTAGCACTTTGTATTGTATTCAAATGAGTATTTTCTCTGTTAATACAAAAGTGTTCTTACTTAATTCGTGGATAAAACATTGTTTAGAATTTATACCGAATTCAAGAAGGTTATTTTCCATTGGGTAATGTTTGATTTTAGAAAATGCTTTTTATGACCTAAAGTCAAACGGAGAAATTTGTTATCTTTTGATTGTGAAACTTTTACCAGTTGTGTTTTTGTGTCCTCTTTAGCCTGATTTTTATTTTCTTCAGATTATTGAATTCAAGTGAGTATTTTATCTGTAAATAAAAAAGTACTCTTACAAAATTTTTGGATATTATATTATTTAGAATTATAATAATTTATATTATTATTTAGAAATAATACTGAATTCAAACCTGGAATAATATTTCTCTAATTCAGCAAGGGACGGTTGACACCTCAGTACGACGCAATCTATAACAGACACGTCATCGACTTCAATTTTAAATCTCTTTGGGACTTGAAGTGAATTTTATTCAGGATTTGTATTACTCGGACTTGTGACTAATTCTTGGATTTTTTCCAAACATTAAGTTTCTTTCTCATTTTCATTTTCTATTCTAGGGAAATAAATTGTTTGTTAAATGTTACTAAGTTTGTTTTCTTTACTCTTTTCTATTTCTTATTTTAAAAGCATTGACTCGTAACACTACCGCCTTAAAATGTACTTAACTGGACACTGGACATATCAAATACATACCTCTCAAACCAATTTATGCATGATGTTCAAAAAATCCCTTCAAAGTCTTTAAGCTTCATTTTAACAGCTGTGTTACTTTTACATAGAGAAGAGTATGTGGATTGGTTAAAATGTTTTCAAATCTTATCAGCAATCCACTACTTTACCAATAATATGTTCAGATAGCGAAGAACAAGTGACGCAAAGAAGCATATAATGAAAAAATGCCATGTATAAAATCAAGTAACAATAGTTTAATAAAATGAAAAAATTTAAGGAAGAATAAGGGGGATAAGGTAAGGAGACCAAAGTAACTAAGAGTACAGAGAGAGAAAAAAAGTGTAATGTTCCGTCTTAAAAGGGCGACCTATGCCGGTGCCATCAAAACTTTGTTATTATAGACAAGCTTAGTGTCCAAAGGCTGCTACTTTTCTATTAACAGCAATGATGCCAGTCACGTTTAGAAAAGTTTTCAATTAAGCTGCTTAAATATCTATCTCTGAATCAAAGATGGGAAGTGGATTGAGGTCATCGTGGAAAAGGTGTTAGATGGACCCCCCCAAAAAAAAAACACCCGATACTGCGTCTGACATGGACTCGCCTCTGATAACATATTGAAGAAGAAAAGATTTTTAATATTTTTTGGTATAAGCCTAGGGTCCGTCATAAATCAAAATATAAATACAAGTTCAGGACGTACCTAGGTTATTTATTCCATGTATTGCTTTTTTTTAATTGAAGGACAACTTATACAAGTGGCAAATAGAAAGTATCCCAATGATGCCTAATTTGGATGTGTCATCAATGGCGTCATTGCCTTATTCATTATCAAACTTTAATCCATCAATGTTAAGAAATTTTAATCGATTCTCGATAACGTTGACAATGTCGCGACGAATCTTGGACTCGCCAAATTCAGCTAGGATTACACGAAATCCGCAGGAATACATTAAAGACATTAATCGTATCCAAGTCAAAGGTTTCACTAATGCAAAAATTTCCATTGGAATATCTCCATTCCTTTCGTCCATTTCAATATTGTTAGCTACTGCGTCTTCATCAAAAGCAATGCGCTACGGGCAGTCAAAAAGGATCCTGAAAAAAAGTTTATATGAGGCAGTATAGCGTTTCGGAAATTAATGAAAAAAAAGGCGAAAACGCGCAGAAGACCCACAGACAGAGGTCTAAGACTACTAGGTACAACTCGCAAAAGACCACTCGTCCATTGAACAATCTTGATTTACTTGCACTGGCAAAGTCAGTGGAGCATATCCGAGATGTCTTTATGCGGCAATCTCAAAAACAAAGGAAACCGGAATCGTTAGCCTCTCTTAGACAACAGTACCTGGGATTCATTGTGTTCCATAAGCTATGACACAGACTCATTTATTATATTTTGATTTGTACTGGCTTAGACCACCACTTGAAATGTCTGATTTATTAAACCGAGAACAAAGTCGCCTATCACTAATTGGATCTCAACAAATAAGTATGTAACTTGTATCTGATTTGATAGCAAACGGGAACAATACACAGTATTATCATAAAGTCTCTGTCACTTAGATGCTGTATATATGTATTTGTCTATTTAAATTGTTTATCTAAAGAATATAAAGAGATTGTGTGACATATTCATGTGTACATGTGTGGGGATTTTTCTCTGTATATTATATTTACTATATCAAGATTATCTGATAATCATGAATATTTGATTGTAAAGTAGCCGTGGGATGGTTCCACGACCCAATGGCCAGCCTAATACGGAGATATACAAACAAACGTTTACAAGATAAGGTATCGTTCATATAATGTTTGTGGGAGATATTCTGGGGGTGGATACCTGAGAGTGAAACATTAACAATTTATCACGCACTTAAAGCTTTCAGACCATTTTGTCTGATCTGCAGATGAGAAGAAATTAATATAACCATTATATTAGCTGCAAAAAGCACAAGTTATGTTGAATGAAATATTTGGTCACTTATACTCAATACTGAGATAAGTAATAAGATTAATACAAAAAATCATGATTTTTATTCATTTTAATATACTTCTCCATTTACGGGCGCCGTTCGGATGCTGGTTATTACATGAATACCACGCTATCACACTAATTGAATAAATCTAAAATATGTTCGATATGGTTGTTTGTGAACTAAACACAATATATTTTTCAGCAAGATATAAAGTGCAAATCTAGATGAGTCATAATTTCTAGTAAAATGTTTTTCTCCTCAATGCTTACATTGTCATAAATAAATTTTTTACATAACTGGTCATCTGAAAATAGATTTATTAAATTGTCTTCTAATTAATGTTCCTCTTTCTGCTCTGACTTCGCCAATTTCTATATCTCTGATGCATTATTTCACCTTACTGCTTCCTTTTCCTCCAGTATTTTTTCCTTGTCTGCATGTTATTCTAATTAATTCTGTTCCATCTGTCTCTTCAACTTGAGAAATTCTCTATTTCTTTCCTCACTTTATTTGACGGCATGCCGCTCTATATCTACATTTCCTTGACAGAGGTCTCAATTTTTTCGTTTAGTGCTATTGATTCCCGACTTAACTTCATTTCTGTATGCTCTCTTGGACCCGTCCTTCCTGGAAAACATTCATATGTAGTCTTCTTCATACCCAACCTTTTCACCAAATATACTATCTAATTCATTGACATCACGACAATAAGCACCGAGAAGGTCACCAACGTTAAATACACTCTACTCGACTCTATATGAAACTATGTAATTATATACAAATGGCGATGCAAGACAATATTTTATTTCTTCCGAGAAAAAAGTCTACACAACAAATGATGCAAAAACAAGGAGAAAATAAAAAATGGTGACTAGCGTAACATCAGCTTGCACCTCTGATAAGTACGTACTTGCAAGTGTATTAAGCACGGTATACTGGCCACATAATCGTTCCTACCAGGTACGTAACACTTAAGCAATTCATTTCACTTCAATTGCATGTTAGGTAACCATATTACATACGACAGCGGAAAAGTAGCCGAATGTTCATTTTATCTAAGTTTTTTATTTATTTTATAAATGAATGTTTGTTTGTTTTGTAAGTCTAACGCCATGTTTCAGTACATGAATAGCCATACGTGGCTACCAATACATTTAGTGGAGATGAACCCGATACCTACTAGACCAACCACCGACTCCATTGAAGATACTAACAAGTTTTCGCACATACTCATAATGGTTGAGACGTGACTGAAATGCCGGTTGACATGTCTTCTTTGAGGCCAGCGCCTTAGAACAATCGACCATCCTAGAGCACACTTATTAAAAGATACAGAAACAGCACAATATATTAAACTATTCATTCCTGATAATGGTTTATGTCCCAAAACTGGAATCGGAAAAACACTGAAAGGGAAAACTTAGAATGAACTTTAATACGTCTTACATCAATAATAACATATATAAACAAAACATTATAAGATTAGATTTGGCAAAATTAAAGAACAAACAATTGCAAAACTGGTTCATAAACCATGTACTAAAAGAAATACTTTCCATAGATGTTATAGGGATATTTCATATATATATATATATATATATATATATATATATATATATATATATATATATATATATATATATATATATATATGAATTTCTTATTCAATTTGAATTCATTTTAACAGGAAAAGACGTAATATGGTTGTATCTGCTTCCTTAAATGATCAGTTAGAATTCCGGTTTCCTTTACAGCTATTGTTATAATCAGAAAGAAGAGCATTTTTATCACTCGCACAGTAACATGTTTCAGAGAAGTAAAAAATTTTAAAAATCATAAACAGAAATGAAATACAAAACTAATTGATGAACTATTTAAATATCACAAGACAAAAATTAGGCGTTAATACAAACTATTTATTTATCAGAAACAGATTTTACTTAAAATCGCAAAAAAGATATAAAACACAAATATGCAAAGATATTAGGAAATGTGCCATTAAGAATTAATTAAATACGTGGTATGAATGAAGTCATACTAGCATGAGTCATATTGCATTTCTGTACATAATGTTGCAATGGTTATGCTTGACGACACGAAATATTTACGATACAAAATCTTGCAATCAGATATTCTAAACTTGATAAAGTTTATTGTTTAGTAAGCTTGAGCTTTTAAACTCGCCATCTTGCATAACTCGCATTGCAAATATTTCTTGGAAATTATTTGCAATCAATTTACTATCTTTATAGTACAATATTATTACAAATTCAAATGTTCTCATTCAAATACTAAATGACATAATTATATTTTTCCACTTTCACCCACAACTATATATCCTAATGTCTACCGTAAAATACTAACTTTGTCAGATTTCTTGCGTTCTAATTTGCATCTTTAATATTCGACAATTATATATTTGAAATAAGTAATTAGTGCCCATGTATAAAGTGATAATTATTTCGAGATATTTGTCTGATTGATCATCAGCCTATTAGATATTTGTATAACTATTTCGTGTTGAACGTCTCGCTGCATCAGAGTTTGGACATATAATGAAAGCATATACAAAGAGCTTTTCTTTCTTATCAAATCCGGTAAAAACTTTTTTTTGTACCCACGATCTATAACACCACATGCAAGAAAGTCATGAGATCATTTTAAATACACCACCATTTATATGTTATATAAAACTGAGTATGAATCAAATAAAGTATTAACTTTTCTAGATGTTGAAGAATAGGTTTCATGACTCTCCGCATCATGAGCATCTATATAATTTAGAACTTCCTCACATATTCATTGGTTATAATTTAATTTACCATGCCTTGCTATATAAAAGCCTTATATATATATATATATATATATATATATATATATATATATATATATATATATATATATATATATATATATATATATATATATATATATATATATATATATATATATATACAATTATACTAGTGCCTAGATTTCTTTTTCTAGTCTTCTTGGTTTACTCCGCTTGGCTTTAATGTTCTAAGGTGGCATATCCAGTAAGATTCCTTTTCCTTCTTGTTTTCGGAACTCCAGCTGTGGTTGTTAGCAATTGCGATAAGTGTTATATCACTGAAAGTATGGCCAGGGGAGGAGAAGTGTTCTGCAACCGGGCTTCTGTACAGCTTCTTTGTCATCCAATCAGATCTATGAAGGTTTATCCTTTTGTGTAGCTTTTCAGTTTATCGGACGTACTGAAGGCTACAGATCTTACATGTGATGAGATAAATAACATTCTCTGTTTTGCAGGTTTTGTTTGGACCATGTCTGTTTAGTTTTTCTTTAGTCACTGTGCTAGTGAATGTCCTGGTCTCTATCATATGTTGACAGGTTTTGCATCTTTTATCGCCACAGGGTCCAGGTTGAATAAGTTGGTCTTGACTAACGATTGGCGTTAGCTTTGCTCTGACTAGGATGTCCTTTAGGGGTTTTTTTGGTATATATACGTATACGCTATGGTCTTAAGCTGAGAAATAGCAGAGAGAAAACCAACAAGTTTTATATGTGCGTGCTTGTGTGTATGTATGTGTGTGTATGTATGTTGGATATTTTCACCATCAGTTAGTTGATATTTATTTTCTGAAGTTTAAGAATTTCAAAGGACTGTGATTTTATTGTATCCAACGATATAATAGAAACAAATAAGTACATGACGGGAATTGTTTCTAATGACAACTTGCAAATCTGCGTTAGGTGAGTCGAAAGGTTAACAACTTGCGTGAAGTTGTAGTCTGCATTCGACAAACGCTTGCAGTTCCAATCAAAACTTTTTTCATCAATATGGCACACGCAACTATCAATTCCAACCATGAACACGTAGAGATATTTAGATCCGAACAGAGGCAAAAAAGATAAACAAAGTCAAAGAATACAAAACTATTCCAAATGAATACATCATTGTCCTAGTCAGTAAATAATAACCATGTTAATCAGAATTAAATAAATTTTATAAATTTGACCTGATAATGCATTTTGTGTTGTTTTTTATCTTCTTTTTTTTGCTATATTGTATTTTCTAAATCAACGTGATAAAGGTAAATATTCGTGTCCAGCGGCATTTACCATTGAGTTACTGACTACATTTTCTCTGCTTATGCGATGAACTAGAGGTCCAACTGGTTATGGACAGAACCGGTAACATTTCCAGGTTACTGGTCCTATGGACTTAAATGTTTTCTTAGCTAATTTCAAACACTGGCGAATTAGAACTTACGACAAATATTATATTTACCGACGTATATGGTATAGCATGGACCAAGGTGCAAAATTATTTCAGTCTCTATCCTATTTGAAGGTGTGTCCTTATTTTAGAATTGGACACGTTAAATATTGCACTATATCACTATATTTTAAAGATGCATAAATTACGATAGGCTTGTTCAGATCTACATGGACATATCTTTTAGCAACGACATTAAAAATTAACTACTTATTATCAATTACTAATAAAGAAAAAAATTGTTTCACACAATCTGTCACGAAATTATGTTAGAACTTTGCTGCTGATTATCACCATAAACTTATATACATTCTGCGTCACTTATAAAATTCTTGTACCATGTGATGTTTTGTCTCCATTACAATTTCAGTGTTGAAAGAAAACTGTACAAATCTGTTGGAGGTCACTTCTAATAAAAGTCACTTGTAAAAAAGTCATATACAAGAATTTCTGTAGAATATTTAACATTGTCAAAAAATGCAAGCAAAACCTTTTATTAATTTTAATTATGAGTTATATATGCATGTTTGTTTTTTATCTACAACCTCTTTTAATCAATAAAATTACAAATTATGAAAACTTAATTCACACAAAATCACAGTAATCATCGTCTTTATAATCTAATATATCTTTTGTTCGGAAATTATTTCTAAAATTTAGTGAACGCGCGTGTCTTACGCGGTTGCTTATTATAATGTCTTACCCTATATTTTTATGACCAAAGACACTTATCTTGTTGCAAAGTCCAAAATTTATAATTTAAGTGGGTTGCGACAAGATCGCGTGCTATCTTCATTTCTGGAGCTAAATGAATAATAATTAAATTTGCCATGATAATATAACCAAGCAAAAATCACTGTAGTCTATACAACATAAATAAAATTATAAACCTTACAGCTAAACTGGACTCAGGGCACAGTTTAAATTTAGCAAATGTTATGCACCATGAAATCTATCGGTCCATCACCAGGACACACTGATTTTGTGAGCTCATGAGATTTATATTTTAACAATCCTGTCATATTTTAACAATGTCCATTGAAACATCAGAGCATGCTGAAAATGTCAATACGACAAAATGAAATAGGATGCGTGATAAATATCCATTTATGACAAGAACCGTGATATAACGAAGGATTTTAAAGTGGGAGAATAATGTATATATCCTAATAACACCTTGTATGAGCATGATGTTGTTTCCAGAGAAGAAAATCACAATATCGAAGCAGACGTTTTCCAATGTTTATGAAGTTTGAATTGTCCTTACTGCCTTCAATATTATCTCACTGTGTATGATTAAGGTTATTTAGCAAAAACAGTAAATTAAAAAGACTTCCAAATGTTTCATTCCAGGGACTCAAGAAATATTGCTTCTATTTATTCAAATTTTACTGTTATATTTGTGCGTGTAGTCCAGTATCTTGCCTTGACGTTTTCATACATACTGAACAATTAGCCACTTTTTTAGACTGAACAATTGCTTAGCATTTACACTGTAATGAATCAATGATAAACTGTCAAGCTGCATCAGTATGATTTATGATCTGCTGCAGATCTTTCATCTACTGGAATTCCGATGCAATCTCAATACTTGTTACGCAGGTAAAAAGCTAACTTACCAATATAAACTTTTTTCTAAGTATTTCATAACAGGACACCGTCAGCTATACTTTTGTGATCAATCAGTTACAAGCAGCACAGTAGGAAAACCTGTCATCTAGTAAACATATGTACAAAAGGGTCGAGGCGAGGGAGATAGTCCCAAATGGAAATTGAACACGGAATGGCACTCCAAACCAGAACTAAAATTCAACATAGAAATGGTTTTTGAGACACAAACTTGAATCCTATGTTAAAAATTTTTCTACGTATTATGGTGTCAAACAGAAAATTGACCGCACTTGTCTCCCTTTTTTCTTTATTTTGCCATCAAGGCAACATGAAGATAATGACAAAATGGAGACATTGTGTGTTTCTAGCAAGCAGAATAAATCATCTGTTCGAAAAGTCTATAGGTTTCATAATTTTCTCTTTTAATAAAGCTCGTATGACGTTCAAGAGGAGAATTTAAGAATTTGGATATACTAATTATAAGATTCTTGTTAAATATTGCCACATGCGTTACTGTCAGCAAGTTGTATTTCAAACATATTGTGTCTAGAGATAGGCAAAGCAATGCCAAACTGTGGCAGAGAACCTCTCAGCTTACTTGTAGAGGATGAGATCATAAAGAGAATATGGCGTTGGATAGGACACACTCTACATAATCTGCCAACCAACATTAACAGACAGGTATTGAGGTGGAACCATCAAGGCAAGCGGGGAAGGGGTCGACCAAAACACACCTGGAGACGTGACTTTGAGGCAACATCACTAAGCTGAGTCACACCTGGAGTCAGCTTGAGGTAATGGCACAGAAAAGAAGTCTCTGGCAATCATTTGTGGGCGGCCTATACTTCAGCAAGAGTGACAGGCAATAACTAACTAACCAATTTGGTACTCTAAATCAATAATTAACATGCTGGATCTATATTCCAATTCCATTTTTGGCTATCTGCCATCCAAAACCCAGTCCTATAATTTATTAGAACTTGGAGGGTACATAGTGTTTTTCTGTTTGATAGACCTGTAGATAACCTATCTGTAATGGGTCGCTATTTAAGGATTTATGGAAACAAAAGGAAATACAATGTAAAAAGTATCCACAGGTTTAACAATAGGGGACCGTCTTTAAATAATATGAATTATTTAATATAAGAAAGGCACTATGCTATCTAACGGAAATTTAAAAGTGTGTGGCTCTCTAGCTTCTAACGGGGAAACGTCCATGGGTTTAAGATACACTTTAACAGGCCGATACCTACCATATACACGGTGTCTCCAGAAATGTTGACGGAAGTGTATTTTTAAATGACTCTTTGTAAATCTCTGACCAGCGAATTGTTGGAGTGTTCAAACACGCATTATGCACATATGTAATTGCTATCACACTAGAGTAGAACAATCCTTAATGAAAAACAAACCCTGATTGTTACTGTTACAATAGAACACATTTAAATGAAGAAACTGATTTTGGCTACTATCCCAGTAGCACCTCAGAAGATTTATAATGACATTGTTTCCATCTGTCACGATATAATTGCTTCAAAAATATGATTGTTTTGGCGTTGTTGTTCTGATGGTGGTGTTTTTTGTTACCTACTGTGCATAATGTTTACGTACGTATTTATAGTTTCACACAGAGTATTCAACTGAACGACAAAAACGTTTAAGAGTTTCAGTACTCGAAAGATAATTGTACAAATTTCTAGCAAACGCGCACATTTCATATAAGTGCCCTATGTGAGCATACGCTTATTGGTTTGGTGGCAGGTGTAGTGAAACTTTCATAACATAATATTTTTTTCAAATAACCTACTAGAAAAAGTATTAGCCTTCGTATCTGCTTTGTTCATTGGTCAAAAATTAGCAGAGTTGCCACTACCATGATAAATCGATACGCCAATTCAGCAACGATTTATTAGAGTTATATCAGAAATTTGTTGGTCAATTTGGTGATATTAAAAACAATTAGATACTGTTCTAAGTTTCTTAATACTTTTCCATATAAAGAGCCTTAAAAGCAGCCTGGTCATCTGATGACCCGGAACTGACTAGTGTTTGTCATACATAGTATATCCATACAAAAATGATATGTAACCATAAGGAACTAATTATGAAGAAAATAAAGGCCTGGACGGATTTTGTTTAGGTTGTTGCGAATTAGTAGTTTCTACTAGTTATCTTCCTATATGGTTTGCTTTTTATAACTTTTCATTTATTATTTGTTTTAATTTATTTAATGCGTTGATCTTTCAGTAGCATTTTCACTCTATAAGTGAAGATTATTTTACTATTAAAAAGAAATAAATCATATTAAAATCAAATTGTTGCTGTTTTATTGATTTCTAAAATTTGTTCAGATGAGGTATAAATAAGGCCTGAATTGGATTATGTAATAAGTTTGTTTAATGATAGCTACTTGAAAAAGCTTTTTTTAGTACAATATAACCTGCATTGCTAAATTATTTCTGGCATATATTTCTTTTGATTGACTCTCACGACATTATGATCTTCACTACTATCACCATATTATGTTCTTTCTAAATTGGCCCATAGTTTCATGTTGTTAGTCAATATCCAGGGGTACTGACTGTAGTTAAGTAAAACTATTCGTTGCTTTCTATGGTGAACACGTGCCTACATTCTAGTTTTGATTACGGCTAAATAAAAATATGCCCAGAAATGTCAAACGCCGGACGCGCCATAAATGCGATGGCCAAATAAGGTCGACAATTAATATGACCATTTCAACCAAACACTAGTGCCAAATAAACATATATACCATCCAAATTAAATAAAAAATACATCCAAACACACAATTGCAAACATAAGTAACAAGTAAATATAATTTACAAAAATGTTGAAAATGAATGGCTATGGATCACTAGTTGCTGCTGTTAGTACGAGAGAGAGAGAGAGAGAGAGAGAGAGAGAGAGAGAGAGAGAGAGAGAGAGAGAGAGAGAGAGAGAGAGTCAAATCTTTCTTACACTGCATTAGTCAAAAATCTCTTTCACGTAAACGGTGCGCTTTTATCAACTCTAAATAGCATTGCTTTATCCTTACTAAGAACGTAATGAAACATAATTGATTCCGAATGGATCTATCTCGGTTCTTGATATTTTACCCAATCCTGATAGACCACTACACCCTAGCAACAATCTTGAAACGCACAACACTTTCAAATTTACCCGCCACTATGACAGCAACATTGAGACTTTCACAACCATAATCTTCTGTGGAATTCTTCTAACTCATTCCGATAACATTTTGTCCTTGTGTTTCTTTAGCTACACGAATATTCCATATGTGGTGCAAGAAAGCCGGTATGGTCAGGTACGCCGTACCATTAAAATATGTATTGCCAATTAGGCCGTACGGGAAAGACAGAGTTGTGAGAGGAGTCATAACCATATCGGCAGAAGTTCTAATCTAATTGTACCACTGCATTAATTCTTTTTTAACAATCTTAATTTTGTTCACTACTTTATCAGAATCACCACATAGTAGTGAACTAGTGTTAATCACGGCGCGGTGTTCATGTTTCATTCATCAAACGAATTACGTGTACAATGTTCAATTAAATGTTTTACTAATTATTTGTTTCGACTGTGTTATTTGTATGACACAAAAACGATTAAGTATATAATAAAATGGCTATTTATTAACTATTTAAAATATTGGGTCCCAGTCCATGTAGCGTAAAATGTCTGTTCAAGCATGGACATCCTGCACATCCTGCACCACATGACCTCGAGCCCAATATTATTATTTTATAATATCGTCGAGCATACATTCAAGTTTATTCTCCTGCAGTTATATAATTTTCGAAATATCATTTAATATACATTTTCATGAGAAATTAATTAAAATGATGCTCGTTCATGTATATCTGATCTTTTTTTTTTTCAATTGTAATACCTGCTTACAAAGAACCAGCCATCATTATCTATATTTGAACCAATGTTCTCAACGATTTTTTTTAATTGCTCAAATCACAACCTGATCGGGCATGAATGGTTAAATTTGTATAACATGATATGTTATAATTATTACATAATCAGTACAACTTTTATTACATTATTAATTTTTGTCACTGTAGTGGTTAGTATTATTGTATCATTTGCTATATATTCTATGTGGGGAAACATGAAATCATGCTATCAAAACCATTCCACACAGACATAGTTTTTGGAATGTTTTTGGAATTTTTTAAACAGACTTTAATCAGTTATAAAAATGTATGGATATGCTCTGATTTAAAATCAACAAATGCAGAAGCAAATCGGAACAATCTCATCCATTTACGTAAGTCGAGAAAGATGTAATTCGTCGTCATTGAGAACCGTATTGTGGACTACTTTCGTTCACATAAGACAATATGGTGGATGAAGCAGACAAAATTACAATGGAAAAATTCTTGACCTTTCCTGACTTAATATATATTATGCACTCTTTTAGAGATTAATCACCAAACACATCAAATTGATGTGTATTCCTACAACGAACTGAGAAAAATGTCTAAGCGATGTACCGATCGAATCATAAGCATCCAAGGTAGATAATTCGTTGATCCACTTCGATGTGCACAAAAGAGGATCGATAAACATTGAATAAAGAAGATGAGACAGCAAAAGGTTCATTTACGTGGAAATGGTATAGATATGCATTCTTGATCCAATGAAAATTATAATTATTTGTATTTACAAGTATGTCACTTTTCTCTTGCTTGTGTGGTCAAGCAGATGTGCTGTGCGCATTCACCTTTTTTACTTATGTTGGCACATATTAAAAGTAAATATCACGACTGCAATTTCTTTATCGTTTTATCTAGTAATCAGTAGATTTTATAACAGTCTGAAACAAATGTTGCAAGACCTTTTACTGGTATAATATCAGATTTTCAGGAAGAGAAAATGGCAGACTCAATGACCAATATCTTCGATATACAAACATGATACACCTTTAATAATCAACAACATTCAAATTTAAACCATCTTTAAAGTTAAAGCAGACACAAACAATTGGGGTCAAGACCATGCAAAACACTGCTTAAAGGATCATTTTCAGTTTTAATTTCGCGCAATTCACGTAAATCAGTCTTCAGTGAAAATAAAATGTACGTAACTATTTCCGAAATGCTAAAACTAACAATAATAAGAAGATAATATTAGATGGATAACGAAGAATTTAAACACAGCGAAAACATCGTTAGGCTGCGAAAATGATCGGTTTGTCGGGTATTTGGAGTACGTTATTTCGTGCTTAAGAAATATGACTGATATGATGTATATGGTAGCAAAAGAAAAAACAATGCAGAACAGAATCAAGATATAACAGAGGTAGTTAATAATACAGTCCATTCGACTCCAAGGTTTAAAATAGTTCCATGCATTTTAAAAGCTGCAATAATAGTTAATATACAACAAAGACTTCAATTATAAATATTTAAAAAATGAATTATAAACGCACTTTTATATATATATATATATATATATATATATATATATATATATATATATATATATATATATATATATATATATATATATATATATATATATATATATATATATATACACACACACACACACACTCTGGAACGTGAAAGAGCCAATGGAGCCATTCTTTTTTGCAAACTGACTTTGGAATAGACGGATTTCAGCACACTAAAAGTAGACTAATTCATAATGAAACAGACGGATTTCAACACTGGAAGTAGAGTAATCATTATGCTGCACGTAGCTGATTGTTAAAGTTCACCTTCTTTCCATGCGATAGCTGCAAGACTGAATACTTATTTTTTTATTGACATTCCATAATTCAGTTTTCGACGATCTTGAAATACGGTTTCAATCCCACTGTATGTTTCTGAATTTAGTAGTCACGTTATATCTAGAAATAATGAAAAATAACTCGTTTTTTTCCGCCACTGACATTAATAAGGTGTTCAAAGCATTGTTTTATCTTTTCTATCAAAGTTTCTCAAGGTTACCCATGGTGCTCGAAAATACATGTTTTCCGCCGTCGAAAGAATCGTGAAGCTCAGACTTGTCACCAACCTGCCTAGAACAAAATGACTTCTCTTTTCTTGTATTTCCACGGAATGAGGATTAGATAAAGTTGGTCTGGGTACCGGTTGTCATGGTTTGCCCAAGGTCTGGTTTATCCGGCAGAGAGAACACTTTTGATCGTTTTAACCGGCCCGTTATGGTTTGTGTAACAATGTTGGTTGACGTTTCACCAATGTCTACTTTCTTATAGACAGCCCAGAACTAGTGGAGAAGAATAAAGGGAAAAAAAGAGACAATTACCGTACACAACTAATTAATAACGCACAGTAGTGCAAACATCAATCACATATACAAGCGGCGTATCAGAGAATCTACACTGTTACTTAGAAATCATATGCCAGCTTGTAATGTGACCTTAGGTTTGGGTCTATATTATTATCAGTTAGGTGCACGCCATACACAACCTTTTTATTTTTCTCTTGTTTTTTTTTTTGGTGGGATATATAAAAAGTCCGAGTACTGATTAATGGGGTCGTTTGATTTAAAATACAAAATAAACATATTATATTATACAAGATAGTATATTACTGAAGAAGACTTGTTAAATGACACAATATTTGTATATAAGTTCATTAGAAAATATGCTAGAAATATGCGAGAATTTCAAAATACTTTCAAATAAAACTTTGTTTGAAAGTACGTTTGAAATTAGAAATAATCATATTGTCATCATTAATTATCACATTGTTTACCAAAATGTATTACAAAATTGAATACACATACATTCACGCAGGAATGCAAGTACATACATGCATACATACATACATACATACATACATACATACATACATACATACATACATACATACATACATACATACATACATACATACATACATACATACATACATACATACATACATACATACATACATACATACATACATACATACATACATACATACATACATACATACATGAAACTATAATTATTCCATTGATTTGATGCATTTATTTTTGTGGAAGACTTTTAAAAAAAAGAGGAATTGAAAGAGAAAAGAGAAAAAAATAGGATTTTCAAATATCATTTACCCTTGAATATACATTCCAAAATAATGGCCTCTTTTAGAAAATACTTTTATAAGTGAGGGCAAATATTCAGTATATCAAATATCAATTTTAAAAATGTTGACATGTTAAATGACAATCTTCACAAAATATAACCCCGTACGTTTCTAAATATATCACATATCCAATCATATGAACAAGCTTGATAAGTCATGCGAAAAGCCTTACCTTTGGGGCAAAAATAAAAGTCATGGTTACTGTGACATACACCTGAATCTGGATAAAATTTAAAAGGTACAACATATCCGGCCCTGAACTGGTCAGAATGAAACGACTGAAATGAAATATTACAAACATAGTATCAGTCAATGAATAGGTTTGACTTTTATTATTCATTCCTTGACCATCATTCTCTTTCCTCTCTGTTGACAATAAAGATAATTTAATACCAAAACTATTATTATTTTGTGGACGAAACTTCTTTGTCCCGTCCACTTTTGAATATTTTGGAACAATAGAAGGAAAAAAAAGCATCTAAGAGATAATACAGACACACGGCAGATAGATAGATAGATAGATAGATAGATAGATAGATAGATAGATAGATAGATAGATAGATAGATAGATAGATAGATAGATAGATAGATAGATAGATAGATAGATGGGTGCAAGTGAGTATTTAAATAAGTAGAGTTGTTTGCGAGTAGAGGTAAGCAACTTCCTGTAAAAACTGAATATAACTTGTTTAATGTTATCTCCCTTATCATTCCAGAACGATGGCCGAATTTGTTTGTACAAACAATAAAAACGACTATCAGTCAAATGACGGAAAGTTGGTTTATAGTCATCTACATGCCAGTCCAACAGCATGTTGATTATAGTGCGAACACAAAGGATATATAAAGCTGTGAAAAACAGCATGCTGAGTAACATCCGAACATAACAGACATGTGAAGCTGCGAAAAAATACCATGTTGATTGGATCCCAAACAAAACAGACATCTAACTCTGCTGATAAACATCATGTTGAGTAGAGCTGAACACAAGAGACATAGAAATTCACGAGAGGTATTATCAATGGTATCAACCTCGTGGTCCCAAAAATTACAAAATTAATTTTTTTCTAGTGGTATTTGATTACAATTTTTACTTATTTGTAATTACTATCATGTCTGGAGTGTATGTACACCTATTAGAATTAATTAAAATGTTCAGTTTCTGATGTAATGTACTCAAAATACATGGTGTAATGACCACAAAGTTATATAAAACTTAAAGTATATACATAGCCGTGAGATTCGCTTTCAATAACGAGGAACATATAATATTTGTTTATAGAGTGCAGGTTGTCAATTTGGCAGATTTAACAAATTGGTCCCATCAATTTTAGAATCTTCGCTATAGTCAAGGTTAAAGATAAACATAGATACGATTGCTCTACTGCCTTTGAAAAATTCATGCTGTGGTCGATCGGAATCTATGTTGTTGACAAAAATCAAAGGTAGTCCGAACAGGTAAGAACTATATCTGGTTCTAAGTCGTTGTTTTGTGTAGCTGTCTTTGCTGGCCAAGGATTGACGATCTATTTAGCTGCACGTTAACCTTTGGTATGTATGTCAAGCTGAAGCAACTCTGCTTTATGACTGTGATTGGTTGCAGTTGAGAAAATTGTTTAAATAAACTGCTTCTTGCCTGTCAAAATATCCTGGAATAAAAGTAACAGCTTCCACCAATTAAGACATGCGCGTTTCTTTGCTTCGCTTTGGTTGTTTTACCGCGTACGAACACATGTAGGTTATTTAGTACCAGGCAACTTGAGTAAAGTGTATTGCCCAACAATAGGCCACGGCAGCCGAATCAGTTATATCCAATGGTAAAATTTGACCACGCCTCATTTATGTTTTTTGAGGCAATCATGCTAATAACTGCTAATAAGTGAACAACCTTAAAACCACGTGTTATTTGTTAGCTTCTCTCATTTAAACCTTTCATTTGCATCTCTCTCTCTCTCTCTCTCTCTCTCTCTCTCTCTCTCTCTCTCTCTCTCTCTCTCTCTCTCTCTCTCTCTCTCTCTCTCTCTCTCTCTCTCTCTCTCTCTCTCTCTCGTCATTCTGTTTAAACCTGCTCTGTACACAAGGGAAGTAAACTTGTCGCTTGATTCCTATAGTTATTTCACTTGTTTTCTCCACATTCATGCCGAGCTGGATTCGATACTTTTTTCACATTCTTAATTCGATCTCCAGTTTAATAAATTACAGTTAGAGAAAAAGCATTGTTTTATTACATGTTTGACAACTTTAATGTTAACAACAGTAAGAATATCATACCTATTACCAATATACAGCAAATAAAACAACAAAATAAGCAAATAATGATAATAATAATAATAATAATAATAATAATAATAATAATAATAATAATAATAATAATAATAATAATAATAATAATAATAATAATAATAATAAAATCAATAATAATAAGATGACCAAGAACAACAAAATACGATAGTAATCATCATCATCGAGATCATCGTCTTATTTTATGTTATTGTATTTTCAATTCAATATAATATTTAAAATCTGTTCACATTTCTTAATTATACACAACATAACTAAATTAAATCAACTTTTGTTTGTGAAGATATTAAAAAATATAAGACTTTTGAAATACACATAAAACATTATTAGAAATCAGATTATGTATATAATGAAAAGGGTTTATTATACAGTACTCACTGTTTTAGACCTGATGCTGTCTAAAACAAGGTTTTTAAACACAGCAAAGGCCCAAAGGCAAAAATACATAGTGTACAGATGTAAAACATTATTATTATTATTATTATTATTATTATTATTATTATTATTATTATTATTATTATTATTATTATTATTATTATTATTATTATTATTATACGACCCTCACTTCCAATCGCTAACCCCTATTGGGGGCCCCGAGTGGCCGAGTGGTCTAAAGCGCTGTCCGTTACGGATCACTGCCATCGAACCTCTATCTGCGAGAGTTCGAGTTTAGGTTTTGTTGAATGTGGATAAGGGAGAAAGCTTGCCAGCGGCTTCTCTTGGGTCGGTGGCTCTTTCCGGTGATTTCCCGGTTTCTTCCTCCACCATTAATACTGGCCGCCATGAATAACAACAACTAACCCTTATTAAGGATGGAATTTAGTTGTTGTTTGCTGTACAGTTACCTTATTTTTCTTAACAAATTGCTCATTTGTAAATTTAATGTTTTTTAATATATATATATATATATATATATATATATATATATATATATATATATATATATATATATATATATATATATATATATATATATATATATATATATATATATATATATCTTAATCTTAGCTACATTAACTTACGTCACGAGCGCCATAAAGGTCCCCAGGATGATTGCGTTGTAGACAGACCACGTGATATGCTTACTCTCGTTGAAGTGCGCTGGGGCTTTCCGGACCGTGAAGCACAAGTAGCCACCGTACAAAAGAAACAACACTTCAACTTTAAAAGAACACACAAAATTAGTTACATTAGGATGAAAAGTGCCATGAATGACTTGTTAGCGTTAGTTCAAATGATTATACAGTTAAAGAGCTAGAATGACTCATAGTTCTTATATATATATATATATATATATATATATATATATATATATATATATATATATATATATATATATATATATATATATATATATATATATATATATATGTTCCGTTTTTATTCATGTCTTTTATGAACAAAATACTCCGGCTCAGCTACACACTAGGATGCCAGTCTTTTATAAGAAAGGTGTTCCTTTTAATGAATACAAATTGAAAAGTGACGTCCATTAGGGGGTGCATAATTAGCAAACTATGAATTAAGTACATAGTGGAGTTGGCGTTCAATGATTGGAGCAGGTGCCATATTAGATACTACATATTGCTCAATATCTTAAATTATTGTTAACAAAAATCTGAAGATGCCCATGGCGGCAGAAACTTCGAAATATTCCGTTTCTGATAAAGGCAAACACGTCACACTAAGTACTATTCGTATCTTATAGGAATCCATCGTAACAAAATCAAAGGCTCTTAGATTATCTTTAATTATTTAAAAGTTAAAAAAACGAGGAAATATTTTTTAATTTCACTTCAAAATCTGAGTAAGCAGTCTTGTTATTAAAACTATATTTACGAATAAAGGATCTGAAGAAAAAATATTTAATCGGATTTACATAGCGGATGGTTTCTTTGTCTGACCATTCTTTCATCCACTATGTATTTATGCTTGCATCAATGGTAGGAAATGGTATACAAGGTTAAGGTATTGAATATATTGTCCATTAGAAACTTTTCAGTTTTGAAGCTGTGTAAATACCTAGTAAGACCATTTGAACATTGATATTGAAGGAGTCGAAAAAGTTTTGTCGTTTCACCAGAATAGAGATGTTCAAATTCTGTTTTTTTATATTAAAAAAATTCAAACAAAACAATATTATACTTACGAATTAAGGTTCATCGTTCAGAATCAAAGCAAAACGTTTGCATTTAATGAAATTGCTCGTTGATGGTCAATATTTTAAAAATATTATCATTAATAGTCGTGGTTACATATCTTTGAAAAAAAAATTATTTTTCAAACTAAAGTATAGCTGTCTATATTGCACTTACCTCCTGTAAAAGCATACTCCCATACCCCATAGTAGCAGACGTAAAACTTTAAGTTGTCGTCTGTTTTTATTGTTTCTATAATCGGAGGACGAGTTAACGTCCATGCAAGCAGGAGACAGAAGGCAATCACAACAATAATACAAAATCTTTGAATCAACATCTGATCCGGAAGACGAATGCGTTTAGTCGTTCCGACCGAAAATATCACCGAAATTCTGCAAGAATTGTTTCAAAAAAGAAGTAATGATTAATTCTTAAAATAATGTTAAGATTTTCTATATTTCATCATCATCATCATCATCATCATCATCATCATCATCATCATCATCATCATCATCATCATCATTAAAAATAGGTTACCCGTTATTTATACATGTGTTAGGCAAAACTGAAAATAGTACTTAAATTAAAAATACAATCATATTCCGGGTTTAAAACCTAAAACCAGCAAACTAATGATGGACAGAACTAACTGCTAATGAAGGAAAACAAAAATATTATCATTATTACTTTCAAATTGATCATAAAATATTTAGTTTGTTATGTAACTAAAATAGAAGATAAATGCAAAATTCAACACAATAAAGTAGGAAGATTGGTCAGACGATGCAAGTGTTGAGAATCGAAGCAGAGTTATCAATACATTGGGAGCTCATTACATATTTCTGAATTTTGTCCGAGTAAATAGTTTACACATACGTATATTTGACCTTTAAGTCATTGAAATACTTGTTCAAACATGAGTATGATATTAAAGTTTTAAGTATTATAATGGTGATAGTATTGGCATCTTATCATGTCAAACTCATGTTCGAAAGTAGCAAGATTTGGTGTCGAGACCATATACGGTCTTTTGTTTGCAAAAGTATGCCAGAATAAGGTTTCAAAGTCAGTCCCTGTATTTTATGTTTATTATTCTTAACTTTTTCAGTATTATTTTCATACATTAAAAAATATACCTACAAAGCACGCACAAATTTTCTGAAATACTATATGCAATTCCAGCTTGGTTACGGTGCAACCCGAAGAAATAAATAATTGCACAGGACTATCGAGATAAACTCGGTCTGATGATATTATAGCACGATGCATTATTATATGCTCATATTTTCTCCGTTAACTTAATATTGTCAGAATCGTTAAATATTCCCTGATATTGAACACCTTCATATTGCACTCCTCGCGCTTGAAATTAAAAGGTCGGTGGGAGGAGCTATATGCGCATGAATAATATTGTGTATTGAAGGAATCTGTGATTGTGAACTTTTTAATAATAAAATAATAAAATTTTATTATTAAATATATGTGATGTGAATTTTATTATCAAGTATTTGGCAATGAAACAAAAATGAACACATAATAAAAAGGTTACTGTATTTGAATGGAAAAATATGAACTCGTTATTTCTGATGGATATACTGCATGACCTTGGGAGTGCAGTATAGCCACCCGAAAAAAAACTCGTTCATATTTTCCCGTACAAATGCAGTAACCTATAAATACTGAACACCAGCCATTGTTTCGAATGGTGTCATGGCCCTGAACAAGATTCAAGTGAATGTGAGTTTCTTATAGATCTGACTGTATTTGATAGGAAAACTTTACTTGAAGCAAATATAGCTGTCTTTTGTTCAATTCCTCTTACCTCCATGTCTTCATTATAAGAGAGCCATACATGATGAAGAATCCCAAATGAAGTGGCCATATCCGAATTGTGCATACTATAAGCGAAACGTCCAGAAAAAGGATGAAGTACTGAAACAAAAAGTACTGATGAAAAGGTCAGAAAATTGTGATTGAAAGCTTCCGAGGTGGGTATGCATAATATAATGGACGGCGCCAAGGAAAAAGAGCCAACAACCCGATTTAATTAACGTAGCAATTTTAAGGCAGAATAAATTACCTTCAAACACCTGAAGGTGTAACTGAATTTTGTTTCGTCTCAACACTTATAACGTTTATTTTACTTCATATATTGGTTTGTTTTCGCCACAAAAGGCTGAGTGACAAAAGGGACAATCTGGATAATGGAAACGATAGGCCAGTTTGAATTTGTTATTTTCCAGCTAATAAACAGACAAGAATAGAGGTTCTCACAGATTAGCGAAAAGTAATTAATAACACTAGCAAATCAAATAAGGATAAAAGTATGAAGGACGTTTCCTAACATGTAAACACAGAAGTTACGTAGCAGTCTATGATTAGCAATAAAAACCAGGGTAACAATCTTGGTCAGAAAAGATGGCCGTAGAATATCAGGTAATGATTATCGGGCAGTGACAGTTATTGCTAGATATTTTGACTGAGAGATCAATTAAAAAATATACGCAGTTAAGGTATTTTCTCTTCACGCACAAACTTTATGAGAGCCACTGAGTCAAGAATGTAAATAATAATTGTAGATAGTAGATAGTAATGTAGATAGTAATTGAAGGAAACATATAAGTTACATTAAGAACAACTAACTCGTACGAATAAAGGCAAAATAACTTTGAAAAATGGTATAAAAGTATATATCAATAATGTATTTTATTTAGAGATGATTTATTAAAATCAAAGGAATAAGAAATGAGTTATATAATTCAGGAACATTTATATTACTCTATGCCATGCTCAATTATATATATATATATATATATATATATATATATATATATATATATATATATATATATATATATATATATATATATATATATATATATATATCCGTGTGTGTATCAATATACAGGAAATAGTAAGATCAAAATGATTTGAAATACAGCTAATGGTAACATTCTAAATGATTTCAGCTAAGTCATTCATGTCTTATTTATGAAGACTAAAGTTAAAGGCTAGTTTTTTTTAGAAAATTGGACTAGAGGTTAACAAGCAAGTGCAATCATTAAGAATAAAAAGAGTCAGATATGTTTCCAATACCAGTCATTTTTCATTCAAATAATCATTAAAGATAAAAGTCAAAATCTATACATGTTAGACAAAACACCTTTTCCGTTTTCAGGACTACAAATGCAGAAATCGTGTCATTGCTCATAACGATATCGATTGTGAGATATATTGGAGTGTTCACAGTTCTGGCATGTGCATCATACAGGAAAGTACGGTATTTCTTAAAATAAAAATTAAACGTTTCTATGAAGCTTTCAAGATAATGTAAGATGTAGAATATGCTTAGTTGCCAAAGGTTTCACAAGCTTGGAAATAGCTGCGAACAGTATTTACCAAATTAAATTACCTACCTGGAAACAACTTAGTATTCCACCTAAACACATCAATTGAAGAAAGAGTGGACTTGCTGTTTTGATAACCTGTAATAGAAACCAATTTAAGCCATGATCTAATGAAACTGGCAATATATGCATAGTTTCAAGTGAGCACGTAAAAATTCAGATTCAAAACGATGAGGAAAAACGTATTTGTAAAATACTTATACTCCCAAACAATAGTAGTATAGGAAAACCAGGTTTTCAACTCACTTTGTTTTTTTACCCTCCAAACAAGTATAAATTATCCCCCACCCCACCCCCTTTTCTTCCAAAATAAACCAGGTTTTCAACTCACCCTAGAGGAAAACCAGGTTTTCAACTCACTTTGTTTTTTTACCCTCCAAACAAGTATAAATTATAGTCCTAAATTATCCCCCACCCCACCCCCTTTTTTTTCCAAAATAAAACAGGGTTTTGACTCACCCTCCCCCACCTCTTTTTTTTCCCCCTACTACTACCTGTAAACAGGTATTTTGTAACCGAACAAAACAACAGGTGTTGGAATGTGATAAGCTCTTTACACAGAGGTGACTAATTTGTTAGAACAGCGCATGTGTGGAATACAATTATTCTAAAGACGGCAAACGGGTTTTACCACAAGATAACAGGATGAAAATTAAACTGTGCATTAGAACGTTTCAGTTAACAAGGTGGAAATTAAACTAGCATTAGAATGAAAATGATATTATTTTAGTTATATTATATCTTAAGTTTAGATAAAATTTTACGTTACTCATATTTTTTTTGATATTTTTTTTCATACTTGCTAACCCTCATTGGTAGAATGTCTGTTAACATATTATCAATAATACGAAATTCACGTAATAAATCATCCATATTATATTTGACTCCTCGTAGGTAAGACCGGATCTGATCAAGTAGTTTCTTGTAAGTTTTAATTGATGTTAAACATCCATGCTTTTTTATCAAAAGTCTTGGTTCTACTTTTTTACACGCCGCTGTAAGTGAAACACCAATACCAGATATAATTAACAAAAAGGGATTTAACGATATCCCACTTGAAATTATACCGGAACTGGTCATTAACAATGGTAGATATGATATTACTCGAAGGATCTTGCTGTAGTATTTGTAACATTTTTTAACACACCAATGTTTTTTGTGATAATATTTATAGTATTGTATTAGTGCGTCCACATCCTGTTCTGAAATATCTTTTGAAATATGATTAAAATCAACTATACTTTTTTTCATTATAATATTTGTTTACATAGTTATGATAAATCAGCTACAAATTCCAAACACCAATAATAATCAGCTTCAACTACTGGAATTGTATCAACCAGTTCAATTGAAAATTCTTTTTCAATACCTTTTAGTAATAATATAATTACAGTTCCAGAAGACCTATTAAAATTACGTAATGAAGATGATGTGGTATATATTTTAAAATTTACAGTGCTAATCACTGACAATCTATACATACCAGTAACTTCTGCAGTGTATTTGATAGAATTATTTTGCCTCGTCCATGTACTAGATCCAGATGCAACAGTATACACAATATTTTTAATCTGTTTGTGAGGAATTTTAACCATACTCGTTTTCTCAACAATATTAGGAATTCCACTAATAATATCATTGAGTTTTGTGTTAATATTAGCGAGTGTAATGTCAACATTTGATGGATTTCCAAAAAATTCATCTCTAATTTTGTTTATGCTTCTGCGAAAACTTGAAAATGTGTTCACGTGACTGGTAAAATTATTTTTGAGTGCTGTGATTTCATTAGTAATTAAAGCGTCCCAATCATTGACATATTTTTTAGTGACAGCATCCCATCCTCAGTTGGGTTTCCAAGATCTGTAATCTTATTTTGTTTCATAACAATATTCCCACTAAATACATCACCATCTTTTTTAACAAAATCATTAACTGACCTACCAGAATCTTGTATATTACCTAGATTGTTAAAAGTAACGATATTATTAGCAATCGCAGCAGTATTTCGTACAACTACATCTGACAGTTTTACATTACTCGTCTTTAATCGTCCTTCTTTGTCTTGGAAAATGACAACTTCATCTGGATCTACGCTGGTAAGATTTAGTAAATTATTGATTTCATTTTTGAGCCGATCAAGAGTTGCATATTTGGATAAGTCACCTTTAAAACGTTTTGTGGATAAATCTTCTAATAGTGTTCCAAATTTTGTATAGTAGCTCATTATTTACTATCCTAGATAAAATTATCAACACTAGTTTAATATTATACAAAATGGCAAAATCGTCGATACTAAACTTTGATACAGAGAGACTAGTGAAGCATAAACATAATAATGAACTTCCTGATTGTCATTATCTTATTGTTGGGCGAACTGGATCGGGGAAAACAAATTTGCTTATGAATTTGCTTCTTGGTGATAATTTTAACTACGATAGAGTTTATATTTACACAATCAATCCACAGCAAGATAAGTATGAGTTATTAAGTGAGTATAATGAAAAGCTTCGTGATGATCTTAAAGCTGGTGAAGATTTTTTTATAATTAGGCAGCCAGAAGATCTTATTCCAGTTAATCAACTTGATGCAGATGAACATAAGATAGTAGTTTTTGATGATATTCCGCTAAACAACATGGAGATGAACAAAATAAGATCATATTTTTCACTATCCCGTAACAAACAGTGTAATTCTGTTTATCTCGCTCAAGGATTTTATAATGTTGATAGGTTTATTAGGCGAAATACGGGTTGTTTTATTTTATTTCCAGGACTGGATAATGTTGACGTTAGAAATATTGCAAGCGAGCAATGCGGTGGCGTGACAAAAGATAAGTTTATTGAACTTTACCGTAATGCTACAAAAGATAAATTTAACTTTTTCTTATTTGATAAACTTACAAATGATCCAACTAAAATGTTTCGCTGTTGTATTAACACTTACTTACAATAAAGCGTTTCAATTTTATAAAATTTATAATTATAATAATGGACAAACGAGCAAGATACAGACAACACATAGAAGATCTAAAAAAACTTGCTCAATCTCAGGCATCACTTAAGCAAAAAGTACAAGAAGCGCGACGTGGGCAAGTAACTGCTACAGAAACAACAGCTACAATTTTCAAGCCGGTTACTGAAGCATTATTAGGTAAACAACTTGAAACTAAACCACTGTCAGAAGAAGAACTTAAGCAACTACAGGAAAAAGGTTTGGTTGGAATTGTTAGAGAACAACAGGAAGCAGCTGCTGCAAAACTTGTTACTAGATCTGATGAAGAAAAGAGAAAACTGATTGAGGCACTTACAGCAAATATAGCTGATCCTGCGGCTAGACAAGCAGAAACAGATCGATTGATAAACAATCCGCTGGAACTTGAGCGAAGATTAGCAGAGTTAACAACGCAAGGAATAACAAATATTATAACAAATTTATCAGGAGACATAAAAGATATCAGAGAGGAGCAACAAAGAGTCGGTGATCTTACTGTAAAGTTTATGGAAGTTGGAGATCAAAGATTTTATTTTACAAAAAGAGCAAATGATGAGATAAAAGGTAGTGAATATGATGATTTTTTAAACAAAGAAAATATAAGGGGTATTGATGATATAAGCAAGTGGACTGATGCAGAATATCAAGCATTAATCGATAAATTTGATGTAATATTTAATGACGGAGCTGCTGCTAAAGATGAATTAAACACGGTTACAGAGATTAATAATATGATTCCACTTTATGAAAGAATGAGAAAGGGTGTCATTGCTCTCACGTTTAAAAAAACAGCAGAAAATAGCAGAGCAAAACCTTTTGGTAAAGGGTGGAGTTTTAAAAGAAAATTTGATAAACTCGATAAATCTCGTGTAGAAAAATATAGAAAAGAAAAAACAGGAACTGGTGTAAAAGTATTTACTTCAACTACTGAAATGATAGGTAGATTAATGTTATTAATATCATCAAAGGAAGCTGGGAATGTTAGTGTTGAACTTGATAATGAAATCATTGACATACTTGATCATCTAAGATCGAGTGAATTATTAACATCTAACGAATATGAAACTTTACACCACGACTTAATCGCGGCGACTTAATTTTGTAAAATGATATAATATTAAAGGAATGCAAACAACATTATTACTAAACTCTAGCGAGTCTACAGAAGATAGCGCAAATTTTTCAGTAAATTATATTCCACCTATAGAACTAGATCCTACAAAACAATATGAAATTGGATTAATTTCTTGTACTTGCTGGAATGCTATACCTAACGTGAAAAATGATGTTAACGATGAAATGTATTTTACTATGATTACAACACCTACAATATCTACAACAAAAAAAATAAAAATTCCGCAAGGAGCTTATAATATTGAAGATCTAAACAAGACGATCAAAGAGCTCATAACAAAAGCTAACGGTGTGGCTGATAATTTTGAATTAGCAGCAAATTATAACACATTGCGAACTAGGATAACTTTGAAAAATATAGCAATCAATCTTGAACCAAGAGAAAGAAGTATTGCACAACTGTTAGGATTTACTGAAAAAACTTACACTGCACTTGATCAGCCTATTACATATGACAGTGAACTGCCATCAAATATAACAGAAGTAAATACAATATTAGTAAATTGCTCTACTGCTTCTGGCTCTTATACATCAAAAGGTAGCAAAGGTCAAACGATTTACAGTTTCTCACCAGAAGTCCCGCCAGGTTCTCTCATGCAAATAACTCCACGACATATTATCTATTATCCTTTAAACGTTGAAGATCAAATAACAAGTATAAGGATGCAGTTGACAGATCAATCAGGAAAACAGTTACATGTTAGTAATGAAATTGTAACTTATTATTTACATCTACGCGAGCAAAAGTAAAAATTATGCAACATCAAATATAATGAAACAAAGAAAAAAAGTTTATCGAAGAAAAATAGTAGGAGGATTTTTTGGAAATATATTCACTAAAGTTATTAAAAATATTCCAGGACTAGCGCGTAAAGTTGCACCAATTGCTATTGACGCGGGTAAAGCTTTTGCAACTGGGGCTGCATCTGCCGCTGGGACTGCGGTGGGACAAAAAATAGCTAATAAAATAAAAGGAGATCCACCGACTGCATCTGAAATAAAACAAGCTATCTCAGAAATCGCTCCAACAAAAGAAACTCAAAAAGCTATGATAACAACAACAAAAAAATTATTATCACCAAAGGGCGAGCAGATCATACAAAAATTAATATCTAAAGTAACAATGCCGCAATAAAATTTTATATAATCTAATAAAATAAAATGTCTACTAAAAATTATCTCGAGTTAACAGAAACTTATGACATCGACAACGATGTGACAGAATTCGAGTTTGTTGAGTACCTTGATGAAAATTCTAACGAACCAAATAAAACTGGTATTAGAACCTTTAACACCAGAGACGAAGATGTATTTCTACTGCCACATAAGGCTATGTTAGAAGTTCGTGGTCAGATTATGACAGTAGCTAATCCACCTGCTGCAATTGCAGTTGGAGCAGAAGTAGCTCTTATAAATAACGGTTGGAGTCTATTCAAAAGTGCTAGATATCAACTGGCCAATCAAACTGTAGAAGATATTTCAAGTCATCTACAAGTTGCAAGTACAATTTTCAATATTATTTCATTTTCCGACGATTACTCGAGATCAACTGCAACTAATATGATGTGGTTTAAAGATACTGGACGGGGTATAGCTGAATCAACAGAATTTTTAAAGAGAGGCGCTATAGTACATGGAGCTAATGCTGATGAAAATACTGTAATTGTGAGAAATTTTCTCATTGCTAATGCTGCTGCACTAGATATTGTCGCACCTGCTGCAGATGCTAATGCAAACGCTACAAGAGTTTCTCTTACAGCAGCTTTCAATAATCTAAATATAACACCACCAGCTGCAGCTGCAGACGGTACTGCGATGTTAAATTTACTTCTTAACACACTTGATGTGAGAAATCCACGCTATAACGAAGGTTTTGCTAGGCGAAGAAAACTTGCAGCAGGATCACGTCAAATTACAATGATGCTTCCGCTAAGCATGATTTTCGGCTTTTGTCGCGATTATGATAAAGTATTTCGCGGAGTAAAACATACTCTTATTTTAGATCGAGCAGACCAAAACGATTGCTTGTTTAGATCTGGAGGGGCTGATGTACAGTTTATCATAAACAAACTTTCTTTGTGGATGCCACGTATAACACCATCAATCACTAAAATGTCAGAACTAAATAACACGCTTGATAAGCATACAAACAGAATTTACTTTAAGCAGCATAAGGTATATCAGACAGCGGTTCCAAATACTACTGACTACACGTGGAGGGTCACAACAACATCAAGCGAACAACTGCCGAGAAATATCTTTGTCGTATTTCAACAACAAGCTCGACGAGGTAACCAACAACAAAATAATGCAGTATTTGATCACTCTGATGTCAGACGAATATACGCTAGATTAAATTCAAAGCAATATCCAGAACGAGCTATCGAGTGTAATTTTGCTGATGATGTTAATAAAAATATTTCTCGACCGTACATGTACCTGCTTGACGCAATACAAAAATATCAAGATGTTGAAGATGGAACTCAAATATCAGTAGAAGAATTTCGTACGCTTTATCCTATATTTCATTTTGATGTTAGTAAACATAACGAGCGAGCTGTAGACAGCACAGCGGATATTGAAATTACCTGGACACTTGGGGCGGTTCCAGTAGCGCCGTTATACGTATACGCATTAGTGATTAGTGATAGATTTATCACGGTAGATTCTATTGGAGGTAAAATGACAGTTCAAGTTTAATCTACAGTTGTTATATAAAATGGCAAAGTATATTGTAAAAGAAGTGTATTTGACTGATGGCCAAGTTAAAAAATTAGTAGCTGCTACTGCAAAGCGAGAACAGGTATCATTAAAAATCAATCCTAATATTTCTGATGGTGTTTTAACAAAATTAATGCTAACAAAAAATCAAGTAAAAAAGTATGATCGTAAAAAAACTTTTGTTTTAAATTTGAGTGCTGCACAAATGACAGCGATGGCAAAAGAAGGTGGTTTTCTTGGTCCGGCATTATCAGTATTAACTAGTACAATAATACCTAAACTTTTGCCGGTGTTGGGAACATTAGGACTAGCAGCAGCGTCTGGAGCAATATCTGGCGCAACGAAGAAAGCAGTCGAAGGTAATGGTATCATTCGTGGAAGTGGAATAAAAAAATTGTAAATTTTATGTAAATAATATATTATAATGCCACAAAAGAAAAAGAAATCACCAACAACAAAAAAAAAGAAAGTAATAAAAACAAAATCACCAACACCAAAGTGCAAATGCATATGCAATCAAACAAAACAAGGAGGAATTATTCCATTCGCTCCACTTTTGGCGGGACTAGCGGGAAGTCTGCTGCCAAATCTTTTAGGAATCGGACGTGGTCTAACATTACCAGGAACTCGTCGACCCCGTTGAGTAATTTTGATATCATTGATAAGTTAAAAGCGGTTCCTGGATTTCACGGAGTTTATTCTAAAGATGAGCTCTCAGCAATAAAATCACCATCTGCTGTAAGTTCATGTGTTATTAATATACAAGATTTTAATGACGGATCTGGTACGCATTGGGTAGCAGTTTATAATAATAATTATTTTGACTCGTTTGGACTTCCTCCAAGCGATGTAATAAAAAAGTATATGAAAAAAAAATTTACAAAAGTATATTATTCGTCAAATCAACTCCAACCTGTTGGAACGTCTGCTTGTGGATATTATTGTATTATGTTTATCCGACAGATGAGCAGAAATCTTAATTTTTTAAAATTTATTTTACAGTTTGATAAGCAACCTTCTCACGCTAATGATGAGATCGCAATTAATTTTATCTAAACTTATAAGTATAATAATGTCAACATACTGTCTCAAGTGTAAAACTAAAACAGAAGGTATTAATGAAACAACAGAAAAAACAAAAAACAACAGGATAATATTAAAAAGTATTTGTGCAATCTGTGGAAAAAGAAAAAATACATTTTTAAAGAAAACGTCCCCAGCGATAGTATCTCCAGCGACGTCGCTAGGATCTGGTTATCCTAATATTATTTTAGTCGACGACTAAAAATATAGAATGATATGCAACTGTGATTCTGACAGAGATTTGTGTATTGAGCAAAATAAAATTGTCGCATACTGTCAATGTTGTAACAACAGAGAAATAATAGGGTCAGGTATAGATATACATAAACTAATTGGAAAATTGCCAAAACCAAAAGGCGGTTGGACATTGCCAGGGCATCGGTATACTGGTCCATGGAATCCGCTACATCAACAACTAGATGAAAACGACAATCCATTGCCAGGCCAAGAGCCTTACAATCAAGTGGATGCAATAGCAATGCGTCATGATATCTGTTATCGTGATCATGAAAACTCAAAATTAGATTGTGATAAAGTAATGTTAGACGAATTACGTGATATGAGCCAACAAATCTACGAGAACGTTTTGATAGAAAATTTGTTCAGGGAATAATTGGAGCAAAATATAAACTTGGACTCGGAGAGTCTCGTCAATCACCTCACGATCGGGGAAATAAAGTATATGATGATCTTGCAGTCGAACTACACAGACCTAAAAAAAAAAGTTCCAACGACGTAAAGTTGTCGCTAATGGTGTAGATGATATCTGGGCAATAGATTTGGTGGATGTATCCAATCTAGCTCAGTTTAACGTTGGCGCTGATGGCGCTCCAAAAAGGTATTTGTTTAATGTTATAGATGTTTTTAGCAAATACGCTTTCAGTATACCTGTTTCAGATAAGACAGGAACTTCAATGACCGATGCGCTAAAGCAGATAATAACAAGCACAGAAAGAAAACCAAACAAAATCTGGACTGATCATGGATCTGAGTTTTTTAACAAAAAGTTTGAACAGTTTCTAGAACAAAATAATATAAAAAGGTATGTTACAGGAAATGAGGGTAAAAGCGTTGTTGTTGAGAGATTTAATCGCACGCTAAACGAGAAAATACACAAACATATGACAGCTAAAAACACCAACAGGTACATCGATGACCTTTCTCAAATCGTAAGCGAATATAATAACACGAAACATCGAACCATCAAAATGACACCTAAAAAAGCTGTTAAAAATCCAATATTAGCAAATGAAAACATGTACCGCAGACATAAATTTAAGGTTGGTGATAAAGTTAGAATTTCTTTGATGAAAAAGGTGTTTGCAAAAGGATTTACTCCGAACTGGAGCGAAGAAGTTTTTGTAATTGATAAGGTACTTTTAACAGTACCTGTAACGTACGTTTTAAAAGATCTGGCAGGGGAACCGATTGTAGGTAGTTTTTATGAACAAGAACTACAGAAAACTGATCAGGATGTTTTTGTTATCGAGAAAGTGATTAGAAAAAAAGGGGATAAAAGTTTAGTCAAATGGCGTGGGTATAGTGATAAATTTAACAGTTGGATCCCAACCAAGCAGATTATGATATAATGCTATTATAAATTAACTCATACTTTTGTTTGACAGATTTACATTTTACTGGTTTACATAATGATATTAGATACTGCTTACGATCGTTAGAGATCGTCATTAGATTAAAAATCTTGACAAATATGAAATCAAATTTAATATTTTTCTGTCGGCCTGGAATCTTGATATTTAAAAAAGGTTTGATTAACTGCCAGAACAGTTGTTGTTCGGCAACGGTAAAATTAAATTTAATTAGCTGCTTAGCAATGTGATACTTGACATTATACCGTTTAGTTGTTGATCTGCTGTAATTAGATCTGTCAGCAACAGTGACTATTTCACCATCATCAGATTCATTGTTATATAAAATATCATCTTCGCTATAACCAACAGATTTGTCTATAAAATCTTTGGAAAATGTAATACTATGTATGACATCATCACTGACGACCTTATCACTGACGACCTTATCACTAGTATCTTCTTCGTAGAGTTCAGCGAGTCGTTTCATCAAGTCCATTATTATAATATATTTTTATCTAATTTATTATTATAAGATGACCGATGAGATAAAATATCACCAAAAAGTTAATATAGTAAATTATAACGAACTAGCTGAAGCGGTAAGAAAATGTTTGTTGGGTTATAGTGTTGATGTTATTGTAATGCAAGGTGATTCTCATAAAATATTACTAACAGAAGCAGAAAAAGATAAAATTAATGAAAATGCAGTAACAACGTTAAAATTTAATCACGATGATATCATAGCATTTGCTCATCATTGCTTGACTAAAACCGAATTACAAAATATTATTGATCATCATATCTAAAACCAATCCTAGCATCGTATTCTCTTGAAAAAGTTGATTTTGTTGCTCCATCAGCTATAATTTTTACGACTGCGGGATTTATCTTATAATATTTCGCCGCAGCTGAAATCGATTTGAATTCGATCTCCTCATCCGTTTCGAGGTTTTTTGAAATAACAGGTTTTATTGGGCATCTAAAATTAATACCATTACTATTTTTTCCTTTTCTCACATTTTCCTGTTGCGTTACTATCTCCAGATTTTCCAATCGATTATCAGTTTGTATATTATTGATGTGATTAATAACAAGACCATTGGGTATAGATCCATTGAACACCTCATAAACAAACCTATGACCAAGATAACGAACTTGATTTGTTGATGTTCCTCTAACAGTTACCCTAATATATCCCATATTGCTAATATTACTAAGAACTTTTTTAGTTTTTCTATTTCTAATAATACCGCGATCGTTAGCCTCGTATAAATCAAATACTGGGTGCGGCTGAAACTCATCTTGTAAGGATAAATTTTCAATATTATCATCAGTGACTTTACCATTATAATGATATACACGCTGTCCCTCTGGAATATCATCGCAGAACAACGTGTAAATAAAATCTTTTCTAAATATTGCAATCCTCTCGGCATTATCTCCCTTTACACTAATATTATAACCCGCTGACGTTAATTTGCCAACAGGTATTCTAGTTTTAATGTTAATAACCGAACCAATTACATTTCCAGCGTATAAGTTATACTTTGGGTGAATTTGATAAATCTCTTGCTCACGTGCGCTTGTCAGATTTACTGTCATTATATTATAGGTAATATTTTTTATCTCTAATTAATTTTTAGCGCATGCGCAGTGTGAAAAAATTATCAATTAGATATTACATTATAGTATAATAATGTTAAAATTGCGTGATATAGCTAAGAGAAGTTTTATGGGAGAACCTAATAAAATAGCGACTGCTTTTGCAGGTTTTGATAATAGTTATCAGTTTGATAATCAAATTGTTTTAGTAAATTTTAATGCAACTAATCTTTACCACCTATTACAGACAATTGTAAAACGTGAGCTCGAAAAACACAAAAGTATCAGATTATTTGTGCAATATCATGTTATATTTTCAAAGTTAGTTATAATGGAAGAATTAACTAACAAGGAAATTGCAGAACCTTATATTAACGCAAAATCGAGACGTGTTTTGCTTGGGACTGATCTATTATCACTATCTGATGAAATACACCAAGAAATTGGAAAAAAAATAGAGGAATTTAGTCAATTAGGTTCGGGTTGGAAGTTTGAAATGATCAAAGGAATATTGTTTCACACGATGAAATATAATGTATTACGAGGTAGTTCATACGTCGACCTGCCACCAAAAATAAAAAGTAAAAGATGTTGTATAAACATCAAAAACGTAGATAACAAATGTTTCCAATGGGCTGTTCTTTCCGCACTATTTCCAGCAGAAAAAAACGCTACTCGTGTTGAAAGGTATATCAGTCATGTGTCTAGATTAAATTTTAAAGATATTAACTTTCCAGTGGCAGAAAATCAAATACCAAAATTTGAAAAGCAGAATAATGTTTCAATTAACGTTTTCGGACTAGATGAAAAGGAGGACGTATATCCGAGATATATTTCAGAAAAAGCTTCACAATCAACTATAAATTTACTGTACTACAAAAATCATTATGTTTGGATTAAAAACTTTAACGGACTAGTTGGTAGACAGTACAATAAGGATAAGAACAAAAAGTTCTTTTGTTACCGCTGCTTGCATGGCTGTACAAGCAATGAAACATTACAAAAGCATTTGCAGTACTGTAGTGATGTGCAAAGAATAACAATGCCATCTAAAAAAGATAGTGTGTTACAGTTTGTCCATCATAATCACAAACTAAAAATTCCTTTCGTCATATACGCTGATTTCGAATGCCTACTTCAACCTGTACTTGGTGTAGAAAATAATCCTAATCAATCGAGTACAAGAAAAGTTCAAAATCATGTTCCGTGTGGAGTAGCGTATAAGGTAGTTTGTTGTACTGATTCTAGATTATCTAAATCAATCAAATTATATCGTGGTAAAAATCCAGCTGTTTGGCTTCTCAAGCAGTTGATTAACGAAGTTGATAATATATTTACTCATTTGAAAAAAGTAACGCCAATGTTAAAATTAACACCTCAACAAGAATCCGCTCACGAGCAAGCAGAAATTTGTCATATTTGTGAAAAAGCTTTTGACGATGATAAAAAAGTACATGACCATTGTCATTTGACTGGACAGTATCGTGGAGCGGCTCATAATCAGTGTAATTTAAAATTTCATGCTCCAGATTTTATTCCGGTTATTCTTCACAATTTTCGAGGATATGATAGCCATATTATAGTAGAAGCTTTTGGTGATCCTGAGATAAAAGCTCGTCTAAAACTTGATAACATCATCAAATGCATCCCAAATAATTTTGAAAAGTACATGTCAGTTACGCTAGGTAAATTACGTTTTATTGACAGCCTGCAGTTTATGGCAGCCTCGTTAGATGAGTTAGTGAAAGGTTGTAGTAAATTTGATAACCTAAGAGACTGTTTTGGAGATAAATTTAATCTACTAGCTAAAAAAGGAGTTTTTCCATACGAATACCTCGACGATTGGAGTAAATTTGATGAAATATCTTTACCTGACAAAGACAAATTTTACTCACAACTTAAAAACGAAAATATAACTGATGATGAGTACAGGTATGCACAAGATATTTGGAAAGAGTTTGATTGTGAGACTTTTGGTGATTATCATGATTTATACCTGAAAACTGATGTGTTATTACTAGCAGATGTTTTTGAAAGTTTTCGTGAAGTGAGTTATAATAATTATGGACTAGATCCTTGCTGGTATTATTCTGCCCCTGGGTTGTCATGGGATGCTTTGCTAAAGTTTAGTAAGGTAAGGTTAGAATTACTGACAGACGTGGATATGTTCAATTTTATCGAAAAAGGTATCCGAGGCGGTATTAGCGTGATAACAAAAAAATATGCTGAAGCAAACAACAAATACCTGAAACAGTATAACCCTGACCTTCCTTCGAAGTATATAATTTATCTAGATTGTAATAATCTTTACGGTGGTTCGATGGCAGAACCAATGCCTTTTAGCGGATTTCATTGGATCACGGTTGATCGATTTCTATCAGAGACAGAAAAAAAGATACCTGACGATGTTTCCTATTTCGTTGAAGTTGATCTTGATTATCCAAATTCGCTACACAAATTACATAACGATTACCCTTTCTGTGCGGAATCGATGGTTATAGATTATAGTTTGTTATCAAAAGAACAACAAGCGTTAGCATCACCAAGGCAACATTCCATGGTCAAGAAACTAGTACCAAATTTACTTGATAAGAAAAATTATGTTTTGCATTACAAAGTTTTAAAACAAGCAGTCGATGCTGGTCTTGTGTTGAGAAAAGTTCATCGTGTACTAAAATTTAATCAGTCGCCGTGGATGAGAGGTTATATTAACTCCAACACTTCAAGAAGAGCTGCAGCGAAAACAGAGTTTGAGAAAAACTTCTTTAAACTGATGAACAATTCCGTTTTTGGTAAGACGATGGAGAATATTAGGAAACGTGTAAATATTGAAATAGTTAATGATGTCAATCGCAGAAACAAACTTGTGTCAGACGATGATTTTGTGAGCATGAAAATATTTAATGAAAATCTTGTTGCGATACAAAGAAGAAAAACAAATCTAAAACTAAACAAGCCGATCTATGTTGGAGCTGCAGTGTTAGATTTATCAAAGTGGATGATGTACGATTTTCATTACACTTTTGTTAAAAATCAGTGGCCGGCTAGTAGATTATTGTTTACTGATACTGATTCACTCGTGTATGAAATTGTATGTGAGGACATCTATCAGGACATGTACAATAATCGACATCTGTTTGATCTTTCCGATTATCCACGTGACAGTAAATTTCATGACGACACAAATAAAAAGGTTATTGGTAAGTTTAAAGATGAAATGAACTCGAGCGCTATCAAATACTTTATCGGATTACGTAGTAAAATGTATGCCGTATTATTGGACAATAATAACATAACGAAAAAAGCAAAAGGTCTGCCTCGTAATTTTGTTAAAAAGTTTATGAAATTTGATGACTATAGGTATGCGCTTGATGGTGGTGTTAGTTTTATGAGAGCTATGGCAATTCGAACTAATCATCATAAACTCGAAACAGATGTCATTATCAAACGTGGATTGTATAATTTTGATGACAAACGCTATTGTGAAAATGGGGTAGATACATTTGCCCTTGGGTATTGTCATGATGATAGATCTATACTCAACATTATCTTTTCCAACTGAAATTTTATCTAAACTTATAAAATAATGTTTGAAAATTTGACAATGACAAATAGCTACAATAGTAACATCAAATATCTAATGATGGACGGTAAACAATTGACAGTTGAATTTAATAATGAAACGTCAGGTATATGTTTTAATGGAACATGTGACAAGTTAAAACTTTCGCTCATCAGATCTGATAACAGTATGTATTTCAATTATCTCGAACAATTGTATCAAAAGTTGCTAGCGGAATTTAAAAACTTTCACAGCCCCATTAGCCAACAAAACTATACTAAACTCACAATTGATCTCGATCGGTCAAAGGTATATTTTATCAACAAAAAATATCCTCTGAACAAACCAGAAATGAAAGATCTGTTTGAGTCCCGTCGCTGTGTGAGTGGTAAAGTAAAATTTAGTATCTATAGTCGTGATAGTGAAATATTTTTAATATCAACAGTTGAAACATTAATCATTGGTAACGAGATATAAAATAATATCATTTTCATTCTAATGCTAGTTTAATTTCCATCTTGTTAACTGAAACGTTCTAATACACAGTTTAATTTTCATCCTGTTATCTTGTGGTAAAAACCCGTTTGCCGTCTTTAGAATAATTGTATTCCACACATGCGCTGTTCTAACAAATTAGTCACCTCTGTGTAAAGAGCTTATCACATTCCAACACCTGTTGTTTTGTTTGGTTACAAAATACCTGTTTACAGGTAGTAGTAGGGGAAAAAAAGAGGTGGGGGAGGGTGAATCAAAACCCTGTTTTATTTTGGAAATAAAAGGGGGTGGGGTGGGGGATAATTTAGGACTATAATTTATACTTGTTTGGAGGGTAAAAAAAACAAAGTGAGTTGAAAACCTGGTTTTCCTCTAGGGTGAGTTGAAAACCTGGTTTATTTTGGAAGAAAAGGGGGTGGGGTGGGGGATAATTTATACTTGTTTGGAGGGTAAAAAAACAAAGTGAGTTGAAAACCTGGTTTTCCTATACTACTACAATATCATATTGTTAGCAGATTTTTACGCACACGACAAAGCTCTAAACAATTGAAAACTTTATAATCTTTTTTCTCGAAAGCTTGATATAATGAACTGAAAATCAAATCAGAGCATCTACATAGCGTGCCAAGAAGCATGTCAGATTTTACTGGTCAATTTTAGTGGTATCGCATAATCATGCTAACATAATTGTCCAACGCTAAATAGAAAAAAATGTAATTTAATAAACCTTTTTAAAAATTGGGTGAAAATTTATTCAGGTTATATTAAGAAACCTAAACCAACCAAAGGTAAGTTGTCTACTTCAAGTTTGTTTGGCTTCAAAGTCAAAAATGTATATTTAAAAATTTTAACAAATGAATGCAATGTAGTTAAATCAAATTAGTTCAAAAACTGGTGTAAAGTGCATAAAATTTTACTGGTTCCAACCTAAATACTGTACTTGTGAACTATATCTATAAAACGAATTTGAAAGGGACGTTCGAACATGCGTGCGACCCTACAAAACTAATAAGCTAGCTATATATTGCTTTGGGTGAATATGCAATTAAGTGTGAATGATGATGCCGTTTGTTTATTAGCAGGAAAAAAAACGCTGATTGTGTCATGACTAATCCTGATAGCATACAATTACTTATTATTTGGGAAATTATATCTTTGTGTAATGTTAACGACAAAGGTTTTTATCAAAATTAGATAACAAGTAAAATATTATGTAAAGTATATAATATATTGAGATTCATAATAACACTGTGTGAAGCTGCATACAGTGCCATCATGGATGTAGAACGTTGCAAATACCAAACTAGTAGAAGCACCCCTTAGGGTGGGGAATGAAACAAGCTGAACTAAACAATAATTTCACAGGGTGCAGCGCTACGTTTTTTAAACCCGGAACCAAATCATCCATATAGCGATAAACAATGCACATGAAGCACATTCGATTTAAAAAATACCAAAGTAATACTTTAGATTAGGGACAATGCGTGATGGTATGTTCCGAAGATGAAGATAATAAAATGCAAGTAATTAGATAAAGTAGATTCGCAATTGTTTCCTATTCAAGTTCACGAAGTAATTACCGAAGTCAATGAAATGATGTAGAACAATACTCCTCGATGCTCAATCTAATAAAATAGGTTCCAATGATAGCAGATTATCAAAGCGGTAGGTGCTACGACTGTTACGTTGTACAAGCAAAATAAGTAAATGCTAGACTGAAATAGGTGAAACTAACACTATCCGAAAAGAAAGTTTATTCCATTGGATTCACTAGATCAGTGGTCCTCAACCTTTTAGTCGCCGAAGACAGGTCAACGTTTGATAATTTTTATCGGGGCCCCGCTGAGGTGTGTGTGTGTGTGGGGGGGCGTTGATTGTTTATATTTTAGATTGTTCTGATTTAATAATTTTAATCTAATTGTATTTAAACATGCCTTCAAAATAAAATACAGTTACACCAAAAATGAATATAAATAAATATAAATATAGTGAATATAAAGTAAATATAAACCCAAGAGAAATACACAAAGGTAAATAAAATGGAAATAATTTATTTTACCTTGGGCGGCCCGGTACTATTTGATCCACGGACCGGTCCGTGGCCTGAGGGTTGGGGACCACTGCACTAGATCATCCTAACTCGAAATCTGAGAAGATATGCTTGACCCACGACTAACATTCTCACCTGTTTCCTTCAAGCTGCGAATGAAACCTTAGATATAGGTCGCCGCAATTGAGAACTATATTTGGAAATGCTTTGTGTTCACATGGCGCACACGGCGGAGGAAGGATACAAAGACACAATTGGTATATTACCGATCTCATCTGTCGGATTTTACAAGTATACGATTCTAATAATCAATTGTAATAATTCTGTAGAGGAGAGTAAACATTACGAACATTTATTAAAAATATTATTTATAAAAGAAACACAAAATGTATCCTACAGTGATAGTTGAAGAATTCACCATAGGAATTGAAAAGAGCATTATACAAAAATATCCCAAAAGGTAGCCCAAACTACATATATATCAGTTGCAGTTTTAATAATAAGACATACAGCAGCAATCGTTAAATTGACCAATAACTAACATTCAAGTCCTTTTTATAAAAAAAAACAGTCCTTTCCCAAGCAAGCTGTTGGAAGAGATTGTTAGATATCGCTACAATAACGGGTTGACCATTTAACTTTATATCAATTGCAGTTTTAATGATATAATGTAAAAAATAGAAAATTTTATTGATACCGTGATATTGAAATATATGCAAAAGGGTACTTGTGCTAATTATGTTATCTGTTAAGCAAGCGAATCATACAAGAAAAGAAGTGAAGAGTTAATAGTAGGGAAAAAGAAGCAAAAAAAGAGACACCATCTTTAGGTTACAAATAAATTTTGATCAAATTAAATGAGGATACTATGGTAGTCTGTTGAGTCACATTGAAACGACTACACCTGGGTAAACTGAGGAGAGCGATATTTCTGTTGACAAATCAATGTTAGAAATAAAAGGTCCATAAGGTAAAATAAATGCACAAAACGATTAAGTCTCCAGAAAAAATGAAATGTGAAAATAGATATAAAGACTAGGTATTTAGTCTTATGACCAGAAAGTGCACTAGCCACGTTTGAAGCTAGTAGCAAAAACTGGAATAACGAAACACAGGTAAATGTACTATGAAAACATACTCAAATGAGTAGTCGGATCATAACGTATATAAACTGGAAGAGGATACATGGCATAAATCCTTTAAGACATGAGTGCACACACTTTTTCAGAATGCGAGCTACTTATAAAATGACCAAGCAAAAATGATTTACATACCACAAAAATGCAAGATATATATATATATATATATATATATATATATATATATATATATATATATATATATATATATATATATATATATATATATATATATATATATATATATGCGATCTTCTCACATAACCTGGCGATCGATCGAGATCGCAATCGAAGTATTGTGCTTTAAGATTTAAACATCAAGAATGCTCTTGAGCAGAGCACAGATCAGACATGGATCTAGTTCTAACAGAAGATAATATGACATCAATGATAAATATATTGAGATCCCGCTTTCTGGCACCGAATGTGAGAAGAAAGAACAAATTGAGATACCGCAAAAAGGTTCATAAATCACTTTACATCAATATCACAGTGGATGGGAAAAAAATTGGAAATCAAACAATCACTGTAAAAACTTAAAATTCACATACCAGCTGTTTTCTGTACATAAATGTAACACCGGACACAGTACATATGGCGGCGATGGTGAATACCATCAGTATCATCATTAATAAAGGTACGACCTCGCTGCTCTTACGTAGACAAGGGGAACCATCGACGCACGTGTCACATCCTGGCGCACACTTAATGCACATAAACAATGTTTGGTCGACATTTCTTTGATACCGGAAGTATTCTTCAACCTCCGTACCATTAAAGGCCTTTGATTCGACATTTGCGTGAGGAAAGTAGTACCCGTCTTCGCAGTAGCAATCATATGCACCCGTTCTGAATCCGATTCCATGTCTTGCTACACACTGGATAAAAACAAAGTAATTGAAAATAATTGTCATCTGTTTAAATCAGTCTTATATCAGAGAGAGAGAGAGAGAGAGAGAGAGAGAGAGAGAGAGAGAGAGAGAGAGAGAGAGAGAGAGAGAGAGAGAGAGAGAGAGAGAGAGAGAGAGAGAGAGAGAGAGAGAGAGAGAGAGAGAGAAAGAGAGAGAGAGATGAAATAAATACAAAAGTTTCATTTTCAAAAATTCGTCGATGTTTATATAGCCATTAAATCCAATTACGTTTCTTTTTTTACGTTAATACTTACTGACTTGCAGCCAAGCCGCACTGAAAACACTGTGAGCTACTATATTTAACTGCAATCGGAGCGGTATAGAGGTAAATAATTGACGGATTAAAATGAAACGTCAAATGAATGTAAATATTATTTTAGCGCTTATCTTAAAACTCAACACAAATATGAACGTTACTAATAATGTAGGGTACTAATAGCGTTTTTGTTAGTATTAAAGCCTTAAAGGAAGATTCACACGGACAATTTAATTCAATTAAATTTGGAAAATTTGATTGCCGATGTCAAGAATTTATCATTCTAATTATGCCTGACATGTCCGACAGTAATGACTTTTTGACCGACAACAAAATACCCAAATCAGAGATTATGATTTTCTGCTGAGCTATAACACATTCATATAAGGACCTTAAAATGTACAGATCAGGCGCTGTGGTTTTCTGCTACGACATAAGAAGCTCATTTTCAGACTTAATTTTTTTAAAAAAAAACATTTACAAGAAGCCTACACACCGATATTGACATTGTCTTATTGTGTAAACCGTTTAATATAAACTCAACGACGGTATGGTCACTGGAATTTAATTTCCTGTCCCAACCAAGTTAAACATTCGACCATTCAAAAATGCATAGAAAATAAAAGGATTAAAAAAAACTACATAAATTCATATAAATGCCATCCTGTGTACCTAGGTGACATAAAGCTGAAGTCTGCATTACTGACTTAAGAAAATTAAGATATGTCGAGTGACGAATTTTAAGCAGATTGAAAAATTCATAGCTGTCTAATGACTTCAAAACTTATATATAATCATAGTAAATAAAATCATGATATTTATGAGACGCGAATGATCCGGTTTTTTTGATGGTGAAAACAAGGCGTTATCACGTGATCAAAATAGGATTACAATGATAATCATATGTTTGCTTTAAATCTACCAATTTTCAGATCAATTAATTAAATACCAAAACGATTTCAACCATACTTGTACGAAATTCATTTTAATACTGCATCAGAATAGAGTTTGTCGTTTTTCTACTAGTAGGAAATGACGGTAAAATTCTGTCTCTTTCCGGGTAGAAAATTGAACCGTATAGTATACAAGACCAAATGTGAAACTGTATTTGAATCCACTTTCTGAGGTAAGACGTTCGGCGGCGGATTCACTACAACCAACTGCTTCTGAATGAAAGAATGTCCGACAACGGTTTACAATGTTTTATGATATCTGGTTGTGAATCTAATTGTGAACAAAGGCTTTGTTGATTTTAATATGGCACCAATTCGATACCATGTTCTTCAACAACTCGCCATAAAACACGTTTTATTTTCGAAAGTTTAATAAATAGAAATGATGTCAAAAGTTTGACTGTTTATAAAACTGACCTTAAGGTTACGAATACAGCAAAATGAAGTTCTTTCTTTATAAGCTATCAGAGTCAATGTTGTATGGTTGTATGGTTTGCATTTCGCCATGTTCGTTTCTGCTGCAAATTACATTAAAATTCAACGGGTAATCAAATAAATATAAGAAAACTAATTGTCAATTCGAATATTCTAAATACCGTCAATGTATTCAGCTTCTAATGCTCGGCAATTTATTACACACACACACACATAAATACATACACACACACACACACACACACACACATATATATATATATATATATATATATATATATATATATATATATATATATATATATATATATATATATATATATATATATAACACAGAATCTGTAACAAGTATTTTCATTTTACATGTATTTTTCAAAATATTCAACTAAAAAAGATTCAACTATTCCTATCTACTTGAGAACTCGATGACAAACCCTTGTTGTTGCCGCACATTTATGTGTTCCCCTAAACATGTCGAGTCCTTTCGAATTTGCTTGGTCACTGGCAGGATCCTCATCGCACTGATTAATGTCTATATTGGTCATTTCGATATCAATAGTGGCCACGCCTCTGAAATAGGCAATTTTATAATTAAAGCATAGTTAACATAGATAGGACGCGATGTGATAAGAAATGATACAAATGTAGGATGGCATAGTATCAAAAATGATATAAATGCCGGATGGCATAGCAGAAGAAATTATGGCTCATATAGAATTAAAAAGGATACAAATGTGAGATTATATAAGATAAGAAAAGGTACATACTTTGGATAAGAAGGAATAGAATCTTACAATATTTTAGTATTCTTTTTAATCTGCAAAGTTTAAAAATCATCGTTGACGCTCTCACACTACTGAATAGCGAGAAACAAGGTCTGTCGTTACACAAAGCTATGACAAATTAGGCTATATGCTGTTTGCATGAAATATTTTATGTGCAAAAAGAATTACTTAGACCCTGATCATCCAGCGTAATATCTGACACCATGTCTGAGTTTACACAGTTCATATTGTTCTGTTAGTTATACCAATCATAGACCACATTTGTGCCCTTCCCGTCTTCTCATATCCTCCATCCACTATCCATCCATGCCAGGCCTTCCTTAACAGCAGATTGTATATTTTGCACAGATTTTAATATGTGATAAACTTGTGTATACCACTATCTATAGGCATATAACGTAAGAAATAATTGGCGTGCACGTTAACTGCAAAGTGAACCCAATCCTTTAAATTCCCAAAAGTCATCCGACACATAAAGGTGTAAAATCGTCCCTTTACCTAAACTGTGGAGTATCATTTCGGTGATCAAAGAAGAAAATCGGTGATGAGTAAGTAACCATCCAGATGTCGCCACCGCCGCAGTCAAAATATGGATACGTCCAGTGACCATCCTTCAACAAAGCTAAAGGTTTTGTAATTGTAGTCTCCTGAAGCAATGAGCTATTCTCCCTGAAATTAAAATGAACCATTTTCACTGTATATTGTCTCTATTACTTCATTTCCATCATTCTATTTCAACGATTACCACTCACTTGTGTTACAACATTTAGCATGGAAGATAGTCAAAAAGAAACATTTTTATCCGCAGCAATGAACTGAACTGAAACTGGTGAACTGAAACTGTCTTTAAGGGTCTGTACTAGGGCGAGCTTTCAGCCACAGCTTGCTATATGAGAGCAGGATTTTGGGTTTGTATGTTCATCGCATCTTTAAATAAAAAGCTGATTCTTGCGTATTCAGTCTAGTGTCCTCTCCGAAGTCCTTTCATTATCTTCTGCGTGACCTGTATATCCTCTAACTGAATCTATTTTTCTTTAGTACTATTTATCATGCGCAGTGTACTAATTACACGTGAAATTTAACAAATGCATCGCAAAACAGCAGAAATTACACACTTTATTAGCTTCCATGAACAATTTGGTAAGCTGGATAAACACATTGCTCTTGCATAGAACAAAGGAATATGTTTAAACGGACAGAACAGAAAAAAACAATGAATGCATGATATTGTGACAAATATATAGCAGCAGGTACAATATGATTAAAATAGATCTATTTATAATAAGTAGATCTAATGAGCAGCGATACGAAGTCTTGATCTGTTGGCCTTTTGATTCACCAATTAAGTTACAGCTATCATATTTCTTTAGAATATTTGGTTTCTAACAGCACAACACGAAATACAACGTTTTATCTGATTGGCTACTAAAAATAATTGGGACTGGAATTCTCAAAAAGATCGCCAGACTATAAACCATTTCTTTCCGATTTACATTATTTCGATACTATGTGTTGTTGAATAATGATTAAGCTATCCAAATAAACTTTGTATGTCAACACGATGTTTGTCAATCACATTTCTTGCATCTAGTTTACCTCAAAAGCAAATAATTATTATTGTATAATAGTATAATAGTAAAAGTCTATGACATTTACACATATATATTTTTTTTTGAAAGCCATACACATAGAAATGCAATAATGTCCAATAAATTTCAGATGAACAAGAAAAAAACACACAAGAAAGTTGGTTTCAAAATTAATTAACTTCTGGAAAGTTACCTGTAATAATGCGGAAGATATATTTGTCGAGTATTTGTGCAAAGAAAGACGTTAAAATCAAAGTACTGGAAATACTATAATTTAATTCAACGAAACACTGAAAGATGTGGCTGATTGATCTTATTTTTAAATGTGCGCAGTGAAATCAAAAAGTGTTGTTCTACTTCGATGTGACATGGAAACAGGCTTTTTGTTCATGCCAATCAAAGTGTATGCAATATACTTCTTTTTCTAATAATACATAAGTATGAAAAAAAATTGTAGGGTATTTGATCGCAACACAGTCAAGTGATGTTGTTTTTGTGTCATTATCTCTTCACTTTTTGCATTTTTGTTCTATTTTATTCTTCTGTTGTTTCAACTCAGTATTTCTTTAAATATTTATTAATAGGAATTAAATGGAAAACACTTTAAGTTAATATAAATTGTGTTTGAAAACAAAATCTTAACTGATGATAAAAACTTATATGTGAATACATGAATATATGGCGAAGATATTCAATTTTAATGATGAATTTTTTATTCATTTTTTATTCACTTGTTAAAGTGAAAAGTCTCTTGGTTTATCCAAGATACATAAAACATTTAAAATGAGCATCGAGAGAGTAGGTGGCAGACAAAGACAAAGAGAAAAGAAGTTATAAAGAGAAACAATTGTCATTTAAAATGTATAGAATAATCTTTGCAAGGTTAAAAACAAATAAGTCTCAAGGAAACTAATGTGAAAAAGGAAGCAAAGCTTGATTTTAAATGTACTTCCTTCTAGTACGAGTCATTGCAGATGTGATAGCAAATCATTTGAAAACAAAGGGAAATGGTTGTTTAAACCTATAAGAGTAGTACATAAATTCACTTATGAATGTCAAAGACAATACGAATATTTACTCCATATGTACCATAAATTTTTTTCTAACACAATTTTGGTAATTGTGTTAATGAAAAATAAACGCATAAAAAGTGCACACCTACCTTCTTGTATTTTATTTAATTTCAGCATACATATACGCATATCTCTAAACTATAAAATTGGATACATCTTAAAGCTGTTTTGTTTCTAATTATTAGACTGATTCTACTCTACATATTTCCTTCGCTTTCGTTTTACCTTTACATTCTTGTTTTTATTCATATATTGTAAATCATAAATCTTTATGTACTATTCTGTAAAAGTGCAAATATAGACTAGACAAATCAGTAATATCGACATATATTCTACGTTTGATAGGCTTATACACAAACACAAAATATTCATACGATCTTAAGTCAAAATTAGTGTCGAGTACTCTTATACTGATTTTTTTTTTATAATGAATACCTGTATAAAATCTTATCTGTTGTTACGGTGATATTTTCCCTGATTTTCGTTTTCGGCTGAAAATACCATTCTGTCGTTGGATCCAGATAGTTATAATTAATTGCGATATCATGTGACCTCACTTTATTGTTCTTTTTGAATGCATAAGGACAAAAGAGAGCGTATTTGCTGAAATATAAAGATAATTACAAAATTACATGATTACATGATTACAAAGACAGTGAAACTTATATATATATATATATATATATATATATATATATATATATATATATATATATATATATATATATATATATATATATATATATATATATATATATATATATATAATCAGGTGGCTAGGCAGACGTACTGAGCTAATTAAAAATTGATATTCTGAAAATAACATGTGATGAGATAAAGATTTGAATAGGTGCGTACTTTATGAATAATTAGAGAAAAATAAATTAGTTGAACCAACAGCAAACCTAGACCTATAAATTAGAAACATACCTTTAGAGAAAACTCCAACGCGTTGCTCTGACTGGAGACATTCTTCATGACGATATCAGCCTAACAAGTTAGCACTCATCAACATAGAATAAACTTTTATGTAGGTATCAGCCTAGTATAGACTTACTTAAGCTTTGGTGAGCCCGGAACACACTCTACTGTTGGGATCAGGCTAAAGCGTTGCCTGTTAAATCTGGGATTATTCCAGAATACCCTAAAAAATTCTGGAGTCGGTCAAGCACAGATTCTACTTAAACTCTGATCAGACCCTAATAGGTAATAATGCTAGGCTCAGCATAGAACAGTCTACTAAATCTGGAATCAGCCATGACAACACTTTAATGCTGTGATGAGCCTAACACATTTTATACTTGATCTTGGATCATGCCCTTTCACGCTGTAACAAACCTGGTGCAGTTTGGGATTCATTAGAGTTTTTGTACTGTTCCTTTCAGAATCTAGCCTATCAATAGTTACCACACACACACACACACACACACACACACACACACACACACACACACACACACACACACACACACATACACATACAAATATTTTTATTTGTTAAAGTAGATATGTGTGCAGAAAACTCATGCGACCTTTGTTTTATTATAGGACATTATTGAACCATTCTTTATACAAATTTGTAATTGTCTTGTTCTTGAGTTAGTGCTTACTTTGAAAATATGTAACAACAACTAATTAGTACCGGAGATACCTTGAAACACCCGATTCTAATAAATCTATTAATTATAAACATACTATAGGAGATAAAGCGTTAGAAACATTCTCATTGGAGGTAATAAAGGGACTTACATTTAGTATTGGAATTCATGATAGTGAAATTGGCACCTCTGTTATGAGGCAGCCCCTAGAATTAACACCTCTTTTAAATAAAAAAAAAACAGATTCCCCTGAAAAGGGCCACATATTTTAGTTTGTTTCAATCAATTATTCTAATTATTCAAATAACCTTTATTATACTTGTTACCTTTTTCAAATGATCAAATCGTTTGTCATGATTGTGTATAATTAGTAAAATGTCCCGAAAAAGTGTAATTTCACATGCATCGTGAATATGGAGTTTGTTTTGAAAATCACCTTTTTTTACTTATCTCTTTTTATAATATATGAGCTATAGTAGGAAGAAAAGAATTACCGTTTTGCAAATATTTACCGGAACACTCAGAAAGACTTCGTTCTAAAATCTATTTTCGCCTTGACGTCAGTTAGGCTACTTTACTGAGATTACCAAGATAAAGAAGTTTCATTGGTATTAAAAAATATAGTTTTAGGGGTATTATGATGTGTCCAGTCTGAAAAGGGGTCCGAATTACATCAAGGCGTTTGAAAGAAGTTTCAATATATGTATTTTCAGGCTTACTAACAAACCGTGTTTTAATTTATGTTATAATAGTTTTTATATGAAATTTTAATATAGTCAATATAATAGTTTTTTATATGTAGCAAATGGAAATGTGGACCAAGTGACGCATACCTCCATAGTGCTCCTTTCAAACCTCTGATGAAAATATTATATTTATGGCATAATGAAAAAGTGTTTATATTCACAGGCAGCATTTATTTCTGATTAATTCTTCTCAAAATAATATATTAATGGAATTTTTGTATTGCAAACGTAATACATGCTTCAATAAGTTCTCCTATTGTATAGTCAAGAAACAATTTCTCTTTTTAGGACTTAGGACCTTTTCTCGTTTTGCTTCGTACAAAAGATATTCTGGTAGCATAAATTCTCACCTATAAACACCTGATTCAAGTGCAATAGCTGAGCCAAATATCAGAGAGTCGAACTGAACATTATTCCTAACCAACATGAAAAAGTACTCGTCTGTGAGAAAATCCAGGCTGCCATTCCCGTGGACCAGGTATTCGGAGAGCAGATTGGCTGTAAGGATTGCCGGATCGGTGTGCAAATTCCAGAGACTGTGGTCAAAGTTTAGATAAAGGACTTCTTCAGTACCTCCCATACAAGTACTCTTGCTGACAAGATATACGTAATCTAAAGCTCTCTCGACTTCGTCCTTGGCGTCTTTGTTTCCTGAAGAAGGAGAATGGGAAGGGTTGAAAAAGACACTAAGAAACAACATATAAACATTTTTTAGAGACAAGTCTACATCATATAAAATATTTATTCTTATCCGTTTTTCTTTCCGTCACCGAATGAACTATCTTTTAGTGGGATATTCAAGTCTCTCTTTCAAAAACATGAACTAAGCCATAAAATCTGATGAAACAGCAATTTCTCAGATACATTTGAAAGTTCAAATGAACTTCTTACGCGCATTACGATCTGCATGATGTCTTTAAAATAATAAAGTTGGTTATCAAACCAAAACAACTGTCACTGAACTTAATGCCATAAAGATTAACGAATATCATAAAGAAGCATGCGTATCGCAATTACCTTTCATTTTAATGCAAAGTAATATCACAGTGTGTTCGACAAGTATATATCGTAGACTGAAACGTTTCATTGGTAACAGCGAAATTAGAAATATAAAATACCGTTGCAGCAGACCTCCAAATTTAATGACCAAATATGTCCAGTTGATTTCTCTTTGGTAAAAAAAGCCTATAATTGGATTTTTTTTCAAATTTACAAGCTAAACACTAGCATCGATATTTTCATTTCTAATTATTTATTCTTTCTTGTTTAAGATAGCAAGATTCCCGTGTATGATACAAATAAAGAGGATCAAATCATAAAACTGCTAGTAAATGTTCCATAATGTTTAGCTCTAATTATATTCCTTGTAGAGCACAATATTGAATTTTGCTGATACTGTCGCAATCTTTTAAATCCTGTATACAGGGTACGTGCATATAATACTACTGGAATTTTTCCAATCTAATAGGTGTAGCAAAGATATGCAAAATATTGAAAAGTTCAAAGAACAAAAAAGGCATTAGATTACAGATTCTATCAAGACAATATATATGCTTTCCGTGTAATCTAGTGTAAATGTCTCAGGTATCTTAATGTGTAAGATCATATATATTAAATTTATAGTACTGAAATTATTGTTGGAAAGATCGTCTTTGAATTTGGAGGAAAATAAAATGCTGCCAATAGCTAATGATTTTCAGGCAAAATTATAGACACAAGTACAACGGATCGAATCATCAGTAAAGTCTGGTGATTCAGGAAGCCAATCCCGTCTTTTTTAGTCATTGAGGATTATGATCGTTGCAAATCATTCAAAGAGCAACAGTCCTTCCAAATCAATATAATATTTTATACAGATCATCAGTTTCAAAACTAGATCCCCGTTGAAAACACCGCTATATTATGATGTTACATTGTTCACTCGTTTTAGGTTAGACGAGCCACATAGTAAGTATACACATCAATTAGAATGTTTACAATGCTTTAACCTAAAGTGTGTTAATTACCCTAATGAGCATTCTAGTTGTTGGATATTCATGTGAAGGGATAATTACTGGCAATATTTAATTCAGAACAGCATTATACACATATATAGATTTTATTTAAAGTCCATATTGCATAACATAATAAGAAACACTAGCTCGTTGGAACCATTTTAGCTTGAAAACAATGCTGTGGTCGGAGAAATTTCAGTCAGTTGGAAGCCTGGCAAATATCAATATTCTTCAGTTAACATAAGTGAGTTTAATTAATTCAATACATCAACATTTAAATCACGCTTGAAATAGGTTATGATCCAGGTTGCAATTACAGGACACCCCACCCCACATGTTGTCCACTGACAAATATCCTTAAATTTACTTTAACGATCCCTTGTGGTTATTTCGTCATATTCCGACAGACATTATCTATTTCAATTTCCCATTTCGGCAATCGATTCGAAATATGTTGATATGTACAATAAAACAAGTTTCAGAACGCGGGGTTAAAAACAGTTCCAAAAGTCTTAGCCAAACCGCAAGAATATTACTGTGCAATAATTTCATTGAATATTAGGAATAATCAGAATCACATAAAATGAGTCCCTAGTCATAGTCATTTTTATCTTCAATTAAGATTTTGTTTTCAAACACAATTTATATTAACTGAAATGGTTTTCCATTTAATTCCTATTAATAAATATTTAAGGTAATACTGAGTTGAAAACAACAGAAGAATAAAATAGAAAAAAATACAAAACGTGAAGAGATAATGACATGAAAACCGTGTCATTTGACAGTGGTGCCATCAAATACGCTACAAATTGTTTTTATACTTATGTATAATTACAAAAAAGAAGAATATTGCACACACTTTGATTGGCATGGACAACAGCCTGTTTCCATGCTACGCCGAAGCAGAACAGCACTTTTCGATTTTACTGCGCACATTTAAAAAAAAAAGATCAATCAGCCGTATCTTTCAGTGTTTCGTTGTAGTTATATTATAGTACTTCCAGTACTTTGATTTTAATGTCTTTACACACAAAAAAACTCGACATTTATTTCTTCTGCATTATTACAATCCATCCTTTGCAGGTAGCTTTCCAGAAGGGAATTCATTGTGAAACCAACTTCCTTATGGTTTTTGTTTCTTGTTCACCTGAATTTGTTTGAACATTATTGAATTTCCATGTGTATGGGTTTCAGAAATTAATGGGCTTGTAAATGATCTTTGCAAATGTCATATACTTTTACTATTTAGACACCAGTCATTATTTGCTTTTGAGGTAAAATAGATACACGAAATGTGATTGAGAAACATCGCGTTGACATGCAAAATTTAGTGGGATAGCTTAATCATTATTCAACTACAAATATTATCAAAATGTATCTGAGAGGCATCATGCATTGAGTTTCACTCCATGACGTAAAATCTGCTTAGTACTTTCAATCAAAGCTCAAAAACAAATCTAGCTAAACGACCCTAGTTTTCGTCGGTTGGAGGTACGCCTGATAAACATTGATATAGAAGCAAAAATACACCCACAAACACCAGATTAGTTTACGATTTAAAGAACACTGCAAGAGAACACGCAAAGTAAACTCCTACCCCTCAAGTTTGAAACTGCTGATATGGGCGATTTGTTGCTAACAAGTTTGCACACTTTGTATTTCTCCTCACCTCCGCCCCTTACTTTTTCGGCTGAAAATTTGCAAACATTGCATGATTCGGATGATTTTTTTTATGGCTATCTAATTAAAATAGAAATCTCTGACATAATGGAAATCGGAAAGAAATGGGTTGAAGGTCTGGTGATCTTTTTGATCCATTCCAGTTTCAATTATTTTAATAGCCAATCAGATAAAGTGTTGTATTTTGTGTTGTGCTAATAGAAACGAAATATTATAAAGAAATATGATAGCTGTAATTTGATTGGTGAATCAAAAGACCACCAGATCGAGACTTCGTATCGTTCGTTGCTCACCAGATCTACTTATTATAAACAGATCTCGATTTTAATCAGATTGTAACTGCTGTTATATATTTGTCACAATGCTATGCATTCATTGTTTTTCTGTTCTGTCGATTTAAACATATTCCCTTGTGCTATGCAAGAGCCATGTGTTTTATCCAGCAAACCTATTATTCATGGAAGCTAATAAAGTGTATCATTTCTGCTGTTTTGCGATGCATTTGTTAAATTTCACATGTAATTAGTACACTGCGCATGATAAATAGTAATAAAGAAAAATGGATTCAGTAAGAGGTTATGCGGGTCACGTAAAAGATAATGAATGGACTTCGGAGAGGAAAATAGATCGAATACGCAAGAATCTACTTTGTGCTAAATGGTACAATCAACATACAAACCAAAATTATGTTCTCATTTAGCAAGCAATGGCTGAAAATGAGTTAAAATACGGACCCTTGATTCTCGAATGACAGTTCAAGTTCAACAAAAATTACTTTGCTCTGGATCAAAATGATGTTTTGATTTTTTTTACAAACTAATTGTTGTAACTCAAATGAATGGTAATCGTTGAAATAGAATGATGTAAATGAAGTAATCGAGACAATATACAGTCAAAATTTTTTTATATGAACCTATTTTTATAATATTCTTCTACATTTGAGAGTGTGATTTATTTTGGGTGGAATAGTTTACATGATATACAACCAAGATCACAACCCTACCACCAATAGAAACAACAAAGACAATGACGATAAAGACAGATCATGGTACTAAGAAATAGTGCACTTATAAAATTTTGCAAGCTGTTATTATATTCTCTCTCTCTCTCTCTCTCTCTCTCTCTCTCTCTCTCTCTCTCTCTCTCTCTCTCTCTCTCTCTCTCTCTCTCTCTCTCTCTCTCTCGTAAGCAAGTTTTATGTCACGGACAGATGAAGATAAAAAACTCACCTTATTACTTTACTTCTATCAGACACTAATACAACACTGCACCGTAATTATCGAAGATTTAACCTGGCGTTTTAAGTCATGTGCTCACGCTGTGCTCATTGTGTCTTGTCCTTAGAAAGTCATAACTTAGGAAAAAAACTAATCAACGCATAGTGATATCTTCAATAAGGATATACAAAATTGTGTACTGCGTGCTGACACGATTCTCAGGCATATACATGTAATGGACATTTGGATTAACGAAAACAAGCATCCAAGATTTGCGTTTCCAGGACAGCTGATAATAATGCTTTGAACAATATATAAAACAAATGCTTATGCCAAACAGCTCCTTACAACATGTCATATGTACCCGACTAAAATGAATATTTAATATGTATAAAATATATGACATTATTACATTGGGCACTTTTAAAAATATGTCAGATTAATTTTAAACATGATTTTAGATTGATTAGGTCAGGAATATGGATATAGTTGTGATGTCACTTAGTCGCATCCGGCTTATTGCTAATACATTGTTGTGCTGATTCGCTGTAGCCATAAACTTCGTTTTCGAAAAGTATAAAATAAATTCGTGCAGAACGATGATAATAAATTACATGCTAATAATGAAGATGAATTCAGATAACAGAGAAGCATGAGGAAACAGTTTACAAGATTGTCAGATTTGTGCAATTTTGGATTACCTACTCCTACTTAGCAAAATGATTAGGAATGCTTCCAACATTTACCACGATGCTCTAAGGTACTGCTAAGGCACGTTCTTTATCATATGAATTCAAATTTTATCCAAATTATAATTAATATTTTAATAAGAAAAGGTATAGACCATTGCTGCTTCCACGAGCGAAGAACTTTTAAAACATTGCGACATCGGGTCTCGTAGATTACGAGGGAAAAAGTCTCTTATGAAAAGTGCTAGAAAGCAGAATTTCGGTAAATACCGATTTCATTTTTACCATTTGTATTGCATACAATATTTGCTACGTGTAGTTCGTTATCGTATAAACTTGTTAAATAAGTTTCGTATATAATGATTTCTTCTTTAATACCTGTAAGTCATTTTCACTTTAATATCATCATTCAGAAGGTATTAGTGGAGTGATGAAAACTATCAATTTCCTCGAGAAGTGCGTGCTCACTGTTTTGAATTAATAGCTTGTGTAATTTATTTAAAAAATTTAATTAAAGTAATCAGAACATCCTTCCCAGTGTATAAGGTTTTGAAAATAGAATGAGGATTAATGTACGTAGGCAATCAAAGATGAAATCTATCACCAAAGAAATATATTTTTCACATATTTTCTTAGAGCCATTGCCATTGAATGTCGTATATCTAAGAAACAATTAATTCGGCATTAAATTGTAAAAAATGCTGATAATTCAGGAGTCAGGCACCAAAGTGGGTAATAAAGCTCCACTCGGCTCTCAGAAAGAAAAGTTATATTGAAACTGATTAGAGAATGGAGCCTTTCCGTGAAGATCGGAAATCCGTAGAACAGGGTCGAATAATGGGGTCTTTGTGAAGTTATGGAGGCTGACACGTAAATGGTCTCTAGAATATAGCAATGTGTTGTTCACTGTATTTATTTTTCTATTAGGTTGATCCAGGTGATAGGCAGATGTAGACCCAGTTATGTACACCTTTCGAAGTTTATTTTGATGAATGAACATATATTCCTCATTTAATCACCACAAGATGTATTATAAAGAACTAAAAGTCTGCAAAGATTTACATGCATGCTATTGATATGTAAGTTGGTCCTCTGGGAACGGCTATAACAAATTTGAAGTATTTTAAACCCTAAATATTATGACACCGCTTTCAATCTGCTACAAGAGAATGGCGGCCATTACTATATCTAAAGCTGGTAATAAGTGTTTGCTATTTGAAGAAACAAAAACATAGGCCAACAGAATTATGAAACTGCATAAATTCTATAGAATAATTCATTAAATTAAAAGTCAATTAAAATGCTACGCGACGTGTAAAAACAGAAATGGGGCAATTGAAGGGGTTGGGGTAACCGTTAAAATTTCAACAACAGTGGAATTGTTGTCAACTATTCACTCACATAAATATAGTCATCTTACAAAATATATTTATGATGTTAATATCATGACATGCGAATACAGCGTCATGCCGATACACGTACGCGGTGAAATGTACATTGTGTCTCATAATAAAATCTGCGATAGCATAATTGGTAGAGCATTGGACTCCGTATGCTAAGGTCACAGGTGGGCTACAAATATATTTTCCTTGGAAAATGATCTTAGCTCCCATATCCTGGACTTATTATAACCAAAAATGAATTAATAGTGTCATTAAAACTAACAATAGTAAACACAATTTCTCTATTCAGGACTAAACGTTGATTTTTCAATCTATTAAAATGACAGAAAGGTAAAGTATTTGTTTCTCATTTAATTTTTAAGATTTTTTTTTTTAAAAAAATGTTAGCTCTAATCCACCCACCCCCAACCCAGGTCCAAAATTTCAGTTCTATCAACCTCTCTTATTATATACATGTGTTTTATACCTGAGCTCTACATTACCCATGGTTTTGTTTATTCACAAGGAAAGAATTGTTGAAAAGTGATTTAAATCTGGTCTCGATAAATTAATTCCATAAGTTAACCTGGATTCTGCCTCAGTTATTTATTTCACACATTATTGGTCTGTGGTACCCGTAGTTTTTTTTATTTCACACGTAATCGGTCTGTGGTACCTGTGGACATATTCCATATGTAATACGTGATATCGTCGCTGCAGTTTCTTTTGTAGATATCCTCTATTTTTAAATAACAGGATGAACCGTTTTTAAACTTTTGCGCCATGTTCAGATTTTACATTCATGGCCATATTAAAATTTATTTAAATGTTAATGTTTAGCATGTTTCCGAATTACTTATTAAAGAAGACGTTGTACTTGGCATATGAGGTCGAAAAGTAAGCTGTAGGAATGGATGATACATTCTGGACTCAGAACTATTAACAAAAAATATTTCCATGGCTACTATTAGAAACGATATGCAGGCGATACACATCTTATCACGAATAACGAATACAAGAAAAGAACTAATAAAAATGATGTCAATTTAGCGTTACTAGTTGTAAACTTGATAAACATGTTTATATGAAAACAAAATTGGAAAGGAAGATAAAGGTAGACAGTACTAAGCAATAAAAGAGCAAGAGTTAGTTACTGCTCCTTAAAATAAAACGGTTGGTAAAACCTATAAATATTTTGGAAAATGGAGTCATATATGTCATTCGCATATACAAGTGGTCTGGAATTTTAATTTTTGCCAGCCATTCGTTAATCTGAAGATATGCATATATTAAGTTGTCATAGATCTTTAGTACCATGGACAATCCCCTGATGTACAAGTGGGACGTCTTCATCATATTTTATTATAGCACTCATAAAAAACAAAATTTGAATGTGAGGTAAAACGTTATCCAAAAGTCTGTATTGTGTGCTTCGGGTTTAATTTTCCATCTTAGTGAATACGCATTAAACCTATACTTAAAATGAAATATCAATCTACCTCATTGATTTCTGTGTTGTTGACCTCATTATCTCATTGATTTCTGTGTTGTTGTCATATGGTCATGTAAACGGATAAAATCAAAACATAGTGTATAAAGACCTCGTAAAATCTGAATATAATAAAATCTGCGACATAGATTCTTCAATATCACCTATGATCTGCTGTTACATTTTGATGATAAATAGCTGACAGTCATTGTAACCTGAAATAAAATCTGAGGGAGTGTCGCCTAGTAGGACTGAAATCAATGCACGCGAATCTTTCTTTGAAGAAAAATAATCTGTACTACTTAACAGGAAGCTGACATAGTGATAATACAGTTATATCAATTTATCTTACGTATATTCACACATAGTGCTGGATTATCAGAATTATGGCTGCACATATGGCATTTAATATACATGCCAACATTTTTAAAAAAAAACACAAAAAGATAAATCCTGCATAGATTCAATCCATCTCGCAAATATTAGCCATTATACAGGTAGTTGCTTTTGGCAAAGATCTGTTAATTATACCAATCTGCTCTATACATAAGGACACCGTATTTGGTTATGTTTTTCCATTATTGTCTTTGAAAAAATCACGAAATTATAGCTTACTATCCTTTGATTCACTTCATTTTTGAACACTTAAAATTTATAAATATCAACATTCTAGGATCTACAGTTTTCAAATGGAAATAAAGAAGAAAAAAGAAACACAAAGAACGAATGCAAGCAAGAAAAAACGTTTTATTTTTATTTCAGCATGATTAATAACTGAAACACCTGATACATCTTTCGATAGACTATTAAACATTTTCAATAAAATTTTGGAAACTGGCGACTTCTCGCTATCATGGCCAGATGCATTGATGATACCTGTACCCGTGTCTTGCAAGGACCATACTGACCGTTGAAACTATTGTCCAGTAGTCCCAGCAAACTGCATTTGCAAAACCATGGAAAGAATTATCAATTGACACCTACCGCTAGCATATTGATCCTAACAAACTATTATGTCTTTCAATGTGGGCTTAAACGAGAGAGGGACAACTGTCCAACTAATCAGTTTTTAAAAATTTATTAGAGAAGCTTTCATAAAAAAAACAACATACAATAGCTGTGTTTGGGTTTTTTATTTGTAGAAACTGTACAACGCCACTTGGACGTACGTTATAATGTATGTCCTATCGAATTTTGGTCAAAGAGATCACCTGGTAATATTTATGTTAAAATTTGAGAACAAAGTAGAATTTTTCAGACTTAAGAATTTAATCAGCCGTTTTAAAAGTTATCCATAGTATATGGATGTACCTCGAGCAGAAAATTACCAGTCACCTTTTTTACGATCAAACTTAACAACACAGTCACATGACTTCATTCAGGAACTGACTAACATTGTATGCCTACCATATTTAGATTTGGTATGAACTGCATATAGTTCTTAAATGGTCCCCAAAAAATTGTCAAATGTTCGAAATCTAAATATCTTTGTATGCACTCTGCTGATTAAATTGCATAACATTCATAAAGACCCAAACTCTATATCAAATGAGTGGGAATGGTACTCTATGGTGCTAGCCTTTACAGATCAAATGTAAAAAAAACCCCTGAATTTATTGAGAAAAGTATGACAAGACAGACTGAGCAACATTCCAGAAGGTCTAACTATACCAGACTTGGGTAAAATGTTAACTTTTGATTTTTGATCGATATATGTGACCTTGCAAATCTAACCTGAGTACTTTGGCTTTGTCTGGAGAATTTAAATTTCCACTACATGGATCCTCTAAGCTGAGGCAAATGAAACATCGCTTTATAAAAACTCATCTAATCCATAAAATCTTGGATACGATATAGTCTTTCGGTGCATCTAGCAAATATTGGATGATCGGAAAGTAATTTTCATTGCTGCGTTCGGCTTACCAATTTGTCATCATTGAGAAGCAGCAGAAACTCTTCACTGCCTTATCACCGCTCTTGTTATAATCCAAAAATATACATGTAAACAAAATAAAAAGGCACAGTTTACATTAAAACATTGGATCAACCAATCCTCTCGTTTACCAGATAGATTAAATGAAATCAGAGAGTTATATAGTGGTTATATATCCTTTTATGCAAACGGTTCTGAAAATGGAATCATGGAGTAGGCATCATTTTTTAGAATGAATACCGGGTAACGCCTTTGTTTCTAATTACAGATATAATCAAATCTTTATTTGATGACGTCTCATAAACATTTTTCATCAAAAATAAAATTGTTTTCGAATCCTATTTCTTCACTAAAATCAAGGGAAAACTTAAATTTAGGAACCTTGACTATGGCATATCAAATGGAAGATGAGGTGATATTGTGCACACCTTACTAGTGTCATCTGACATTGGAATACTATCTTGTGGAATGTAGTTACTTTCACCAAGAAAGGCAGGATTTATTGATTTGATCTCAGTTAGAAAGATTTATAAAATAATACAAGATTTATTTGATCACGTACCACCAGAGAAAGTATTGAACGTTTCAAAAGATTGTGCTCCCTATAGGAAATTTGAACCCATCTGATTTGGAATTTATAGTTGTTACCTTTCTTTTATATTTTATAGCTATTTAAAACTTCTTAACAAATGTATGTGCTTTATGCTCTATTTATCTATTTATTCCGGATCTTAATTGGTAACCTTTATTTTGTTGTTAATATACCTTTAATAGCAGAATGTTTTACACATTATCTTTTATCGTATAGAAGTCTACGTTTTATCCTATAGAAGTCTACGTTTATTTGAAAGATTATATCTTCTTATATATACACTTTGAAAGATTAACAATTAACATGCACTGTCTATCAAACATATATATATATATATATATATATATATATATATATATATATATATATATATATATAGTGCTGACATGCCTTTAAACCCAAAGGGTATGAAAACGACAGTTTTCTTGAGTTCGTGTGTGTCTGTGTGTGTGTGTGAGAGAGAGAGAGAGAGAGAGAGAGAGAGAGAGGGAGAGAGAGAGAGGGTTTAGGTACTAAGGTACGCAAGTTCAATGCTATCCTACGCATGTACTGTATTTACAAAATCTAAAGATAAATAACTGCTAAATTTGTGAGGTATATAAACCCTTTCAAATGAAATTAAACGAATAATCGTAAAAGATTATAGACTCAAGGTAAAAAATTTAAAATTTCTTATAAGGTATATAATGCAAAAGCTAAATTTGATAAAATCCATAAAACATAGAGTTGAAATTTCAAAATCCTTACCTTGTATGTGAATAAGTGACAGGGCTATCAAAATTGTGATGACAGTGTCAAAATACACCTTTTTCCAGTGCATTCCCAGTAGTATTCTTCTTCGTACAGTTGTTATTGGTTTCAATGTCATTTGAAATAAATATACAAATCTGTCCGTACAGGAGATTATATTTGGCAGCACAGCAGGATATGTTTTAAACCGATTTCCCCATTTTATTCGAGTTGCTAATTGATAATACAATCAATATCGTAAACCAGTTCCTTACTGCCCATCAGTCGAGCTGCTGATAAATGACTTGTATGTCAATATTTCGTTGTTATTATCTATCTGATCTCTTTCTCCAGATGCAATGAGTGAAAAAGATCGTGATGGAAAGTCGCAAAGGAAAGCTCGGGTTTCAATATTCCGCAGTTGAGAGAATTCCAAAAAGCAGCACATTTAATATACCATTTTGTTAGTGATTACAACCTCGACGTTAATTAACTTAACGTCGTTCTAATTCCCACATCTTCCCGTCTAAATAAATCGGGTTGAATGAAGCAGAGACTTTTATATTTTCTTTAGAAATATTTTTCATATTACCAGAAGACAGCTAAGGCATATGCATCCTACACCCAATTGCAGGGACTCGCACACCAGAGTCACTAGTAATCAATGGCAATTGTCTGAATGAGAGGTAGACCGAAATTATACTTGTACTTTCTTTAGACTTATTTAATTATTTTTTTAAACTTTAGTCGTGAGCAACATAAGAGCAATAAGTGTAATGTCAGCGAGAACCATCAAAACAGATTCTCTAAGTAATAATTTTGTTTACAATAATAAAATTCCCATAATACTCTAAGTAATAATTTTGTTTACAATAATAAAATTCTCATAGTGAATAAATTAAGATCAAGTGGAAACGGAATATTCAGTGCATTTTTTATGATAAAGTTACTATATAAAGAGCAGGACAGTATTATATCTTACCATTTGTAATTATTCACAGAAGCTATTGGTATAATCAATATTTTTAATATGATGCAGAAGTCATCAACCATGATGCAGTTCTTTGAAATGAAGTCAAATATGAAAAGCAGTAAGATTATACGTATCAACCGATTCAACGTTTAACATGGCGGAACGACTGGTTACCGATGCCTAATTCTTATCAAGGTAGCTTGGAATTTAACTTGTGAAACTAGGAAAGAGATTTTTAACTTATTGTCTTTTTCTTCTCATCCCTTATCGTGGTCAACGAAGAAAAAAGTGCTAAAATAAAGGTGAGAATTATTATTATTAACTTGAAAGGTGGAGTGCAATCTATGTGTTTCCTTGTGATACAACGGAAATTGTTGCATTATAAATTGATTGATTATGATCGAATAATTAATTAGAGTGAAAGAGTGAAGGGAATGACATAAAGAAACGATTTAATTTATAGAGACTATATTGTTGGTTAAAGAAAAAATCGATTAAAAAGAGTTATTACTGTAATCCATATGAACAAGAGGAGCCGTGTGTTCTTAGATACAGATCAGGTTTTCTTAGGTCAAAATTATCTTACATTTTCTATGGTTTAGAATAAACTAGTAGGATGCCTTTTAAACATTCGGTCCAATATGCATTTTGAACCAAATGAAGGAGATTCGAGTCTGGATGACAGAATAGTTATTTCGTGTGTACTTTGAGGAGAGTAAATTGATAGTTCATATACATGAAGAGAACGAATGTTAGATAAATAAGGCGGGTCAATATAATTTCAGATTTATTAAATACTACATGATTTCATAAATGTTTCTTCTTTATTTAAAATTATCCGATTACGTTTGGAATTAAAGAGAGTTTTGGGTTTGTTTTGTTGAAGATACCACATTATCAATCCTGTAATCATTTTGGCCGTTTCGACTCTGAAATTTGTATAGTCAACAGCAGAGTTACTGCAAACTGATGTCAAACACTGAGCTGGCCCGATTTTATAGGGTGGAAATTCTTCATCGCTGCGTTGATATGAAATAAAATCAAATATCCACAAAACAAAACTTCCTGCAAAATCGTCTTTCGAAATACCGTCGCTGATGTTGGTACCTAACTGCCATGTGGCATCTACTATTGTCGAGAAAGATATCAAGTACGTTTTCTGGGTTAGGTTCAAACGATTCTGGAACAAAACGTCTGGTCACCTTAGGTGACTTCTTGGACACATCGAAGTGTTGTAACTCAAACGAATTTTTGTTGAGAGCCGCAGTGCTGTTGATGCCAACCAGCAAACTTGTTCATAGCCGACCGTGTAAAACATGATCTTTGATACTGCATCTGAGTCCAGAGGCAATGGTGAATCTTTTCACTTCCATTCGTCGTAAAGGATACTTTGCTGTCGTTCTTCTGTTAGCTTGACCGACATTCTTTATCACATTAAGTAAGACGTCCCATGACGCACTCAAGTCTGGCTTCTTCGATGTTCATTTTGTTCTCATTAGTATTAGATATCATATGAAACAATATATTTCTTCGATTTAGTCTCAGGTATATATCCATTTCATCCAATCCATTTAACAAATTTTATCCGTCATGCTAACCAAATGCCCAAAAGCAAACGAATGATTATTTTGATATTCGTTTCCAGCATTGCAATCTGCAATCAACTCTATGTGGTTGAACTTGTCCAGCGTGTCTGGTTTCCAAACCACAGAGGCATCCATTTACCTGTTTTTGATTACTTTTCTGTACGTCATAAGATTTTACAGATATGCTCTATAAGGGTAAGTATCTCTGCTGCTGATGATTACTTTACTATTTAATTACTAATCTACTTAGATGGACAAAAGAATACATGAAATGCTTGACGAGAGCTACTCTTATATTTCATAAAATTGGCCCTGTACACTTTGCGAGCTTTGACTTTCAGATGCAAGTAACTGTTATTCATATATAGGTTCGATGTAATCTTCGACTTGTCTTTTAGTTTTAAATTCGATAGTTCCTTAGGTCAGTAGGGACGACAGAGCGTGAAATTCTACACATTTGGAATTCCTGAATTGTGATCATCGCTGCTGGCATGGCAAACAGATTTAATTCTAACTTGGAACATTCGCAAAAAATCCCGGTGCATCGTTTTTTGTTCTTTCAGTTAGTGTTTGTATTTGTTTTACTTGTAGTTTTAACGTAGCTTTAACAATTTGTAATCAGTGTGTCATGTTATAGTGTTGTGTGGCATTGGGTTAATCATACTGCAAACATGTAGTATCATATCCCATCTAGTCGTATTTTCCTGACACCACACCAACCGGTCTTAACACTAACCTCGTAGTACTGATCGTTAGAGAGGCAGCTGCTAGTACCATTTTTATAAGTCATTTATAAGTCTTTGGAATGAATTTTTCGAACCAATTAGCTCTCACATCCGAGACACCTAGACCACCGGAGTGGTCCTTTCATTTAGTAACAATTCTCTGACAACTCCTGCTCTTCTTTTTTTATTCTTTTTCTGAATATGTTCATAAGAGCTGGAGGGTTCTCAATGTTTCTTTCTGCCTCATTCATGCGTAGAGGAAGAAGTAATACCTTGGCCAGCAGTATGAAGCGAATAGATTTTTCCTGCTTTCATGAAGATTTCTTTAGGACTTTGCTGTTATGGAAAAATCTTCATCTTTTAAGTCATAGAACTGAATATTTTGGCCAAGATTCTCCTTTTATCGTATTATTCACAGTGTCCACATACGATTTACTAACAGAAAGACAATATGTAGCATATCTCGAGGAACGTGATACATGCTATTTCCTTCATCCTAAACATCAATGGCAGTCTCTCCAATTTTCAAAGGAATTGCTCTTAGCAACGGAGAAGCTGTGTTTCCCATGATGTTGTGCTAGACGACATCAGCATACATAAACATCAAAATTAGTCCTTCTTTCAGTTCGATTAGGAAGCGAAGATCTTGAATCGATTGTTGTTGGGAATGTCTCTTGCACATACGAAAGAGGTATATCCAAGGAGAATTGCAAATAAACCAGGTATAGAAAGTGCTGGCCATCATTTTGTGTTAAAAAAAACCATCCATTTTAAGACGATGAGAAAGCACGGCAATCGAACTGTACACTTCGAAGTTTTATCTACTCCTTTCCCAAACTGATCGTTGAAAATAACTGTGATCGTTTTGACACGGTATCGAGTATTAAAATAATATTCTATATAAATTATTATGGTATAGATGGATGGTCATTTGAGGATACGCTGGTGTTGTCTTCATGAATTCGTAGTTGTCCAACAGTTCTTGAACTTGTTTTTCCTGATATCGACGATAAAAGTATTTTAATTTTGCTGATATTTACGATTTTAGTTGGATGAATAAAGTCTACCAAAGCTACGTCCTTTTGCGTTTCATGGTCCAATTCTATTGATTAAGATAATTTGGCTGTGGAACAGTATAAAGTGTTGTTGGGAAACACTTCCATATAACTATTACTAGGTAATGCTAATTAAAATTGGATGCTCATAGTTCGATGGCTCCGGTTTCTGATACGTCACTCGCAATCAAAGTAGAATGATCTGTGAATGTTCTTCAAGAGAACTGTTACTGTGACTGGAATATTGATGACTATAGTTGGTTGCAAGACTACCGATATTGTTGCTGTTGCTATCGTCGATTAATCGGGAAGATAACCAAACACAATACAACTGCTAAATAAAATCATCCTATGTCTATCTCCTAGTTGCAAACTCATATTTACAATGGATGCTCTAATACAAAGGACGATTTTACTTATATGGACACCTTCTCTACAAAATACTTTCAAGGACTGTTCTGTATTCTTGAAAAACAAAATCTTAGAAGGAGAGATAACTGCTGTGTTTAACGGCATGGTGGACACTTCTATTTATTTTTATAGTCTGTGGCTGATAAAGTTGCTATCTAATAATCGAAATTAGGCGGACACTCTTTCCAACGAACTTTCACTTCTTGAGGTCAGCGTTTGCCCACTTTACGTATCCTTCGTTCCAGATAGCTTTCAATGTCATACATGACCTTTTTCTTTCTCATGCATCGTAGCTATGACAAGTAATAAGGTTCCTTTCTACATCTCTTTATTCACATATTCCAGTAATACAAAGCTACAAATGATTGTGAACTTTGGCTGCGCATGGTATAAGGTCGATGTATTTAAGAGTGTTTGGATCTGTAAAATGTTTACAGATATGTTCTTTAATAATTCTTTTATGCAACCTTATGTTTCATGAACTTCAGTGGTGAAACAATGAATGTGCCATTGCTGACTGGGGGTTCAGAGCTGTACATGTAACTTTCACTAAATCAAAATCGAGCCTGGGTAAGACTTCTACAATAATTCAAATAAAATATTGCAAGCACCCCACCCCAATTCCCCACAACCAAAACCTCACAGTGGTTGAGACATTTTTCATCGGTCACGTCAGATTCTTCGTTGGGCTGATGAAAGTGTTGAATTGTATCGATAATTTTCAAAGATGTTAATTCTGCTAGTGTAATAAACTCGATCCAGATGAGACTCAACTGTCGAGACTGATGGAAAGTTGCAAAAGCTTGCAAATGTTTACTTCAAAACTCTTTTTTCAATGTCTCTAATAATGATTTCCATAATCTTTAATGAAGACGTCTGCTTGTCAATCATAAACGCTTACAATTTCACTAGGCCATTTTACGTGAAAGCTGTCATTCGAAACGTTCAAAAAGTCACTTTTTGGGTCTTCGAACGTGAAAATAATCTTCTGAGCTACAGAATTAATTTCTGTCTTAGCTGATCTTGACCTTCTTGGTCGGGTAGAGATAGAGATATAAGGTACTGGTTCAGGCTCACACACCTCCTCTTGCAATGACTGGCATGTATTTGTACTAACACTTCACCAAGCATATAAGGCAATACCGAAAGTGGTCGTCTCTTGGCTTCTTCTAATTTCTTCTTATCAAGGCGTAATCATTTCATCATGATTCATACATTTGATTTGACTAATATGTACATACTCTCTCCCTATATATACATCTTTTCAACTTTAGAGAATGCTTTCATTCAGCTTTCAACAAATTGTGACGATGTATAACACAAATTAATAATAAAATATATTGTGCTGCACGGTGTGCTAGATAAAGAACCAGTAAAACTCTACATTTATAAAACCAGATTGAAAAAACTATGACATATAAGTATAGATGCTATGTATTCAACAATATTTACACTGGAATGAACATAGATAATCTCAGAAATATGAGCAATAGAGAGTTACAAGCCAAAATAAGATATGTCGAGAAGAGAAATGCATTTTAGAATTGCCAACACTAAACCTTTTTCACCATTGCAAAGGAATACTGATTTAATCAACAAAAAAACTATAAATAAAGAGTACAACAACACAAAACACATAAAGAAAAATACAAAGAGCAAAGTAAATAATGATGAAAGCAAAATAGAAGCTATGAAAGCTTCTTCCGATTCAAATATCACTAATTAAAACCAAAAAAAATGCAAATTATTGCTTGGTCATACTTTAAACTCTATAAACTGAGTTTACGACTGGAATTATTCAGCCAAATATAAATTCAAAAGAATGTACTGCTGATTATATCAGTAATGTAAATAGGGATAGCTTGACAAACTAGATTACAAGATAAAAGAAATATAGTCTAATTTAAATTATATGAACCAAAGGCTTCCTGCTAAAACATATAAATGCAAAAGTATATTAAACACAGAAAGAGTAAAACAAATCTTTCGTTTCTTATTTGATTGGATTAATTACACAATTAAATTAATAATATCAAAAGGAAGTTTGCGGTGACAACAAAGGTTTTTTTTGGTCTGGATCCGTATTGCTTTACAACTTTCACATGGTATCAAGTCTGAAGAATCTAGAAGGTATAGTGTTGAGAGTTGACGATAAATAATTAATTTTGAATTGTTACAAAACCACCGTTCAACTGAAATTATACATAAACATAAAAAGGATTGTAACATGGTTTAAGTCAACAAACTCTATCTCAGAAATTAGTTCATATTTATGTATTTAAATAACCTCTATCATGTTTTGCTGAACACATGTTATACACAAAATATATTTACAGTCAATATGTAATTCAAGTAATAAAAAACAGAATACTATAACTTTTCGTCAACTTATATGCTAAACTAGCAATTATATAATTGTTTGGCTTTAATATGTCATAAAAGATAATTTTAACCAACAATTTTGTTACCCATTAAATGTTAAGAAGAACCTGAATCTTAGTTATACTGTGTTCAAGTACATTGTATCATGAAACAACACTATGTTGCAATCATTAGGTCAAAACTTAAGTAACTACCTCGTTCATCTGAGTGCAAAACAAAAGCTGTTATCAATGTCAAATTTTGTTCATTATATACAAGATAGCAACGGCAACAGAAATGACTGCCTAGACAAAGCTTAACGGTATTGCATTAAAGAAAGTAATTATCAACTTACAAGTTAGGTGGTCCTAATGAAGCTGATATAGGATATTATACACTATACGTCATTGAATAATGGCACCAAACAACTACAAAGTATAATGTGAACATAACAAAGGTACTAATTGAAAGCAACAAGATATTGTTAATCAATACTTAAATAATTTGGATTAAATTCTGTTCAGTATATTTGTACTAAGGCTTTTAAGTTAATTCAGATTTTAAAAAGTAGACAATGCTAACTTGCTGCTTTTAATGAGTGGCCTTTATGATAAGTCGATGAAACAAGAAGGTGTGCTTATTGTTGTTTTAATGAGTATAAAAAGTCACACATTATAACATTTTTAGCATATATAGAGCTTTGTAAAAATTAACGAGAAAGAATGACAATATATGGTAAACACCAAAGCTTACAAAAGCAAGAGAGCCCATTACAGATTATTAAAGATAATCAAAAGTTTCATTTTTTTATAAGAGTAAGACATCCGTTTATTTTTCAAATTGCGAAAAATTGCTCTTTGTCTTGTAATTTCCAAACATGTGTCAAACATATTTTGGAAGACTACGAACGCGTTTCCTCACATGGCGAGGTTAATGTATATGTTGTTGAAAAGTTTCTTGCATTTGGAAATAGTACACAATTAATTTCACTATATTGTCTCTACATTTGTTTCTCAGTACTGAACTTTCCACTGTGTGACAATCAATACAAATCATATGTTAATCTAAAATACCTTCAAAGATGACTTTACGGTTTAGTTCTTGTCAAAGGTTGACCTGCATTTTTTTGAGAGGCTGAATTGTAAACAAAACACCAGGCAACGGAACACAGATTTCACTTTCAAATCATCACCATGACCTTATTACTCAATGTGCACTGTCACCGAAATGCACACAGACAACCACACCATAAGCTCACATTTTAAAGAATAAATAATTGCCTTTAAATCCTTACCAAGAATGCCAAAATCTGACTCTAGTATCACCACCAAACTTTGACAGGAAAAAGTGATCTAAAAATAGACTGGGACTACATTCGTGGGTACTGAAACGGATTTTATTAATTGCGTACTGATTCCATTTGGTCCATAAATAACCACAAAAAGAAAAACATATCTCAGGTTTATCATTAGTTTGATCTTGGGTGAATGGGTGCAAATTAAAGCGCTAGCATGAGGTTCGTGTTATAACTACTAGCCAAACAGCACTTGTAAATAGAGCAATGCATTAAAATGAATCAAAAATCATGTATTAATACAATAGCAATAATTATATCGTCTACGGTTACGTTCTTCAAAATTAATATAACGGGGACATAATAAGACAATATTATATTTATTTCTAACTGAAAAAGAAACTAAAGCAGTAGTAAAAAGACCTGGATTAATGAAGAAAGAAGAAACATTTGGTGTAATAACTGTATTAACTGAGGCTAATTGTATCTTGTGTTCCTTTATTTCCTAGAAATATCAATAATTATGAGCCAATAATATCTCCATAGATTATTAAGTACCTACTATTCTTAAACCTGATCAAGTCACTAATTGAATGGCTCAGTAACTAAGCTACTTGCACTTCTAATGCTGTTTCTTTTTTTATAATCATGAATAGTTTTTTGAGTAATATCATTAAAAAAAGAAATAATAAGCACAGGGAGCATAATCAACCTCACACATAATTGCCTTTCTACTTGATTTCAATAGTTTTTAATCAACATCATCATGAAATACAACGATAAATTTAACTTCTGTCGTATTCCGAATTTAAAATTTTAGAATTTTCAGGAAAGCGAAAATGGTCATATTTCCATTCCATATCTCTTCTAAGATATCATTTTAATAACTTTTTCTGTCTCCGCTAGGTGGCTACCCATATACTGGATACACAAAAGTTTAAGTTAAGCGGAACATCAGCTGCTTTTAATACCAGTCGCATACTTTAAACCTTCGCACGACGGAAGGCATAGCCCTTGTTGATCCGGGCCACGACCGATCCGGTATCGGATGAGTAATGGTTGTCATTTATCATGTGGTGTGTCTAGGGCAGCTGATGCCTGGTGGAGCCCAACCCTCTCCATGCATGACTACAGCTGATTTCATCCAACTGGGTGGCTCGCCTTGGTCATGAACACATAGCCATTGAGCTGATTGACAGCCTTTCCGCTTGGCCGTTGACTTCATCTCGGAAGTTCTTCCGCCCATTGATGCCATGTTAACATCACACTGATACTGTACTGAACATCGACATATTCGAGAATTCAAGATAGGAACATTGCCTCTTTTTCACTGCTGGAATGTTGAGAGTGTCTTTAAAATTCTTTAACGATACTAAATTATCTGATGTGGTTAGCCTATTAGAAGTCAGATTGTCAACATTTTCATTTATTAAGTAGAAAACATTAAACGTCCTTTTGGTGAAAGCTCATGTTAGTATCACCATCAATTCAATAGGCGCTATACAAATATCATTAAATTTTGAGAAAGTGACAGGTGTGAGGTAAGGTTGTGTACATTTTCAACATGCACAATGCAGAGAATGTTGCAATACCTCTGTTACTTTCATTTACTATGGCTAAAATTAATTTATCATATTTTACTTAAAAAAAAATTGAACAAGAACTAAGCACTCGATATCTCGACTGCTCCCAAGTGCTCATAAAATCAGAATGAATTATTCTCAAGGACACGACCTTTAGCAGTTATTAAAATAAATAAAATTAAAATTGCCAGAATAGACCATACCCGCTTCTTAAAATGTAATTTATGAATTACCATGTATAAAAAAAATGTAAAACAAAAATGTTATCTGAACTTTTTCTACAATTTCCATCTGAAGTCCATGTATTGAAAATTGACTAACAAAGCTAGAAATTTTTTGTAAGGTGCATATCTGGAGTAAGGCCATGCCCGATACTGTATTACCCATATTATACCAATCAATCGTACACCACACTAAAGGGAATTAAACGCTCTTTGAAATACTACCTAAGTTATACAATGTATTTTTAAAACAACATAAAGTGAGAAAAATCAGGAAAATTCATTTCAATATAGCCACTGTCGCAGTCACATTGGGTTTACGATTGGTACCATTTTTAATTTGGACAACTTGGTTTCATAAGAAGTCTACTAGTGGATACTGCATGGTGGCCATGTGGAACTTCAGAATACCGCCATTTAAATTCAAGACCAACAAGTCGTTATAAAAAGTCGTCTGACGAAAACCTGATATCAATATGACCGACTGTCTATAGAAGAAGCGATAACAAGATTTCCAAAATGGTACTTGTGGCTACAATATTGGAAGTTAGAATGGTACCATTTTCATTTATATTCAACCAGACATAATATGACGCTTTATAGAGAAAATACAATGCTGCTGTGATCATTCATTAGGGAGAAGTAGTGGTAAGATTTATAAGATATTCATTGTGGCAGTACTATTATTATTTCAGATCAACTATACATCATTTTGGTAAAAACCCATCCTCATTCATTCAAGAAAAGTAGCATTAACAAAATTTTCAAGCTTGCCACTTTCAATGTCCATATTAGAAATCAGATTGTCACCATTTTCATTTAGGACCAATCAGACATTATAGATGGCTTCTTGAGAAAACAACATTTCAAAAAGAGTTTTTGTTCACGAGAAGTAGCAATCTAAAAAGTTTCAAGACAGATGTCATACTAGCCATATTGGACGTTAGATCTGCACCATTTTTATTTTACCAACCAGACACCGAAAGAAGTTCCCATGTCAATATGTCTTTCCTATCATAAGAAATAGATATAATAAAATGTCCATGTTGGCCCCATGGTGGCCGTACTGACATCAGATCGGCACGATTTTCATTTAGGACAAACTAGACGTCATATGGAGTTTTTAATTAAAAACCCCTAGTAAAACGAAAACAAATCTCATAATCTCTTTTCGCATATTACCAGTGGAGCGAACTGATCCTCTCTCATAGTTGAAAATATTAGCCGATCACATTTAAATTACGATAATAGGTAAGTTGAGGAGGAAATGTAAGACTATCCAAACACTATATTGGTAAACCCATCAGAAGATTGATTGAAGCTGGCAAAGGTTGACTGCATGCAAGTCCACTGCCTTAATAATGTCTCCTAAAATAGCACAACTGCGAACGAACGAGATGTTCTCAGAGACGGTTTTTATCTCATTTACTGACCCATACGACCAGATCTGCAAATAGCTTGAGGTTGTCAGAAAGAACATGCGTTTCATTCATACCACAAGCTGGAGCCAATGCCATCAGGAAGCACGTCAACTTCAGCGAGATCTTGGACAAATATTCGAACTTAGAAAAGCTCAGTCATGTAAGAAGCTGAAAATAATTCCAGTTGGGAAACAATGCGAGTATCCAAGACCATCAGACAGTTGACCAAAGAGATATTTGTAATGCACTGTATCTGCTCTCCATGATTTCTTAAAGTGTAGCAAATCATGGGACGACAGTCTTTAATATAGTAATCAGTTCTATGAAAATCGGTCGGTTGTGGGATGGAAACCAGAAAATGAATGTTGTCCTTGTAACTGTACACCAAGACATACAACATTCCCTTATAAGCCTTCAAGGTCTAGCTCATTCAATTCTCTCCAGAATTTGTCCCATCTGAGAATGGTGACCAATATCACCTTTTAACTCCAAATTGTTTATTTCTGTTTCACTATCTGGATTAGAACTGTGGGAGAGAATGTGCAACCTAAATTTCCATCCCATATATTTAACAGATTGATCAACGGGCAAAAAATACAAATCTGACGAAAGACTGATATTGAGATACCACATGGTTTGCAGTGTTGAAATTAACTTTTTCTGTACAGGGAGGCAGGAAGTACCAGTGAAAACATCCCAAACGAAAACACAGGGTGTGGCGATTTCGTTCACCTTTCATGCTAAGATCTTTTAGTACCACAGAATTTCTGACGTATTGAATGCAGCCTTACGCAATGAAGATTATGGCAGTAATTTCTTGAATATCTATATTGATAAGTATCTCTACAATTTCCATTACTTTTATTTGTTGGTGTCAATTGTGGTTATTATCTTTAGTTTAAATTGTGCACATGCAAGGGTTATATTTTAAGATATTAAGAATGTCAAACTGTATAAGATTTATAAATAGATGCTTACGTATGTGCTTACAGTTACTAATAATAACATTAGTAAATGTGTTCACAATTTTCCGGATCTTTCCCATTAGACGGGTCGGTTATCTCGATTTTTTGAAAAATTAAATTATTTTTTTCTATAGGATGGGTTAGATCATGAGAATTGTTTTTGAAATGTTGGAGATTTGCAATTTGTCGAGTGTGATTAGTGACAATATGTGTTTTCCCCTTACACTCGTTTATAAATAGCGAGCACCTGACAGTTTTCCCATTCGTATTTCTTGTGTTCTTGTTGTAAAATCGTCTGCAGACGTATTTTTGTGTTTTATTTAGATATAGTTTGATACGACACATTTGTCTTCATGATTCGGTGGAAATTGAACGTCCTCATTGAATTATAATACTGTGAATTTTTGAAAGGATTTGTGGACAACGCTATTTTGAATGTCAGGACTGTTGGCAGATCAGTATATTCATGGGTCTGAAATTTATATGGAAATTTTTCATTCTTTTGGACTTTAATTGAATTTTCTCAGGATATTTATGGATTCAATTTATAATATTGAAAGTTCATTTTAAATTTTCATTTTATAAAATTGATAAATAAATTGTTAAGTTTTACAAAACTTGCTGGTTTTGCTTCTTGGTGTTAGTAATGTTATGACCATTGAGTCGCAACTATGTATGTATGTATGTGGTGAGCACCAAAGCATTGCATGCCGGTACACGTAGAGACTAACTATCAGCTGAGGGGTTTCCAGAGATATTCCTTCGGATTCCAATCCTGATTCTATCACGAACACAGAAATTGCCGTACTGCAACCGACACCTAACTAGAGCGACGTCAACAATCAAAAATAAGGCTCCACTCATCTATAAACATATAATGGGCGCAGGACTAGTGAGCCCATGTAATGGTACAAACCTGAAGAATCTGCATGACAACGGGTGAAGTGTGATGTGGAATAATGGTATATATGAAATCGAGGTTGATAGTGAACTTGATTCTCCTTTGAAAAAGTCTTATTGACCAATCTTCTCCATCTTTAATTTGAGTGCTTCTTAGTACTACCTTAAGATGATTACTGGATAGAGATTTATATTTTTTTCAGTAAGAAGTCAGGAATAAAAGTTCAGAGAACCAGACTTGTGAACAATATCAACCGCCTAATTAGGCATATGAGCAAAATATATTTATTCTTCACTAAATTTAGTGCCTACTCTGTGTGGGTTGGATTTCCACTATAGAAAGAGAAGCCAACAAATGGGGAGGTGATGAATAAACAAAATACTTAACCCCTCTCTAGAAGCTTTGATCATCTGAATCTTGTCTGAACATATTGATGGAATCCTGTTGAAAGAAAACGTAGTCTGGTTTCCACATGTTGAGAAACTAGGGAAGGATAAATAAGATATCCTCACTCTATTATTAGGCAGCCTTTGGTTTTTAGAAGATTGTCTATACCTTAAAATCACAATCCTATTCACAAAATAAACTTTTCTTTTCTGGATGTTTCCACTGCTAGATTCATTGTCTTTATTCACTACTAAATACTGATAAGACTAAACTCACTTTTTGAATAGGAGGCCTCGAGTGGCCGAGTGGTCTAAAGCGCTGTCCGTTACGGATCACTGCCATCTCACCTCTGTCTGCGTGAGTTCGAGTCTAGGATTCGGCGAATGTGGATATGTGAGAAAGCTTGCCAGTAGCTTCTCGTGGGTCGGTGGTTCTTTCTGGTGATTTCCCGGTTTCTTCCTCCACCATTAATACTGGCCGCCATGAATAGCCTATCATGTGCTGAAAAATGGCGTTAAGCCCAACAACAACAACTTTTTGAATAGGCCTTATTTGTGCTGTAGCTATATTATGCAAATTATATCTATCTCTTTTGGAATGCACTAAAACAGATTACAAAAAGCAGCGGCAAGTTCAGAAGACATACCTCTGCTGTTGCAGTCCAGATGTCAATATAGTTTGGTCATTTTCTCATCCATTCATTCCATCTTTATTTCCTTCTTTCGTATGACCACTCCGGTGGCCTGGTGGTTATATTGTCTGCCTTGGATGCGGCAGGTCAGAGGGTTTGATTCCCAGCAGAGTCATACCAAGCACTTGCAAAAATGATACTAACAGCTGCCTCGCTAGGCACTCAGCATTAAGAGGTTAGTGTTAGGACTGGTCAACATGGTGTCAGGATAATGTGATTGGGTGGGACATCATGCTACATATCTGCAGCATGATTACCCAGTGCTTCACATCACTATAAACTGCCACACTACATCGCAGCAATATGACTGAAAAAATTGTTAAAGCTACATTAGCAATCGAAATCACACACATGCACTCCTTTTGCAGATTAATGGCAGAGAATTGGTACAGAAACGAGAATGACAAGGACAAGACGTACAATTACATATATAAAAATACAAATTCATATATATACAGTACTCATATAATTATACATGCAAATTACATACTCATGCTTACATAAATAGTAATACATTTTATATGTGGAATCCTGATATAGTTTTCTAACAATAAAATGGATCATCTAACTCGGCATAATGTATGAAGTATTCATTACAATTATCAAATTTGAGAACTAGCAGAGACGTTACATCCAAATGTATGAGCAGTTAAATAGCGATGTAATAAAAGCTTTGCAGTCAAGTTATCCATGTGGTAATTCAGTGGGATACTTTTAAAGTTAATTCATTTATTGTCATAGTTTTGTTAGTTAGTCTTAAAAAGTAACAAGCTAACAAACATCCCCATTAGTTACAAATTTCATGTAGGCTTCCTGCAGAAAATTTAGCAGCTGACATAAAACATATGTTGTCTTTGGGGTCATTCAGTCCATTTGCATATGGGAATTCCCTGCCAAGTAAGTTCTGAATGAATTCTTCATCAGATATATTATGATGTGTACCAACTACAATATCATAATTACTGATAATATGCAACCACCACAGATCCTTATATATATATATATATATATATATATATATATATATATATATATATATATATATATATATATATATATATATATATATATATATCAGGAACAAATCCCATTTGTTTCATGTGATTCCTGCAAAGAAAGGTATACAATTTTATTTCAAATGATCTTTTATACAGTGTTTTTTTCAGGCATATGACATCATTTTTAAAAAGAAAACAGTTTTCTTTTATTAATTTCAGGGCAATGTGATTCAGTCCAAACATACTTTCACTCATGGGAGACCTGGTCTGAAATATGTTAGCTGATAATATCACTTTTATAACACATCAATTTCCAGAAGAATTGATCATATGCTTATTCTGAATATGGAATCTTCTAATAACTTTTGCATATTGTTGATATACACCAGGTACAGAAGCCAAAAAGCTCTCCGCCTTGCATTGCATCAGTCTTCCACCCCCTTATATGCTCTTTTTGAACACCTCCTATCCCCGGTGATTTACGTAACTTGTTTTATGGATGCTGCTGTTTCATGAAATATAAATCTGCATTCAAAATGGAGTCTTTATGATTGGTTTATTTATTTATCATATGGCTAGTGAAAGGAAGCATGAAGTGAAGTACTGAATGAAATATTCTCTGGAGTGTGCAAGTGTTTAAAGTATCTGGCAAATTAGGTCTATCCCTTGCGAATAGGATACTGACTCTCTATTATAATTTTATTTCAAAACAGTTTAAGAGTTTATGTCCCCTTTGTTTACAATACAATTTCCAGATAAAACAATGTTTCAGCTATATCATTAAACATGCCTTCATAGAATGTTCTTGAATTTTTAAAAATTCTCTCCTGGCAACCTTGTATTATTTGTAGGTGATATACCTTTGTCCCTTGGGTCTCCAAGTTACAATCTAAGCTGTCTTGCCCTTTCATAGACATCCTCTAGGGATAGTATGCATTGTGGCCTCTTTTAAAGAACCACTAGTATATTATTTAATACTTCTATATGTTTTTGGAGTTAATGGGATGGAATATAGTAATTCATTTATTCCTTTGTGGACCTCTAGTTGGTAAGAGATAAGTCTTCCCATGTCAGCTGTGTGCCATGAAGGAAAGGATATATGAGGTGAGTCAAAATACCTTACAACTGGGACAGAGTGGTTACTGTTCACTCCATGGTGATCTGACTCCAAAAACTATATCATGCTTTATAAAGACTTTGCAGTCATTTACATACTGAAGCAAACTTTTGCCAACAAAAATATAGTCAAGAGTTGTTTTAAGAGGCTCAAATGTGTAACTCAGTCCCTTGTTCAAGTTGGTCTTGTTTTGGGCCACTAAGTTGTGTTTGTTAATAAAGTCTGTTAGTAATTGGCTTTTGTACTGTGAGCACCAAGATTGGGAAATTTCATTATATCTGGCCTTAAAGTCTCCCATGAGCATTACTTCACCAACTGAAGTGGACTATTAACGCTTTTGGATTATTTAAAAGACATGGGTAGTTTCGAGAATTGAATAGCGCGTTAGGAATACAATACCTTACATTGCCTGACATGTACAATAATGGCTAGTCAGAGTTAAACTCTGACTGTAAAATCACATCCTGATAATGTCCAAATCAGGTACAATAGTGTTTATGCATACTGCAAAAACACATTCTTTTAATGTCCAAATAAAGTACAGTAAGTTTTTTATGCATACTGCAAAAACACATCCTGATAATGTCCAAATCAAGTACAATAGTTTTTTATGCATACTGCAAAAACACATCCTGATAATGTCCAAATCAAGTACAGTAAGTTTTTTATGTATACTGCAAAAACACATCCTGATAATGTCCAAATCAAGTACAATAGTGTTTTATGCATACTGCAAAAACACATCCTGATGTCAAATCAAGTACATTAGTGTTTTATGCCTACTGCAAAAACACATCCTGATAATGTCCAAATCATGTACAGTAAGTTTTTTATGCATACTGCAAAAACACATCCTGATAATGTCCAAATAAAGTACAAAAGTGTTTTATGCATACTGCAAAAACACATCCTGATGTCAAATCAAGTACATTAGTGTTTTATGCCTACTGCAAAAACACATCCTGATAATGTCCAAATCATGTACAATAGTTTTTTATGCATACTGCAAAAACACATCCTGATAATGTCCAAATCCAGTACAGTAAGTTTTTATGCATACTGCAAAAACACATCCTGATAATGTCAAAATCTAGTACAATAGTTTTTAATGCATACTGCAAAAACACATCCTGATAATGTCCAAATCAAGTACAGTAAGTTTTTTATGCATACTGCAAAAACACATCCTGATAATGTCCAAATCAAGTACAATAGTTTTTATTGCATACTGCAAAAACACATCCTGATAATGTCCAAATCAAGTACAGTAAGTTTTTTATGCATACTGCAAAAACACATCCTGATAATGTCCAAATCAAGTACAGTAAGTTTTTTATGTATACTGCAAAAACACATCCTGATAATGTCCAAATCAAGTACAATAGTGTTTTATGCATACTGCAAAAACACATCCTGATGTCAAATCAAGTACATTAGTGTTTTATGCCTACTGCAAAAACACATCCTGATAATGTCCAAATCATGTACAGTAAGTTTTTTATGCATACTGCAAAAACACATCCTGATAATGTCCAAATAAAGTACAAAAGTGTTTTATGCATACTGCAAAAACACATCCTGATGTCAAATCAAGTACATTAGTGTTTTATGCCTACTGCATAAACACATCCTGATAATGTCCAAATCATGTACAATAGTTTTTTATGCATACTGCAAAAACACATCCTGATAATGTCCAAATCCAGTACAGTAAGTTTTTATGCATACTGCAAAAACACATCCTGATAATGTCAAAATCTAGTACAATAGTTTTTAATGCATACTGCAAAAACACATCCTGATAATGTCCAAATCAAGTACAGTAAGTTTTTTATGCATACTGCAAAAAACACATCCTGATAATGTCCAAATCAAGTAAAATAGTTTTTATGCATCCTGCAAAAACACATCTGATAATGTCCAAAACAAGTACAGTAGTTTTTTATGCATACTACAAAAACATCCTGATAATGTCTAAAACAAGTACAGTAGTTTTTTATCATGGGTTCAGCTGATGTTGAAAATTATTTTTTTTCTTCAATTTATAATTTTTATAATTTTGTTTTGGGGTCCATTGCGATATTGCCATATATCTGGAATCACACTATAGCAAAGCGCATTGTAACAGAGGAGAGAATATTGTCAGTTAGGAAAAAGATGTCTATCCTTCTGTGATGGCTTTATCTGGGAGGTTGTGGAAGTAAAACTACTAATATAAATGTAATCAGGTATTAATGTATTTGATGCAGAAATTACAATTTTGTTGTTGACGTAATATAATACTTTCCACAAGAATGTACATTTATTACCAATTAGGCCTTACATCATTTGCTAGGAACCTTGATGGTACAGGTTTATTAGGTCTTATCAGTGGCTCAGGCATTTATATCAGTAAATAGATCTAGTTATCCCATTAAAATTTAGAGTTTGAATCAACCAATCTGACAGCAAAGTCTGCTCATTTGACTAATAACATTTAATCAATTTCTGATGGATTAATGTGTTAATCAAAACAATGCATATCAAAACTGGCTTACAGAAAAATTCCACCTTGTTTGAATTTATTGAATTACTCTCTATGGTAAAGAGACAATTTGCACTGGGTTTCAGAATGCTAGACTTTAAATCTAGACTTGAATGTTGGACTTTTAATATATACTAATATGCTGGACTTTTAATCTAGACTAGAATGCTGGACTTTTATTCTAGACTACAATGCTGGACTTTTAATCTAGACTAATATGCAATATTTTTAATTTAGTCTTGAATGCTGGACTTTTAATATATGCCAATATGCTGGACTTTAATATATACTAATATGCATGACTTTTAATATATACTAATAGGCTGGACTTTTAATATATACTAATATGCTGGACTTTTAATCTAGACTACAATGCTGGACTTTTGATCTAGACTTGAATGCCAGACTTTTAATATATACTAATATACTGGATTTTTAATCAAGACTAATATGCTATATTTTTAATCTAGACTAGAATACTAGACTTTTAATCAAGACTTGAATGCAGGACTTTTAATATATACTAATATGCTGGACTTTTAATCTAGATTAATATTCTATATTTATTAATCTAGACTACTATGCTGGACTTTTAATCTGACTCATTTTTAATATCCCGATTCAAAAGAGAACAGCTCTTGTAGGACATTATTGTTCATATGTAAAAGTATAACATTTTGATGGTACTGTATCAGATCTGAAAGTTAGATTCTGAATTTGACCATAGTGCCACACTTTAATAGTTCAGAATAAATTGAATAAAGTAACCCCTAAATGGATTTTATCATGAACCAATTATGTAGTACCCGAAATTATATTAGACTGACACTAAATTCGATTTCAGGATCAACCAACATTAAGTTATCAGTACCCTAACTTATTTCAGTGTAATGCTATCTTTGAATTAGGGTCACATTTTTTACTATACTTTTAACTACTGACCCTATTCATTCAATCCGAAACCTTAATCAACTCAAGCGACACAGACACCAGCATAACTTCATTAACTTTCATTTTTCTTCAAACAGATGTATTAAAAAATGATGATAAAGAACACATCAGTGGAGATATGATAGTTTATTAAAGAAATATAAGTGTAGAAAGAAATATATGAACTAATCAATAAAAAGAAAAAATGAAAGTTTCACAAAGTATTCAAAGAGATTCAATCTTAATAATGTTAGAGGGAAAAATCCTTATACAAAGTTTTTTATCTTTGTACTTACAGGGCAGCTCTATTTATTATTTTTTTTACTTTATTACTTAAAAGACAGGTGCATTAATTTTTTTTTCCTTTCTAGTTACAGGACATGTGTATTAATTTCTTTTGATATTTCTACTTACAAGTGCATTTATTTTATTTTACCATTCTACTTACAGGACAGGTATATTAATACTTTTTGTTTTTACTGCATCAAGGTCAAAGCTAAACATACCATGGCACTCTTGCCAACAGCACTGATATTTAGCAAAGTATGTCAAAGAATCAACTAAAGTCTTTGTCTAGTTTATCTTTTGTATGCAATATTAAACTTAAAATCTGCATCTCTACCATCAGTACCACATGCATGCATACTGTACAAACTTCCATCTTGTCCATGAGCAGGAGAGACACTTTGTCCCAGATGCCAGATCAACCTTAATACTAAAATTATTTAGAATCATGGAAATGTTTTGTGTTGGGCAAGTAATCCCGTAACCAACATTATTCATAAGATACAAATGTTCATGGATTTCAGATACATCAAACCATGAATATAAACGCACAACAAAAAATAATGTCTCAGTGGAAAACAGTACTATCACCAATTCATGAATTTCAAGAGCCAGTGAAAACTGATTCTCCTGTGGAAAACAGTACTCTTTCACCAATTTATGAATTTCAAGACCCAATGAACAATGATTTCCCGGTGGAAAACAGCACTCTTTCACAAATTCATGAATTTCAAGACCCAATGAACAATGATTTCCCGGTGGAAAACAGCACTCTTTCACAAATTCATGAATTTCAAGACCCAATGAACAATGATTTCCCGGTGGAAAACAGCACTCTTTCACAAATTCATGAATTTCAAGACCCAATGAACAATGATTTCCCGGTGGAAAACAGCACTCTTTCACAAATTCATGAATTTCAAGACCCAATGAACAATGATTTCCCGGTGGAAAACAGCACTCTTTCACAAATTCATGAATTTCAAGACCCAATGAACAATGATTTCCCGGTGGAAAACAGCACTCTTTCACAAATTCATGAATTTCAAGACCCAATGAACAATGATTTCCCGGTGGAAAACAGCACTCTTTCACAAATTCATGAATTTCAAGACCCAATGAACAATGATTTCCCGGTGGAAAACAGCACTCTTTCACAAATTCATGAATTTCAAGACCCAATGAACAATGATTTCCCGGTGGAAAACAGTACTCTTTCACAAATTCATGAATTTCAAGACCCAATGAACAATGATTTCATTGTGGAAAATATACTACTCCTTTAACAATCCATGAATGTAAGAACTAACAAAAATGTTATTTTTCACAAAAGTAAAACAATTACACCCAATATAAATGAACTCACAGTTATAAACAAGTTTGCAAATAAAGACTTGTAATAAAGTCAAAATATCAGGTGTCTAAATTACTCTGGTGAATTATAATAAGCTCCATACATGAGACATTTTTATAATCTTAACCTATTGTACTATTAAACTTATGTCCAGTAAGTCCAGTAACTCTGCTTGGTATAAAATATTTACTGGGTGGTGGCTACATGTATTACACAATATTAGCAGTTAAGGTATTAAAATGTTTGTAACAAAAGAAGTCAATTCATTCACTGACTCAGTTATACATGATGAAAGGCACATGTTTCTCATTAATAAAAGATTCCCACAACCAGATAAAAACATGTTTACAACATTCCATTTTTACATTGTAAAAACAAAGACCACAAAATAATTGAGTTGTTTACAAATAGAGAAGCAATAAAATGGCATGAAAATAAAAACATGACTAGTAAATAAGACAAAACAGAAATGTGCCTTAGCCATACTATTGTCAATCCTAAAATGATGTTTGTCAGAAGCTTCATCAAAACAAATTTGTATATATAACTTTTTTATTTAAGCTAATGCTTCTATAGTCACCAAATTTATTTCATGAGAAAGTAATAATCATTTGCAAAACAAATTTTTCAAGACTGTTGAGTACTTTTACTTAGCTGAACAGAGACTAGAAAATTACACATGGATTTGTATCTAATCCCTTTGGAACCCATGTGACTACCTATTGGCATGCAAATAAGGCCCACATTTTTAATCAATGAACCTTGAAAGGAGTAGCAGGTACATATACCCTGGAGAATTTAATAACAGGTTACATATTCCCTGGAGCTATTTACCTGCTCTACAATACCTAAGGAAGCAGTTTCTAAAGGTAAAATTTGTTGCTGTTATACAAGGGGGATATATTTTCTTATTAAAAAATAAAATTTGAAAATTTTAAACGTCACTTTAAATGGCATTAATAAAATGTCAAACACTTCTGTACAGCTTGGTATTTCTTTTAACAAATTGTGTTCGCAAATGAATCTCAAATTTAAATTAACAGTACCAAATTATCCTCAAATCTCAGTTCTTACTTTTTATGGGACAAAATTCATAAAGTGAAAAAGCATTCAATTAAAAGTAGCATTATTACCTGTAAATACCAGTAAAAGTTTCATTCCTCTATTACAGATACAGTAAAAACAAAGTGGTTGACAAGAAGCAATTGGTAGCAAAATTTCCAATCAACTCGAAAACTTTCACTTTCATTGCAATTATAACTAGCATATAAAGTCAAAATAAATTACATCAGTGCATTTTCACATCTTTCAAAAATGTAAAGGTACTTGAATAATGTTTGTAAATAAATAAAGATACAGTGCAGTGTATGAGTAAGGTACCATAAAGTAATGTGTCAATGCCTCTACAAGTCAGGTACTGTAAGGTAATGTGTCAATGCTTCTACAAGTCAGGTACTGTAAGGTAATGTGTCAATGCTTCTACAAGTCAGGTACTGTAAGGTAATGTATCAATGCCTATACAAGTCAGGTACTGTAAGGTAAAAAATGTGTCAATGCCTCTATAAGTACTGTTAGGTAAAAAATGTGTCAATGTCTCTACAAGTCAGGTATTGTTAGGTAAAAAATATGTCAAATGTCTGGAAGCTCCAGGGGATGACAGATTTTTGATGAGACAGAGAAAGAGAGGTATATCCCTGTGTGATTTTATTCCCTTGTTGTGACAGGTATTGCCCTTTAATTGTTTCATATGACTTCTCATTTTTCAGCATTCTGATTGGTTTAATCTCTAGATTCTGAAGCAGTATCTTTCCTGCATTCTCACTAGTTTAATCTCAGAGGAATTATTATCTTTCCTGCTTTCTGATTGGTTTGATCTACAGAAGCTAAATCTTTTCTGAAACATTACAGCAGTCTCATGTGCCTACATGAAATGAGGTAAGATTCTACAGACTTGCCTGACATTCAGGTCTGACTCACTAACATCACTCTCTGTATGATGACAAGTGGCATGATGGCTTGGACTACTGACAATGAAATGGAAGTGTTCTGCTTAGAAATGATCACACTCAAGCATTCACATCAATTATGGGTTACTGATCTTTTCATGCATCCATCCATCTGTTTATTTGTCCCTCATTTATCTTGTTTTACTTTTTACACTGATAATTATTTTGGGACAATAAGAAATATTGACAATTATTGAATATCTTTATTTTTGTTGTTATTATTCCAGCTGCTTAAATCATATCAGCATGTAAAATTATGATGTATGCAATTTCATTTACATTGTAAGATTTAAACTTAATCAACTGCTATCTTCATACTGTAAAAACAAACAAAAATGCATCACATTAAAAATCATAAAATTATAAAAATTGCTGTATTCTGACTTTGGTTAATATCAGGATTTATTAACTAATGAAAAATTAATTTCACCTCTGCCTTGTTTAAACCAAAAAGTCAATATTTTTTTCTATATCATATTTGACCTAAAGATATGAAATTTAATATAACATGAATAATTTGATAATCAAGGAGTAATCTATTTTTCATTGCAAATCAAACTTTAGCACAAGATTTGCTAACTTATCCGGGACTTTTAATTTACATCAAATGTATGAAAATTCAACTGCATGCATACCTATCACAAGATCAGTCTCCATCATAACACAGCCAAATTTTCTTCTAATTTTTGTTATTGAAAACTTGAATCAAAATCATTATTGCCACTTGTTTTATTTTTCATCACAGACTTAGATACATCAAGTAAAACATACTTGGGACCCAGTGAAGGCACTTTTAATATGGGGTATTCACCCATAGACACAATTTAGAATTCTCTTATCATTTTAACATAAACTCTTTGAAATCAAAGTACAATGTCATATATATATTTTAAAAACTGCCTTCCCTGGCTACCATATATATTAAATGGAACAGCCCTAACTGTAAAATCCTATAAGAATGAAACTGTTGTATGATCCCCAGAATGTACTGGAAAAGTTGAGCATAAAATTGAAAGAAAAAAAAAACATGGCAAAACCTGTAGAAACTATTCAAAACTAGTATTTCCATTCTATATACAATATTTCTTACTATAATGCTTTAGATGTCAGCCTGATAGCTCACTTCCTTACTGTGAGACCATTCTTACCAGGATGTACATTTTTCATATAAATTCACAAATTACATAATGAAATAGGATCAATAATCATACCCACCTGTAACAGGAATGGTGCTAAAATAATGGGGATTGTAGGGTCAGAGGAAGTATTGTGCTATTTTTAAGGATATAACCAAATGTAAGTTGCTGAGGCATAGATAAATGATCAAAGTTATAAAATAATCTATAACAAAATGGATTATGAAATAATCCCTAACACACTGGATTATGAAATAATCCCTAACACACTGGATTATGAAATAATCCCAAACAAACTAGACTTGTTGTGAGATCATTGGCACTAAGCATTCAAACAAGAAATAAGTAACTATACTGAGGTCCAAGAAGCCATTGTAGCTCAGTGGTTCTCATTCTGGACTCATGACTGCTAATTGTGTCCCAAAAACTAATAACTGTAAGACAGGTAACAATCACTGACTCAAAGATCCAACCAAGTATCATGGAGGTGTGAATAAAAAAATGGCATACAAACTATTACACAATTTAGGTTTATGTAGCTTATATTCAAATGCAATAATATGTGACAATAAATTTAGAAATACTAACTGAACTCTATAAATACTACTTTGCTGTAGTTATTTATAATGAGTGTAAAATTGAAGGATTTTTCTTGTTCTTCTTTACTATAATGTAAATATGAAAAAATAGTGACTTACTTTAATAATATCCTTTCTCATTCACAAGCATTTTCAGGTAAAGCTGAAATACTGCATTAAGTCATCAATAAAATAATAACAAAATTTTGTCCTGGTTATCCAACTAGCCAGCTTATAACTTATGCTATCAATTATGATCAAGACAGTCTTATTCAACAGTTTAAAATATTTAAGAAGCATGTGAGAAATCTACAACTATCCTTCACCATTAAAATAAATAATTTAAGGTGTATAAAAAAACCAAATTATCCATTGCAAAACAAAATGCATGAATAAATGATCCCCATCTAAAACTGAATTAAAACCTAATATCCATAAATAATATTCTCTCTAAAATTGTCTATAACAATGAAATTTGTATTCTAACTCCAGTTTGTATGTGCACTTCCTGATTTCAACACTTCCTGCTGACAGACATGCAATATTCTCTCTTGGAAAAGGAGAGTAAATGCCTCTTCTAAAAACTTTCAAGTTTCTTAATAAATCAGTTCATACTTTCTGTAAAGCTGGTTTTGGAATCATTAAACTTCTGAATACAGTTGTTAAGTGGAACCTGAAGTCTCACTGGTAAACTGTATCGCAATGTACTCTGTATGTACATGACTTTCAAAAACTTTAAAAAATTGTTATAAACAAAATCTGAATGCTGACACTGCTGCTGTCATTGCCAAAAAAGGTAATACCCATGTCTCACTACCCACTAACTCAGGTTCATGATTCTCTGTATATTCCTTCTCTATCATTCCAAATCCTTGGCTCTGAAATGTGATACCAACATCTCACTACTCATTAAATTAGGCACAGGAATCTCTGTATACTCCTTCTATATCATTCTGGGCCCTTTGTCCTAGGGCGGATCATCTTATCTAAGTGAGACTGTCCAAGTGCTGAAGCTAATTTTCTGACTAAATTTTCAAATCCAGCTTTGACTGCTAAATCATATGCCGTTTCTCCTTTATCATTTTTCTTATTCTGATCTGCACCACTTCTGTAAAAGAAACAAAATCTATTACATTACAATTTACATACTATTTTTATGGAATTAAATACACTTATTTAAATTATGTTGAAATAAATTTTGAACAAAACTGCAGAAGGACCTGGCCCCAAAACAGCAACAAAACAAAAATACTGTAGATGGTTTGTGTATAGTTCAGATGTTATATTCCTGCAAGAGAAATTCTGTTCTTTTATATACAAAGGAGGTATATGCAATAAGTATCTTTTTACAAGCCTTTTCAACTAATTAATTCTTACCTGTGAATGAAGATACATGATGAATGACAGCATCTCATCACCTTGTGGAGGTACATGAGCAATTGCTTCTTAACAGTTAATGTTTAAGAGGCCAACAATTTGATCCAGATAAGTTATACTTCTTGAATGAATGTCTTTATTATTTTTAGGACACTAATATTTGTGGGTTTTGTGCAACACTAATTTCTGTGTGTTGAACACTTAATTTTGTGGCCTTTGTGGGACACCAATTTCTGTGGTTACTGTGCTTCACTTTTTGTGGTTTCTGTGGGACACTGATTTTTATTGTTTTGGTAGGACACTAATTTTTTAAGGTTTTTGTGTGCCATTAATACCTGTGATTTTTGTGGATGCTAAAAACCACAATGTTAAAAACCCAATGCAAAATGAAATTCTGCTAAATGTCATTCTTGTGTGAGACATCCTAATTTAAGAATTTGTGAAAATGTCATTTTTTCAACAAACAACAAAAATGCAAAAAAGTGATATGAATTCACAGCATTTTTAGATGTTAGCAATCAGTAATGTCTCATGACATACTATCATGGCACTGAATGCATATACATGTCCTCTGACTTAAAGAAAATAGACTTTAATTGGACCTTGATATACTCACCCCAAGAGAGCATCAATGACTTCATCTCCTGAAGGTCCTAGACCTATAGCTTCATGCAAGGCTGTGTTTCCTCTCCTGCACATCATAAAAAAAATATCATACAATATATTATTTTGGTGCTATTCAAGTTTTAAAACAAAGTGTTCAAAGAGAGGAGGATGTGCCATTAGAAAAGGCAGTCACTATAAAACTTCTCTATTTTGATACTATAAAAATGTCAATTGTGATCTCTGGGCATGGGACTAATCATACAAATGTCAGAATAGTGAAATCAGAGTAGCAAATCAGTAATCTCCCCTGAGTTCTTGTGAAGAAAAGATTCACTATCCTATCACATATTAAACTCATTGTTTCATAGCTAACACTTGTTTTATCCCAACACACATAAGCTTTCCTTACAGTCTCCTTAGTTGAACTGACATGGCACTGAATATCTGCTACACCATGCCTCTACAAAATATATCCTCTATAACGTGAATGCACACAGGTAAAACTGAACTTATTAAAATATAGTTGATTATTTTTGTGAACTTTTCAAACATGCATATTACATTATATTAGACTGCCACACATTTATCAGATTCAGACTGAATCAAACTTTATTCCATAAAAAAACCTATTTTTTGAAACATTCAGTGAAAATCACTTGTCAATAATGTTCATCTTACATGGCAGCAGGTCCCTTCCTGTTGATGTCTGCACCACCCTGTACCAGAACTGGGATACAGTCAACCCTCTTGTTTTTCACTGCCACATGGAGAGCTGGTAAACCATTTTTGTTTATACAGTTTGGGTCCGACCCCTAAGGAAGAAAAACACTCAGTGAAATTTTAGGATTTCACAAATAAAGTTTTAGCATTTGTATTTTTGTCAAAAGAATACAGCTATATCGTATTTTAATAGTGTCTGAACTAATTCTTTTATAAATGATTTACTGACAATAATATTATTTAAAAAGGCATAAATCAGAATTTCCAAATTACCTTCGATCTTTCTTTACCAAGGTATTTTCACAAAATCTATCAGAAAGACACTTTTCATGTCTTGTAAAAATGAAAAACATTTTAAAACATGAAGAAAACTTTTAGCATTGATGTAATTGGTAAATAAATTAAGTTGTTTCACAATTCTTCAGGTTCTACATTGTGCAAGACATGAGGGAGCTCTTTGATACAGTTAACATTACCAACATTATAGACTTCCTTAAGGAAGCAAATATCTATCATAAGTTATAGCTTTTATTTTATCACCTTGTTCAGTTTTGTGTTATATTTATGCAGTCGATAGATTTTAATTGCCAATCATATGTTTTCGTTATCATACTTTTGCACACCCCGTTGATCGGGAAACTTTTAATACTTTACCATCGTTCACATTTTTATCGCTTTACCTTTAACTGTTTGGACCCCAATCGCTGGTCGATAAAATTATTTTACCAGTTTTAAATGTAAAAGGATATAACCTAATGTTTGGCGCTAAATAGCCACATAGTGCTGGTGCACCGTAAAAATATAAACCAATCAATCAATCAATCAATCAATTCTTCAGGCATGAAAAATAATCCTTGATACCTCATCAAGTAATCTCTGCACTTCAGAAGGGCTTCCTTCTCCTTGTGATCCCAGTTCCCGCAGTAACAGTTGGTCCTGAGGCTGAAAGTTACAGAAGTTGTTTGTGCATGTAAGCATTCAAGTGTTAGTAAAATATTTAAAATATATTTTTAAAAAAATATGTTACTTCACACTGTGAATTATATTAATTTCTTGATATACCAAATTAAAGTTGAACAGAATAATAACAGAATTTGAGATGGCAAAGATAGACTTCTTGTATTTCTGTGTCAAACAAGGCGCCTTTAAACTAGAGATCCTAGCAAGTATAAAATAATCCTCTTCAGTGACATATAATGCTGAGTCACAGTCACCTAGTTTTTAATTTTAAGATGCATCCATATTACAACTTCTCTTCAACTAAGAGAAAAGATTATTGGAACTTGAGGGTATGCAATTTTTTAAACTATGTTGCATCAGCACATGAAATTAGGTTACAGTGACCCACTTTTCTTTCAAAAGGATATGCTTATGAGTTGCAAGTTTGGTGTCTGGGAGCACAAAGGTATTGAAATCTGAACCCAAACACAATTTTCAAGTAATGTTAAAAAAGCCAAGCAAGGAAAGTAGGTCAGTTACCCATTTTTGGCATTCTTAATTTCTAAAAAAAGTAATACCCAGTAAAGTGTTAAGTTTAATAAAGCACACTATATTAAATGGAGAAGTTGTGACCTTAATTTCAAATGCATGTTACTTGGTGCAAAGTGCATGAGCTTTCCAAACACTTTTCGATGTAACTCACACATACCGTTGTTTACTGATTACTGACTCTGCCAATTATTACGCAGAATATGATTTGATGGAACATAACATACATTCTCTAATGTTTCAAACATCATCAATTCATAAAAATAAATACTTTTGTCTTGTAAATTTGGGTACAGAGAATGTTTTTCTTATTAAAATTTTGAAACTCTACATTACCAGAGAACATTTAAAAATATACCTGAGAACAATTAAATTAATTTTTATCAAAAATTTTTACACTTGAAAAATACTACAAAAAAGTGAATTACAAACATTATAGTATGAAATTTTGCATGCTGAAACTTGGTACCATTCTTTGTAATATACTTAATCACAACATAATTAAATTTCTCCTCAGCTGTTAAACATGTTTGGCCTGTAATCTTATTCACTATAAACCTTTTATACAAGTTATTTATTTTTGTAAGTTTTAAAATATGAAAAATTTAAGAGCTGTAAACATACATTTTTAGCGAATTAAAGAGATAAAGATACAGATTGTTAAAATAAGGCAAAGCAAGCATGTCTGGAAAAACTAAAATTTTAGCAGCTGCAAATCTTCACCCATCCCCACCCAAAAAAAAACATGTAATCAAAGATTACATAGTCCACCTCTATTTCAGTAACCTCCTGCAGCCATTGATAACATGATCATGCAGAAAACAATTCAAACATCAATATTACCCTTTTTATAAAAAATAATTTGTTTTAATGTCTATTATCTTTCAATAAAACTTGTAATCATTTTAAAATATGAAAGTTTTTAACTTTTAATTGTCACTATACAGACCATATTGTACAGACATTTTATGATACACCCATCCAACTACCTACCTACTTAACACATTATTAAAGCATAATGTAGATCACAGTCACCTTTGGTTTTAAACATGTAATAGTAACAGAGATGAATCCAAACCTCAATCAACACTCAAAATATGAACTTTCAATACAAAATTTGGAGAAGATTTGGTTCAATGTGGATTTTACAGATATATATATATATATATATATATATATATATATATATATATATATATATATATATATATATATATATATATATATATATATATATTTATAGGATAACATTATATAAATCTAAAAGTTTATTACCAACAAGTGACAAAAGTAACAAACAAAACAATAAGATAAAATATGAAGGTTCCCAATCAACAGGGGATTTAAATGGTGTGTATAAATAGTAATCGGATAAAAGATCAATTAGGGTGATTAACAGTTGAAATGTTGGTTAAAAATACTCAAATGAATTATGTTTGCAGATATGCTATATTTTATAATAAATGTTGGCTTCCTTCAAGACATTTAAAATGCAAAACACATTTACCATATCAAAAAGAGCTTAAACATTTGGAGAAAGTCACTGAGCATGAAATATAGGTCACAGAGACCTCTTATGGCAGAAAGGATTTGTCACAATTCATCCAGTCACCAAGTTTCATGGTTCTAGGTGGATAGTATGCCAACATGCCAAACTCAAGTGGTCATGAGCTAAGTCTAAAAATGTAACCAAAAGCCAGCTGATGATGAAATATAGGTCACAATGAGCTGTTTTTGGTTGTAAGAGTGTGGTAGCAACATAAATGAACATAAATATAAAATAGACCCACATCAGTGAAGCATAAAATAAGGTTTATACTAGCCTACTAATAAAAGAGGGAGTAGTGCACATCAGGGTACCTACAATAAGTTTCAAGAATCTGTATAGAATAGTATGCAAACAGAATGCCAACAATCTATGTGGTCATGAAAAAAATGCAACAATTAACCTAAGCCAATAAATTGTAACATATAGGTGACTTATTTAGGTATGGGTATTATACTAAAAGAAATGCATAAAATCACCCAGCTTTTTGAGAAGAATGAACAGTACAACAAAGTCTGTGAAATGTGAAAGATAGGTAACAGTGACCTACTTTTACTATATGCCTGTACTAATCAATCAACAAGAAGCATCTTCTTGTCAAGTTTCATGATTCAGAATGATTGTTGTCAGGGTGTGGTAATCATAGAGATGCATACTTAATGATTATGGCACATGCTTGAGACTGATCCTGGGACAGTGAAGCATGAAATATGGGTTCATCATGACCTACATATGTGATTAGGGTGTATTATTTATCATGATACTTCCCCTCATCAAATTTTCATGGATCTTGTTGTAACAGTATATATATATATATATATATATATATATATATATATATATATATATATATATATATATATATATATATAAAGAATACAAATCATATGGCGAATAACAACCCTTCTTTCAAGCGTACTGGATCCACCAAGGGATCACGTGTGTCAGGGATTAATTAAAATAGATGCAATAAACTGACGACAAACAGTACGAAACTAGTAACTAACTAGCCTAAGTGCTTTTGACTCTTAATGAGTCTTTTTCAAAGGCAAATACAAAACATATATACGATAAACAAATAAACACAAAAATGTTGTGTTTGTAAACCTCTACATGGCTGTGTTCACATGTGCTAAAACTATAAATACAACCAGCTTGTATAGAATAGATGCGGAAACTGAAAACGTTGTATAATTCCCTAAAAGTCTACTACCAAAGCGACATCTATTTTTACTTTTTGTACATATGAAATGCAGATTATATCCTGGATATTTGATTCTATACCGGTTATTCTTATAGTAAAAATTGAAGGATAATAAGAAGATTTAGAAAATGTTAAATTTTACTAGTGCATAGTTTTCATTTTCTAGTCTTCTTGGTTTAGACCGCTTGGTTTCAATGTTCTAAGGTGGCGTATCCAGTATGATTCCTTTTCCTTCCTGGTTTCGGAACTCCAGCTGTGGTTGTTAGCAATAGCGATAAGTATTATATCACTGAAAGTGTGGCCAGGGGAGGAGAAGTGTTCTGCGACCGGGCTTCTGTACAGCTTTTTTGCCATCCAATCTGATCTATGAAGGTTTATCCTTTTGTGTAGCTTTTCAGTTTCTCCGACGTACTGAAGGCCACAGATCTTACATGTGATGAGATAAATCACATTCTCTGTTTTGCACATTTTGTTTGGACCATGTATGTTTAGTTTTTCTTTAGTCACTGAGCTAGTGAATGACTTGGTCTCTATCATATGTTGACAGGTTTTGCATCTTTTATCGCCACAGGGTCCAGATTGACTAGGTTGGTTTTGACTAGCAATTGGCGTTAGATTTGCCCTGACTAGGATGTCCTTTAGGTTTTTTGGTCTCCGGTAAGCTACTACAGGTTTGTTCGGAAGTATTAGGTTTAGTATGTCTGACGATTGCATGGTTGGCCAGTGGTTTGCGATGATTTTACGTACTTTGGGATTGTCTGGGTGATAGGTCAGAATAAATGGTATCCTATCAACCTTTTCCTTCTGTCCATATCTGAGTAGGTCATCACGGTTTGTTTGTTTGGCCCTTTGGATTGCCTCTGCAATCAGGTCTTTGTCATAGCCTCGGTAAATTAAATGTTTAGCCAGCTCTTCAGACCTTTCTAGGAATCTTTCATCGTCGGAGCAAATTCTGCGTATCCTCAGTGCCTGGGTATATGGAATGTTCTTAATGCAGTGTTCTGGATGACAGCTGGTTGGGAGGAGATGCTGGTGTTTGTTGGTTGGTTTCGAGTAGATGTCTGTGTGTAATTTGTTTTCCACCAGTCTAGTTGTTGTGTCCAGGAAAACATGGTTTGAGTTGGAAATTTCTGCCGTGAATTTTATTGAAGGATGGAAGTTGTTTGCCTTTGATATGAAGTCATCCAGACTTTCTCTTCCATACTGCCACTTCGTTTCTATATCATCGATAAAGCGTACCCACTGGTATGGTGTATGCTCAACCGATGCTAAGAGCTGACCCTCAAGTTTTCCCATGAAAATGTTAGCATACGAAGGGGCCATTTTAGTACCCATTGCAGTTCCATTGATTTGTAGGTAGTTTTCTTCATTAAATTCAAAGTTGTTGAGTTTTAGGACAAGCTCCAGGAGTTGGACTAAGAAGTGTATGGGTGGATTGTTTACAGTTCTTGTTTCCCATGCTTTGCTAAATGCCTGTAACCCTTCGTTGTGTGGTATGTTGGTGTACAAAGATGTGACGTCTAAGGAAGCAAGTAATGTATCTGGCAGTAATGGTTCTACACTAGCTTTGCTTTTTATGAGATAATCTGTCGTGTCTTGAAGATATGATGGTAATTTGTGGACATGTGGTCTCATAAAATGATCTAAATATTCTGATATCCTTTCTGTGGGGTGCCCGTTACCTGAGATTATAGGTCTGCCAGGGTTTCCTTGTTTGTGGATTTTGCTTAGAAGATAAAATCTACCTGCTCTTGGGTTTTCTGGGCTTAAGTAATTTTTCGTTTGCTGGTCTATGTGTCCGCTTTTGTACGTCTCGTCAATAACATTAGTGATGATTTTTGCATATTCCATTGATCATGTAGGAACAGTATTTAAATCTGAACAACTTGGTTTTGATTACTGCTGCATCCAATGAAATTCACATTCCCAAGGCATATAAATATCTGTTGAGCCACTAAAGTGTTGAGAGGATTAAGATATCTGAACCTTTGCTTGTCAAGATGAGGTACACACTACTTACTGGAACTTTCGGAACAGGTTTTCTTTTCACTTTTGTCACTCTCTTTGTTTCTTTCTTGGGGGTCTCTGTTTCAATGATCTCCTCTGTAACAACAACAAGGGCTAAGCTTAATTATTAAATAATTTTCCTTTAGGGCAAAAATACCAGGAAAAACTGAAATGAAGATGCATTTTTCCTGTTTTTCACTGATTTTAAAAAATTCCTTTTTTATAATTAATATGTATAAAACAATTCTTTATTTACTTGAAACAGTATCATAAAAAAAATCTTTGTAAGCTCACCTGCAAATCAAATTTTATTTATTAAGGATTCACAAACTCATAAAGTTTGAAAATATAATTGCTGCATGAACCACTGCATTAAAGTGAAACTTGTTCATGCATTATATTTAACAGAATTTCAAAATTCTTGTAAAATTTTAAGTAAAATTATGATAATTACAAACTGACATAAAAATAATAATTAATTTATACTTTAACCACTGTTTACAAACACTGTCAAAGCATAAAGAAAGGACATAAATAGCTCCTTTCTGGTGTTAGAAACAAATAACTATTGGTTCTCTGCTTCAAATGATGTCATATTAACCAATCAAAAAGAATGTTACAAAAGTTTGGTAAAATTTATAATAATAAATTCTTGTCAAAAATAATAAATAAATTTATTGATATACTTGCTTAAAATAAATGGAACATTGTATACAGGAACTTTTTAAAAGATTTTAATTTTGAAAAACTAGACTGGCCATAAACTTTGAAAAGATATGAATGTTAATGAAATACAATTGGCTTGGCATTCATAATAATTTATTTTATATTTTAAAATATTATTTCATATGGTGAGCATTTCTACATGTGTATTATCCAAATGCAGACAAAACAACCGTTAATTCATGTGTAGACTCACCCTCTGAGTCACTCCTGTAGGATGTGAGACTATCTTGTTCTGTGTGGAAGCTCAAGTAGTCTCCAGTTATTCCTAGCCTCTTTCCTGTAAATTTGTCCTTATTACCTCTCAGCGCAAAAGTCAAGGTCAAACTCAGTTCATACCCATCTTCTTGCACAGTTGATGTCAACAGCTAATATTAATGAAAGTGAATACAGTACTATAAACAACTGTGCCATTACTAATACCGTCAGATTTAACAAATGTGAAAACTGAGTAGAAATTTAGTTATGTATATGGCCACACGGTAATCAAGGAAAGCTGACCAGGACACTACATTCAGCCAGTAGCAGTATAATCATTTCCTCCAACACTGACCAATCCTGTAAGTACCCATGGAACTTTTAAAACAAAAATCACTGCTCAATATTCAAAATTTAATGGTTGTTGTTTAAATCTGTCAGAAGTATATTTGCAGAGACAACAGAAATCAACATTAAAACCCCAAAATACACATAAAGTTGGATAAAATACCTTGTAATAGTAAAAACTATTTTTACGATATAAATGTATAATAATTCAAAAATGTTCATTAGAGTTAAGGACAAATGTTCATGCACTCATGGGATACCTAAATAAGCAAATAAAATTTTATCTATAGTAATGTTTTAAATATTTCAATACCATTCCTATCTTGCCTTTTAAGAGCTAAGCTATGTAAATTGCCATAAAACAATAAATAAACACAAACATAAAAAGTTTCTACATAACAAAAAAATGTCCCACTGATATTGTTATAAATAAATGTCATGTATTCATTGTAAAAAAACAAACATTTGGCATGCATGTTACAGTCGTGTAAATTTAAATAGCATAATGTCTAGTTTATAATAGGCACTCACCAAGGAAAAGCAGACTAAGCCATTCTATTACATGATGTGCCAGTAGATCAAGCTTCATATCCTCAAAATGTTTTGTGACTTTAAATACAATATTAGCATTCTAGAATATTCAAGACTGTCTTAATTTCAGTTCCTGTATTAGCATGCCAAGTTTCACTGATCAAGATGTAATTCAAATAACACTGTGGGCAAATGTGGAATTTTAAGATTTTGCTTGTGACTTGTTTGTTCAAATGTTGAGTAAATACAGGACCTAGCCAGGATATTATAAAACCTGGAGGGTGAGTTTGAGACTGAGTTCTAACTCTTAGCCTATCAAAAGTGGCATTACAAAGGTCCCTTGTGACTGGCTACAAAGGCCCCATCTGACTGGTTACAAAGGTCCCTTGTGACTGGCTACAAAGGTCCCTTGTGACTGGCTACAAAGGTCCCTTGTGACTGGTTACAAAGGTCCCTTGTGACTGGCTACAAAGGTCCCTTGTGACTGGCTAACACAAAAGTTCCTGCTCAGCAGTCTCATTGTTGTCCAGGCCACCCTGCAATTCAGAGCTTGAGTCTGGGATAAAGTTTTAAATCTGAGTCAATCAAATGTAGTCTAATGAAAATAAAGTATTTTGTGTCTGTCTGACACAATATCAAGACCAGCCCGGAAATCATCAAACTCTTGAACTTAAGTCTGTGCTTGAGATTTGTTTTTGCCAATAACAAATTATGTCACTACTGAAAAGATGTTTCTGACTGACAGTAGAACTCATCTGAGAGTTTACTACTGCTAGGCCTGGTTTTATGCTATTTGTTCTATATATGGTTTCAAGCAAACAGATGGTGCTATAGTTTGAACAGTGTCATGATATCTGTAACTCTCACCTTCCCCATTTTGGGTTCTCCTATCAGGGCTCTAAACTCAGCGTCATTCTGAGCATGAGCTTTCAGGTGCTGGCAGATATGGTCAACCTGTTTCCTCCAGTATCCTGGCAATAAAACAAATACAGATTACAGATGATAACAGAGAGCAAAGCACGTTGGTAGTAGTGTTTATAAGGAAATATACAAAATAAAATACTATTTAAAATTATATGAAAGAACCAAAAAGGAATATTCATGTACATTATGTGTTATTGAGTCCACTTAAGACAATGCGCATAGAATACTATCAACATAACATTGACTTTTGTGTCATCATTAAATGTATGGTAACTTTTTAAATAACTGACATCCCTTCATAAAGTTGTCTTAATGGTAACAATTTGTTTTAAATGGTATACAAATAAAATTTGAATATCATCCTTGCATACAGAAACTAAGCCAAGATCTGTAAATAACCTCTGAAACTGTAGACTAAATTTTAGAGAATTACTTACTAATGCATTGAGTAAGTCCCATTGGCCTTATTTCTCAAGTACAATTTCTTTAAGAATCAGGATACATGCCAGTAAACAAAACATTAAACAATGCAATTTGGGGACTTCAAAATACAGTTACAAAAAACTCAGTTCTGAAAAGAGCTTAAATAAACTTAAACTAATGTGAACACTATATTAAATCTTTGCCAGGATTTCCAGAATTTATTTCATCTCAAGACGTTTACTGGGGTATACAAGTATAATATATATATATATATATATATATATATATATATATATATATATATATATGTTTCATGATGATTTTAAGGATGTTTACTGAAACTGTCATACATATTTAACAAAGACATGTTACAAAATTGAATCCTCTCCAAATAAAAGGTAGAAAATGTACAACAAATCACATGTTAGCAAGTTGAGTGAGGTACTACATTCATATCATAATAAAGATCAACTGTTCTGTATGCATAATCAGCTGATAGGGAGAAAAGTTTCTAATCATTTCAATTAAACTCACTGAATCATTTCATTATTGTAAACCATGCCCATTTTTTGAAAGTTTTGTTGACACTGCAGCCTTACCATCAGAATTTGGAGGCAGAAACTCAGGCAAGCCTCAAATTTAGTTGGATTTCTTTATAACATGCTCTTGTTGAGATTTACCTATCTCACACCAGTTAATATTTGCATACTGATGGTATCTATTTTTCTCACCTTTTCCAGGGCTAACAGCTGTTAATAATGGTTTCCTGTCTCTCATGGATTTCTCAAATGCCTCCTTTTCCTCTTCCTTCTCCTTCTGTTTGCCCATTTCACGAGTGGAGGGGTAGAAAAGCCCCACTGTCTGCGTACCCATGTCATTAGTTGGTCTGGGAACCATAGCAGGTGACATGGTCACAGGTAGCCATTGGGCTTGCTGTACAGAAGATAAATATTTCTACATAATTTAAAGTTTGCTCTTTCGCATAACACAGCATACTTGCAACAGAATTTCTGAAATTGCTCACTAGCAACAAGGCTCAAATGTTATATATCTTTATTCCCATGGATGCACAATATTTGCTTGTTGATCAGCTGACTGCAAATTACATAGACTAAGTTGGACCATATTATAATTCACAACTAAGCTGTTTTGGTCTTACTGCAATTTCAATCAAGCATCACAGACCCCAATCTGTCATTGTGCATTATGTGACAGTAGATATTAATCTATGCTGTTTACAATGGGTCTACTGGTAAATAAATTATTTCACAGATATAGCCATTTTAATAAGTTAACTTTTCTCAAAACCAATATACTTGCTGAAAAGCTCAGTCCAACTGCAACTGAACAGATCCAAATCTGCCATTGCATAATGTGCCAGCAGATCTTGGTACATGCAGTTTATTGGGAGTAATCAGTAAAACAAACAACATTTTGACATGGCAGATGAGGGTCTATTTAATTTGCAGTTACACTCAACTTATAAATAAGAATACACTGTAAAATAATTCACCTTTTCACTCCTGCAGACTTAAATAGCATGTACATTAACATTTCACTCATAGATTTGAATAGCATGTACATTAACATTACCCTCATAAATTTGAATAGTATGTACATTAACATTTCACTCACACAGACTTAAATAATATGTGCTTTAAACAATTCCCTAGTATACATTTAGATAGAAAGTACCTTACCAATTCACTCATACAGACATCATTGGTATGTACCTTGTCATTTCACTCATACACAGGAAAATAGTGTCATTTAATACTGCACTCATATATAATTTAATGGTATGTACCTTGTCATTAACACAAGTAAATAGTGTCATTTTATATTACACTCATATATACTTTAACGGTATGTACATTGTCATTATACACAAGTAAATAGTGTCATTTAATACTGCACTCATATAGACTTTAATGTTATGTACATTGTCATTATACACAAGTAAATAGTCATTTAATACTGCACTCATATATACTTTAATGGTATGTACATTGTCATTATACACAAGTAAATAGTGTCATTTAATACTGCACTCATATAGACTTTAATGTTATGTACATTGTCATTATACACAAGTAAATAGTCATTTAATACTGCACTCATATATACTTTAATGGTATGTACATTGTCATTATACACAAGTAAATAGTGTCATTTAATACTGCACTCATATATACTTTAATGTTATGTACCATACCATTACACTCGTACTGACTAAAATGGTATGTACTATGCAATTTCACTCTTACAGAAAAAAAATGGTACTTACTGTAACATTTCGTTCATACAGAATAAACAGAGTCAACCAATATAAAGTTCAATTTTGTTCACTAGAGTAGCTCATGTGGTTAATTGTCAGATGTGTAATCTAAAGGTTGCGGGTTCAATACCTGACCAGAGCAGTTCATTCTGGCTGCCTTGGCTTGTTCTTTGGATAGGCACTTAACCTGCCATGCTCTCAACATAATGTAGCTATATAATATGTGGATAGTGCCATTAAAACCAAGCCTACCAACAAACTAATCTAGCTCTGAATGCATAGGTGTAATCTAGCCCTAACTACATCTGTGGAATCTAGCCCTGAAAAAATCTGTGGAATCTAGCCCTGAATACATAAGTGGAATCTAGCTCTGAATGCATAGGTGGAATCTAGCCCTGAATACATTTGTGGAATCTAGCCCTGAATTCATCTGTGGAATCTAGCCCTGAATACATTTGTAGAATGTTGCCCTGAATACATCTGTGAAATCTAGCCTTGAATAAATCTGTGGAATCTAGCCCTGAATACATAAGTGGAATCTAGCTCTGAATACATAGGTGGAATCTAGCCCTGAATACATGTGAAATCTAGCCATGAATACATCTGTGGAATCTAGCCCTAAATACATCTGTGGAATGTTGCCTTGAATATATCTGTGGAATCTAGCCCTGAATACATCTGTGGAATCTAGCCCTGAATACATCTGTGGAATCTAGCCCTGAATACATCTGTAGAATCTAGCCCTTAATACATGTACATCTGTGGTATCTAGCCCTTAATACATCTGTAGAAAAGTTTAACTGCCCAGACTGGACCTTTCACACAGATTGTATTTTAAAAACTCATTATGTACACAGTAAGATAAACAATTATTATATGTTCATCATTTCTCCTTTAACTTTACATTGTGAGAATTGTTCAGTATTTCCCTATATTTCATGCCTCGTGCAGCATTCATACTATATGCACATGAAAAAAAGAACTATTTTCTAACATAAACAATTTTTTATGATTGAACTAAAACAGATATTTCATGGAATGACACATACCAGCCAATGTTTCATAGACTGACACATATAAACTGCTTGAACATTCCGCGTTAACTCTTTTGATACAATGTTTCAGATTTAGGCTACCTATAGACACCATACAGGGTCTTCACAATAGCACGCAAGTAATAAGACATAAACTGTCTTCTTTAGCTGGTAATAAAATAATGGCAAAAATATACTTACAATTTTACTGCCTGAATTTCCTCAAAATGTACTTTTTTAATTCTACAAATCCAAATTAAATAAGCCATATCATGGGTTCTCAAGATTGATCACAGTTCGAAATTGTACTGTAATTTTGAATATATTACAAGTGCAATTACATTCTCCTTACTGCATTCAAATTGAAATAAACATTGAATTACACAGCATCTTTTCGATAATTGCAATCAAAAGGCTTCATAATTTTTCCACATTAAAATCTGAATCATTTAATGACAGAACAGAAACACACATGCCAATGTCAACACACTTCAATACCATTAAATTGGTAGACACTGCTGGAATCAGATGTAAGTTACTTCATGTAGATAAATCCATACCATAATCACCAAATTGCATTGAATCAACAAAAATACCAAAATGAATTCATTCCAAATGAAATGGAAAAGCTGTTGCAATGCATATTCATTAACAATATTACTACAAATTTCAATTTTAAGTAGACCGAGCGCCATTTTTTTTTAAACTTATGGCTAGCACACAACCAACTTCAAATTTGTCTGGGCAGAGTTATGTATGCCAGTTGTGTAATGATGCAGCTAAGCTTGTATATTTAGTTTGGAAAATGGAATATCTTTGATTACTTTGTTTACTGTAGTGTATTTTTGTGTATATATTTAAGCATTGGGAAGAATAAGAAAATGAGCATACAAAAAAAAAGGTTACTGCATTTGAATGGGAAAATATGTACTTGTTTTGTCGGATGGATATACTGCACTCCCAAGGTCATGCAGTATAACCATCCAAAAAACTCGTTCATATTTTCCAATACAAATGCAGTAGCCTATAAGTACTATATTTTCTGTATAAGTTGGGACACCATAATTGTTATAACACCATAAAATAACCTTTAAAGTAAAAATTTTATGCACTGTTTGTTTCTGGGACACCTTTTAATATTATTATTTATTATTTGAAAATTATATATCGGAAATTGTTCTCCAATTTAGATTTATTGTAATGTTCATGATGAAAAAAAAAGAGGAATAAATTATAACAATAAAAGGTTGGTTTCTGCCTTTGATAATCAAATTAGTGTTTTGTTTATCTATTTTACTGCAATGTGCAGTTGGAGGGGTGCAACTTAAAACACAAATTTATTTTGTTTCTTAAGTTTTGGGACATATAACTCAAGTGAAGAAAAGTTTCAAAATCAGTTTTGGGAAAGGAAAAACAATATTTATTTTACAGTGTCCAAATATATATGGTAAAAACGATAAAATTAATAAAATCAGAACAATATCAGGTTTCAATAGGTTTTCAGAGTTATAGAAAATTCTGAATGAAAATTGATACAATTATGTGTATTAGTCAAATTCAAATAAATACAAACAAAAAACATGTCCTTAAAATTATACATTTATGTTAAGGTCAAATGTAATCAAGTCTTCCTTAGTTAAATGAAACCCAAATATAAAATTACAACATTTGGTTCTTTTTATACACTACTAACTTTATCAGTCACAAGAAGTCTAAATGGACCTGCTATTTCTCACCTTGCTTACATAACTTTATCAGTCACAAGAAGTCTAAATGGTCCTGCTATTTCTCACCTTGCTTACATAACTTTATCAGTCACAAGAGGTCTAAATGGACCTGCTATTTCTCACCTTGCTTACATAACTTTATCAGTCACAAGAAGTGTAAATGAACCTGCTATTTCTCACCTTGCTTACATAACTTTATCAGTCACAAGAAGTCTAAATGGTCCTGCTATTTCTCACCTTGCTTACATAACTTTATCAGTCACAAGAGGTCTAAATGGTCCTGCTATTTCTTACTTTGCTTATATAACTTAACAGTTGACCAACTTTACTAAGCAGGTTTATGTGTAGTACTGTATAAACACATGATATCTCTTTTTACTATGTTGATTACACCTACCTTACTATTTACTGAATAAAATTATTTCAACACACAGAGGATCAGAAATGACTAATGATTTAATATGAAATTTATGAAATGAGTTGAATAATGTCCAGCTTTTGCATTGTCATATATTCAATACATGTAATGTACTGTACAAAGTACATTACTTCAGTATCTCCATTTATAGCCAGTATATGTAATGTACATCAATATTAGATACCTATGGCAGTTACTGTATTCTTACATGACTGCATTAAAAGAATCAAGACTATCTTGGACTATTTATTTATCTACTTAATTCATTCAACTTTTTTGCCCTAGTAACTTTCAAAATTTAATGTTGATTCTGTATTTTGAAATTTACTGAAAGACACCAAAATAGAACAATTGCCTAAGCTGTAGAGACCCTGAAAAGGGTAATTTTATGAAATCAACATTTGCATTTTATTTTTGTATTTCATTTACATTTCAAATGCATTTAAAATGTATCTCATTTACATTTCATTCATGTTTGTGTTTCAATTTCACCTCAGTGTATTTTGTTTAGTGTCTCAGAAATGCCTTCTGATTTTGCATTTATTTCTTATAAGCATCATTTTATTTTGTTTCCATTCATTTTACTGAATTGAGCTTTCCATATACAAGAATGCTCAAAAGAGAGAACTAATGCTTTTTGTCCTGCCTTATTAAATGTGTGCTTTAAAAATTATGGCAAATAATTCAATGCACACTTAATTTATGGATTTAAAAAAATATACTGCAACTAAAAATAAAGGTAAAGTATAGTTGCTGAGTGTTTGCTGGCCAAAAAAATTATATTTATTTCAGTCAAAAAAATATCGACAAATACAACCATCAGTGATTATGCCAGTTGCTTATGTCTACTATGATAATGCCATGGCTTGTAAAGAGTCAAAAACTGTCTATCAGTCTAAAGAATTGGATCCTGGAGTATCATGCCTAATGGATTCTGACAATTGGCATTTGGTCACAGTTCAAAAGTAACTGATTATGAAATCCATTCATAAAATGCATTCATATTTCATTTCATTTATCTTTCATTGTTCTGAATTCTCTGTTTGCACTTGCACTATATTTTCTTCAAAAGGCAATCATTTTCATTTGGATTTATTCTGTATTTCTTCTTTATTAATTCTTCATTTGATCTGCATTCCAGTTTCATTTAGCTTCTAAAATTAACTCGTTCAATGTATGCACCAGAATATTTATATTGTAAAACTAGGGCAAAGACAATATATATATATATATATATATATATATATATATATATATATATATGTATATATATATATATATATATATATATATATATATATATATATATATATATATATATATATATATATATATATATATATTACATGTGGACTATACATAATACTTTGTGCTATGAGACACATGACATAAAGCATTTTCTCTAGCAATAAATATATAACACATGCTAACTGGCAGGCAGGCAGGCAAACATTGTACCATGCATAATATCATGCACATGATGAAAAAAATACCGCTTCTTGCTCCAGGACCCAGGGGAGTTTGGTTTCACATGTTAAACACTGCATTATGTTAGGGGGGTTAGTGGTCCTACACACACTACATACTAGACTCTTTGCAGCCTTTAAATTGGACTCATGTTGACGCTGAGGTGGTATCGGGCCCTCACATACAACACAATTTGGAGCATTGAAGGGAACAATATATTTACAGAATGCACAGGTGCCCATCTGGAAAAACAAGAAAAATTAGAATAAATGTATATGGAGATATTTTAAATTAATTGTTTATTACTAAGAAATTTTTATAACCTTTTATGATGAAAATATTTATAATTTCATCTGATAAGTGGACGAGAACATTAGATGCTTTTGATTGCATGAATATACTCCACCAATAACTTTACCAAGATAAAAAAAATTCTTTAGTGCAAATTGTTGTACTTGGTCTAAAATGTAATGATTTTTGCCACAAGTGATTTACATCATTTGTCCTCAGCCTGGAAGTAGGTCAAAGATTTTGGTCATAAGCTTGATAATAAGATTACCCCATCTTTGATTCTGTTTATAAAATTAGGTCAACCTGACAGCAACACAGAATAGACATGGTATTGACTCATGTTATTACTGTTTTACCATTAATTTTTTTTTTCTCCCATTATTTAACTCTTGTTTTGTAGACCTTCCCTTATTCAAACATAATAATTATGGTTTTCTCTTGGCTTATGTATTTAATGCTTGTTTTGTTTAAGCGGTTTCTTCAACTGATGAAGATTAAAATTCAATATAAAGCTGAGTATTAGCAATATTTCTGAAAATAAAGAAAATTTTGGCCAAAATACATCATATTTAAGACTTTTGGGGCAATAATGCTTCATGCATAGTTTTGTTTTTACCTAGCTACTTTGCATCTTTCAGGTATCCATCAAAGAACCCACACTGCATGCATATAAAAATGTTAAAATGAAAGAAGCAAAGAATAAAAGCTTCACATATCTCATAACTTACAATTCCAGGTTCAGGGGGAGGAACTCTTGTATACTTTGTATATGGATCTGTGGAGCCATAGATACTTCTGAAACATATGTTTTAATTCAACTTAAATGATGAAATGAAGCTCATTGAGTTATGTCTTAGTCATGTCCATCAACCATGAAACAGTAAACAATCCATAGCAAACAATGCATAATCAGAAGGTGAAAATGTTTACCTAATTCCATTTTGCATACTTAGTTTAGTAGCTATACAAGAATTAGTCCAACAGAGTGGATAACCAAGATAATTATTTCAAATATACAACTCCAAACTTTGTCATCCAATTTTCCCAAACTTTTCACAAGTTCACCAGTATTATTTAAGGGAAAAAAATGCCCATTTTAAATAAACTGGTATGTTAATTAATGGGTGGAACATTCTCCTCAAATCTAAAAGGTTAATTTCATTTTAAAGTTAATGATGATAGCTATTGTTTTCTGTTGTTTTATTTTTATACTGATCATGATCCTAGTTTCAGCACTCTAATTAAATATACAGTCCATTTTAGTAGCTCATTTGGATTGGTTATCTATATTTAATTTGTACCATGATTTACTTTTGTACATAATTGAGGGTAGGAGTTGTGCTTACCTGACTGTCTTTTTTTGTGAGCAACATATTGCACAGCTAATTCTTGTCTTTTAAGATTTTTATTACTTGAAGGTAAGCATAGTTACTTGGATCTTAGTTCAGGACACTGGTCTTACACTGCAATATGTCTGGTCTACCTAATGTTTTAAATGTTCTTTACTAAATTTTTAGTACAAGAACTGACCTTCTTTGCAACTTAGAGTTCTCTGGAAAGAATTTGAATGGAACACGACCATCATTCTGATTTGCATATTGTGTCTTAAGTTTTTATTTTTAAAGGTAATGATATGAAAAATAATTTATTCCTATGTTATCATCAGTCTATTTTAGTTGTTTTCAGTTAATATTGAGAGTGATTTATTTAAATTATTCACTAGAATTACAAGGTGCTAAATAATACTTTCTGACTAAATCACTATTCTGGGATTATTTAATTCATAATACTGTAAGTTATGTTTAAATTTTCACTTGGTATTCTAGGGAAATTATTTGTTAATTTTACAAAACTTGTTTGTTTTAGCTTTTTTCTGTTACTTAATTTGAGACCATAGTTACGGAACAGATGATCATAATCTTCACATCTAAACTGTCTGACAAACAACAAATATAAATGTATTGCAACTTATGCTTTAATACAACAGAACCACAAATATAATTAAGCTGTAGCACATACAAGGGATCATTTCCATATTAAATTACTTATCCAAATCAGAACTGCCTCATATCCTAGCAAAGAAATCTCTAACTCTCTCCCACTCTAACACATAGACTTTCTTCAGATTTCTCAATCTCTGTCTATATCTTGAAGAATCACTTCAAATATTCAGCCCATCTTTGCAGCCATGCAGTGTGTTATTTGTATCTAGGTATCTTCTTTCTCACAGATTTAAATCAGATCTATCCATACCTATCTCAAAGGCTTACTTCAAATCTATCCCTCTCTGTCTACCTCAAAGACTTACTTCAGATATTCTGCCTCTCTTTGCAGCCGTGCAGTGTGACTATTTGTATCTAGGTGTCTTCTTTCTGACCTGTCTGTCTGTCTCTTTTCTGAGTGAGAAGTGTCTAATATCTAAAACAAATTATATGACAATGATAATGATGATGACAATGATGATAATGAAATGATGCTTACAACTGAATATCCAATCCCAAGTTATCCAAATAATTCATTTATCTTAACTAATAATCTGTCCTAAATGATTTGTCTGTCCATCAATGTTTATGGTTTCTTCTGCATTCTCCATAAGTCAGCAACAAATGCTTCCATTTGATCTTTTAGAGGCCATTTCATGTAAATCATAAAAACTCATACATGATTTTTTTTAAACGTTAAAAAAATTGTATATTCCAAATCATATCACTTCTTACCATAACATTTTTGGCTATCTAATGTTTAGTCATTTTATAAATTTTTCGTGTTACTCTATTATTACAAAAAAAACAAAGTTTTACCACCTGAGCTATGTAAACAAACATATTAATATAATATAATATCCAAACTACATTGATAATATATTTCTATATTATCTTAACACCACTGAATTTCATTTCACAATAAAAAATTTTAACACCTGAGATGAATTTAGCTAAGTTTTTGTCAAAGGCAATATTTGTAGTTTTTGTCACGGAATCAGATACAAAAAATGGCACTGAATTTATAATAAATATATAAGCACAATTGGTATGAGTGTAACAACATAGTGTAAAGTATTTGTTAGCAATTTTTTATTTCTTATTTTGTTTCATTCAAATAATGATTGTACAATTACCTGTGTGATGTCACCATATCAATAGCATTTGTTTTATGTCTGCCTCATGAAGAACAATGTCGCAGTTTGCAAAGAGTTATAAATATCATTGACTTTCAACTGAGAAGATTTAGACAGCTTCAAAATAATCAATTTTTATAGCCTTGCATGAATTGCAATGTTTCATTTTTGTTGATGATTCATTTTTTCTGCATTTGCACTCTCCACCATTTTCTTAAAATTGCATTCAACATATTGTTTGTGTTCATTCTGCATTACAGCTGCATTCATTCTGCATCCTGTTTCCATTCATTCTGTACTCAATTCTGATTTTAAGGGTCAGCATCAGAAGAGAAGACTTACCTCCTGTCTAGTTGGGGATCTGTCTGACATTCGAGAGTTAAGGAACCGAGTCCCTGTTTGAGACTGCCTACCAGGAGTGCCTGATCTTGTGAGATCTAAAGAAAAAAGTTACCACATAAGGTATACATTAATCAGTGTTAATGACATCACATCAAAAAAATCATCCTGCAACTATGTTATATAACACCTACCAAAAACAAAGAAGGATCCAGTTTCTGCATAAGAAAATGGAGTATCAAGCAAGCATTTATTAAACATGAAATCTATGAGACATTTTGCCTAAGTAATCATGTCACACTCTACAACACACAATATTTCTGATTATCAAGATCATTAAGGCTTCAATGCCTGCCTTTTATCCTTTGCTTCTCTTTGACTCAAGTTGTGACAGCGTGTGGCAGAGTGATTCAAAATGCTCACTTTTACAGATGACTCACACATCTCACCTAAATCCACATGAGCTCAATCAAACATCGGCACATATGAAAGCTCACCAGCAGCTTCCTATGAGTCAGTGGTTCTTTCCAGGGTCTTCGCTGGTCTTCTCCACCTAATATACTGACTGCCATGTACACACTATCATATGTTGAAAACAGCATTAAACACACAAAACCAAACTTTAACTTAAGTTCTTGAAAATGTCTGGGTTTTTTAGTGTTTAGCCAACACCAGGTAGAATCTATAATCTCCACGATGCTTGAAAAGACTTTCTGGGGATCCATGTTGATATTAATAAACAATGTAAAGCAAGTACCTGGCATGCACCACAATAAGTTAAAACACTGGAGTTTTTACACAATACAGTTGAACAGAAGTCTGCAAAAATATGAAAACTTACCTTACCTATCCAACCATAATAGGGTCAGTTGGTCCCAGTTACTATCCAGGCATTGGGCCTCACATTGCAGAGAGATACACAGGGGTATAATTGTTTTGATAAGAAATTAACTGCCTACTTAAGGAATATTCCAAAGATGAAAGCATATTTAACAACACATGCAAATTTCATTCATTCAAAATATGTAACAATTAGAGGTGACCTTTTACCTCTGCTACTGCTTATGGGAATAAATTCATTAGATTACAACAAATAATTGCATTTCCTGACCTCCAAACATTAAGTATAGCTAGGGAAATCAAATTTCTACAGTTAGCTTTTAAAGTTAGAGGTTTGTACAAAACCATTAAAACTAATCTAATGCCATGGCTGATACCAGAGCCAACATCAGCATTTTTGCCTAGCATTTTTTATACCAAAATGCAAGATAAAGATGGTCAATTGCAGAAAGACATACAACAGCTGTACATAATGGACCCAGGTTTTTAAGTTCACCCTGAATTAAGATACATGAGCTGAAATTGTGTTTCCCTGTTATTTTTTGTGTATTACCCTTCATGGTCGAAACATCAGTCCAGGCTGTCTTGGAGGAAGTCAAATTTTTCACAGCCCGTTTTATACTTGACTACAAGAAAGAAAAAAAAATCTTAAAGGCATATACATACACTTTTTCATTTGAGTCAGTAGGAAACAAATTATTTCTGTATTTATCTGACAATAAGCCCATGCTTAACAAAAAGCCCACACCTTTAAAAACATAGCTAAATATATACAGGGATTTAGTTCTTGGATATTAAGACCACATCCCACTTTCTGACAAATCTATTATGTTGACCGCCTGGTTTCAAGGCAGAAACACTACATTAGTCCCCCAAAAGAAAGGAAACAATAAGGCATTCATAATGTTGTTCCTTGAAGACAATGTTTATTACAGAGTGTTCTCTGTAGATGCACAGTACTGTAACTACACATGAAAGTCATCTCCATTATCAAACATTTCTCATATCCAACCAGGAATTGGTTATTCCTTTTTTTATTTTATTTATATATCTTATCTCCCTTAAACAGTTATTTCTCTTTATGTAACAAATTTGTTCTGTCCCATAAGTGTTTGGCAAATTAAAGAGAGCAATATATTAAAATGACCCTCAGTATCATTAACACCAATACCAACTGTAAGGGACAATAACCCAGCGTGGAGTATAGCATGATTATTTGGTATAACCAAAAATTCATAATAATGAGGTCTGTTTGTTGTAGGGAGGGTCCATCACTTTACAATCCATTCATAATTTAGGTTAAATGACAAGATTATAGACTAGAAACCATTTAAATGTATGTTTCTAATGGGCTATAATGTAAAGGCAGTTTATTAATCAAAACTTAGGGGCTTACTTTTAATGGCTTCTAATTACAGATGCTAAAAAAAATTCAACCATATCTAGTGTTTAGTTCAAGTGATATTGTACCTTTGTTCTTTCTTTCGCTAGTTCATCTTGAAATTCTAGGTCATCATCTTCTGGGGCCATTGAAGGGGGTGGTGCATATTCCACCTCAAATATCTTGGTCACTACACCGCTCTCTCTCACTCCATCTCTATAAACAATAAAATGTTTACATCTTTTGGTGATAAATAATGGATTCTGAATAACAGGTCACTGCAACATATTTGGTAGTACACCTCTTTTAAAAGATGAATACAGCCAATATGTTTCAGGATTGGAATATGAAACCAAATTATGCAAAACAAAACTTAGGATAACTAAAGGAATACATAAAGTCACCATGACCCATTATTGGTAACAGTAGATGTAGTTACACAATTAATACATCACTATGACCCATTATTGGCAGCATTACATGTAGGTACAAAATTAATACATCACCATGACCTATTATTGGTAGCATATTACATGCAGGTACACAATGCATGACCATGACCCATTATTGGTAGCATTACATGTAGGTACACAATGCATCACCATGACCTATATAAGATTGGAATATGAAACCAAATTATGCAAAACAAAACTTAGGATAACTAAAGGAATACATAAAGTCACCATGACCCATTATTGGTAACAGTAGATGTAGTTACACAATTAATACATCACTATGACCCATTATTGGCAGCATTACATGTAGGTACAAAATTAATACATCACCATGACCTATTATTGGTAGCATATTACATGCAGGTACACAATGCATGACCATGACCCATTATTGGTAACAGTACATGTAGTTACACAATTAATACATCACTATGACCCATTATTGGTAGCATTACATGTAGGTACAAAATTAATACATCACCATGACCTATTATTGGTAGCATATTACATGCAGGTACACAATGCATGACCATGACCCATTATTGGTAACAGTACATGTAGTTACACAATTAATACATCACTATGACCCATTATTGGTAGCATTACATGTAGGTACAAAATTAATACATCACCATGACCTATTATTTGTAGCATATTACATGGAGGTACACAATGCATCACCATGACTTATTACTGGTAACAGTACATGTAGGTACACAATACATCACCATGACCCATTATTGGTAGAATTACATGTAGATAAACAATTAATACATCACAATGACCTATTATTAGTAGCATATTACATGCAGGTACACAATGCATCACCATGACCCATTATTGGTAACAGTACATGTAGTTACACAATTAATACATCACCATGACCCATTATTGGTAGCATTACATGTAGGTACACAATTAATACATCACCATGACCTATTATTGGTAGCATATTACATGCAGGTACACAATGCATCACCATGACCTAATATTGGTAACAGTGTATGTAGGTGCATAATAAATACATCACCATGACCCATTATTGGTAGCATTACATGTAGGTATACAATTAATACCTCACCATGACCTATTATTGGTAACAGTGTATGTAGGTGCATAATAAATACATCACCATGACCTATTATTGGTAGCATATTACATGTAGGTACACAATGCATCACCATGACCTATTATTGGTAACAGTACATGTAGGTACGGGGGTGTGTGGTGTTTATGATTTTTAATGTAGCTTTAACAATTTTTCAGTCTTATTGCTACAATGTCTGCAGTTTGGCAGTTTATAGTGATGTCTAGCACTGGGGCATCATGCTGCAGACATTTAGCATCATGTTCCACCCAGTCACATTATTCTGATAGCATTTCAACCAGTCCTAACACTAACCTCTTAATGCTTAGCATTGAGCGAGGCAGTTGTTAGTACCATTTTGGTAAGTCTTTGGTATGACTTGACTGGGGATCGAACCCACGACCTTCCACATCCAAGACGGATGAACCACTAGGCCACCAAAGCGGTTTACATAATAATACATACCCATGACCTATTATTGGTAACAGTACATGTAGATAAATAATTAATGCATCAATATGACCTAGTATAGGTAACAGTGCATGTAGGTACATAATTAATGCATCAATGGAGTTTTGTAGCTATTTAGTCAAGACTTGCCAACAAATACAGCCAAATGCACATCTAAAGTTGATGATAACAACAATGATGCTTATTTAGATGCTAAAAGTCATGACCTATTTTCTTTCCTTTGCTTTGCAAAAAAAGATGAAAAATGAAAAGACATTATAATCATCTACTGTTTCATTAAATAAAGTACATATATTTAACACCTATCTACAGTATTCACTACAGCCATATTACTAATACTCTAAAATATCTATAAAAAAAGCCTGTAATTTTACCATACTTATGAAGTTAAAAATATTTTCAGAATATTCCTATATATTTTCTGTGTAAAATGTCTTATTCATTATAAAAATTTGCAAACATCTAAAAGAATTGCATTCCATGTAATCCCTAAAGAAAGGACAAAAACTAAAGCCTTTCTTGCATAAAAATAAAAATATACATGTACACATGTATGAAAATTGGACAATTTTAATTATTACTTCAAAAATGCAAGAGACTTCCCAACTGACAAATCTGATCATTAAACTCAAATAGTGCCTGGACATTTTATGTAGGCGTTTTATGCTTTTCTTTTTTAGTTCTTCAAATAAACTTTGAAATGAACTGTTTTCATATGCTTGTCATTTGTACAAAATTCACTCATATTGGTTTTACATCTGACTGGTCTACTACAGTGCCTGAATTCAGAAGTTTGACACAATATTTTTATAATGTATTTGATAACCATGCAACTGATCAAACAATAAGACATCCAAGTTTTGGGTTTTCCCAAATAAATGGAATGGAGCACCAGTCAATTCTAAATGCAGTTCATCAATTCAAGCAGTGCTTGCACTGACATCCTTTAAGAAAACTGGAACAGTTTTATAATAAAGATTAATTTATACTAACATTATTATTAGTAGAAAATCAGGGACCTGCATGGAAAATGAATACAAATAACTAAATGTATTCAGATAGTAGTTTCCACAGTTTGGAAAAGGTTCAGCTATATCACTGGATGCATCCTAAGTTGGTATGAAAAACACAACTTTACAAGACTGAATTTGTTAATACCCATGTTAAATGGAACCAACACTGACATCTGCTATGCTCATGACCACAACTTAAAGCTGAGACTGGTTTAAGTTAAATTACATAGCAAGAAACTCAATACAGCAATTGTTGTAGGTGTCAGTATAGAATAAACAGCATATTCATCCAAGGATAACCAAATGCTTTATACTTTTTCACTGCATGTACTTGATCCTCAATGTTACATTTTCTCACATATGGAGAGAAGTATTGCGCATCTACACTGACCATATATCCTGCCTACAAAGTTTCAATAGATTTCTCCATGAGGGAAAGGAAGAGAAACCAAAACAAGCTGCATTCTCAAAATACCATTTTTGGAAATATTTTTAAAATATCACATATCTAGCCTTACAAGATTTTCAATAAAATCCTCCAAGCTGCGTCAGAGTAAAACTTACAAAATATCCCATTTTGGAAAAGATTTCAAGAAATGTCCTAAAAAAAACCCCAAGAGATAAAAAGTAAAACCTAACTGTGCATGTGCACCAACCATGCATCTTGCCTATGAGGTTTCCAAAAAATTCCATAAGTACATGTAGTGTGGAAGGAGTATTGATAACAAACTTAATTCCTAAAATAAAGCTTTTCATTGATAACTTTCAAGACATACTCTCTACAAAATTGGGACAGAGAAATAAAGTAAAATCTTACTGCACACTGACACAAACTCTATATCTATTCCACAATAAAATCATGCAGCCAGTGTATCAGCAAAAGTGATGATGAGCTAACTTCCAACAATACTCTTTGTTTAACAATATTTCAAGAAATTTCCCCCAATATAAAAGTAAAACATTCTTCCACATCAAGCCAACAAAGTTTCAATAAAATACTATAGCCTATTTGGGAGGAGAAGCAATGATGAACTTATTCCAGAAATATCCATTTTTTTTGTCAATCTTGATAAGATCTGAGCCCAAAATTTGGCTAGAATATATAATTAAAACCATACAGCACATCTATACCATCCATACAGCTAGCCTGTAGAGTTTCAGACAAGTCTCCAACTGTGTAGGATATTGACAAAATGAATTCTCAAAATATACCTCCACAAACATCTATCTGTATGAAAACATTTCCCCCCAAAATGAGTCTGAGAAAAAAATATTAAAACCTAACTGCAGGTCTGCATCAACCAAATATCTAGCCTACAAAGTTCCATTAAAACATGCATGGTGTAAAAGTTATTCTCCACTTTTTAGTTGCAGTGGAATGCTAATAAACATAAGTAAAACATTAAGAAATTTAAATATGCTAACAGTATTATTCTAACCATTGATCATGGCCTTCTATTTTTAAATTTGGAGGGTTAGTTGCCAAAGTAGGTTGGGGGGGGGACCTCCCCCAACAGGGATACAGGTTGTTTTTTTTTGAAGCAGCTAAGTCTAATGTAGACAGCTAAATCACCTGGCTGATAAAGAAAGCTCTGATTGACCATATGGCTACTAGAATGTCAACATACTTAGATACCGCCATGGCTTTCACAGTCTGCTTGCCTGCAGGGACAGTGAAGGGCCCCATATATTTCATTGTGCATTTTTCAACCCCTGCCCTTGGGAAAGGGTCTGGCTTGGTCCCATTCAGGGTATAGTATATATCCACATCACGTGTTTCTGAAAATATAAAGTGATATGATACATAAAACAGTGATATGACGATACATTAAATAGTGATATGATGATACATGTGACAGTGATATGATGATACATACAACAGGTTCTATATTTTTAAAGAATACCCAAAGAAAAAGAAGCACATAATCTGTGCAAAGCATTCAAAGCATTTTGAAAGTTTTTAGCCAGTTATCTGTAGCTTCTTCTAAACATACTTAAACTTTTCTTATCCAATTAGAATGAATACTGCTTTCAAAAAGATAAAATTAATTTGAACATATATAATACAACTTTACTGAGCAGTAGAACTACAAATGTACAAATGTAAGAGGACTGGCTTGACATTTACACATGCAATAATGAACTGAAGGTCAACAACAATATCAAAAACATCACATATACCAGTCTTATGACTTTTTCCCTATTAATGACACTGACATCTCAGTTTAGCACACAAAAAATGTGCTTCCAGTTGGCCAACCATCCCTATTTTTTGTTGCCAACCCAAACACCTTTTTTCCCCATTATAAAAATAATTCAAAAATAAAAATTCAACAAAATTCATCAAAATAAATTACCTAAATTGATTCATGCATTTAACTAAACTAGTTCAGTACTAAAATCACATAGTACATCATATATATACTAATCATTATCATATATATAATGTTTAAAAAAACCAAAATTTAAAAATACCCTACCTTTACGGACCTGACTACAGTAAAATAAGGTATGGACCTGGGTAAAGTTTCAGTACAACACCTACCAGGGTTAAAATGTTACAGCCTGGATAAGGAAACATACATTGCCTTACATTATCCCTTCTTGTAGACATGAACTTGATGCAAAGAGAATGACTGAATATGTGGGATGCTCATGTGTCAAGACACCTATATATTAAATGCACAAATTACATTCAAACATCTCTTGTTCTTGTTGTTATTGTTGGGCTTAACGCCATTTTTCAGCACACGATAGGCTATTCATGGTGGCCAGTATTAATGGTGGAGGAAGAAACCGGGAAATCACCAGAAAGAACCACCGCCCCACGAGAAGCTACTGGCAAGCTTTCTCACATATCAACATTCACTGAATCCTAGACTCAAACTCACACAGACAGAGGTGAGATGGCAGTGATCCATAACGCTTTAGACCACTCGGCTACTTGGTGCCCCTCAAACATCTCTACCGATTCAAATGTTACAGCTGTAAAAGGACAGTGGATACTGATTTTGATTTTCCTTGATTTAACCTTGACCTTGAAGCATTTGTCATGGCAATGGTATATGACATTCAGAGATCTCAGAAACGCTTATTTGGACGCAAATTTTTTTTATTTGGGATGCAGAAAGGAGTCCTCCATATGCACATTTTTGTTGCAAAGAGGAAAGTTTTGCAGCTAAATAAATATGTTATAATCACTATGACTTCTGAAGCAATGCCATTTTTTTTCAGTTTGTTGCTGATTTCTTTGATCAAAGGTCGCCGGCTTGCTTTGATGAAGGTGCATGTGTTATTGAAGGAGCTGCTAAAGGATCCCTTTGAAGGACCAAACAAATACCCATTTGTTATTGCTGCAGCAACATCAAATAATTGTAGAAAATTGAGACAATTTTTTAAAAATTTCCTTAGCATATACTGGTGCTTCAGAGGTGATCAGTTTTCATTGAAGTTGCAGCAAAACTAATTTTTTCTGAGGTTTTTTGTTTGTAAATTGCAGTTATGTGGTCAACTAATCATTTCACGTTTCTGCCTTCAGAGGTGGTCGATTGTAGCTAGACAGTTGCATGGCTATTTTCATTATATTATAGCATATAGTATCAAGGCCAGGTATCAGCATAAGTGGATTATGATATAACAATGATTTTAAATTAAAAACACAATGTATGATAAAAGCCTCATCTAAGCTCTCTACTTCTAAGACAATACACAAATTGACAATTAATGGTCCAGTGATTGACAAAAATTTTAGAAGTGGCAGATGAAGTGACTTAATGAGGAATAAACATATTGTCTATAAAACCCTAACAAGAAAAAAAACCTTTGTTAATTAAACTAAAAAATACTATAGATACATGTTTTTTTCCAGTGTTATGTATCAAGGCACCTTTTCAGTATACCTTGACTACATTAACTTCAAACAGTAGTACATTTTATTATTTTATATACAAAATAATTATATTTGTCACAGATTCATTTAGAATATTACAAATATATTTATGAACTTTAATTACATGTCTTACACGTCATTTTACACCAGCATGGTGATCGAGTGGGAATTTATAAAAGATACTTTTACCAAATCCAGCTTCCGAGTAAAAAAAAAATGTAATGCATTTACTTATTTACTAGTTTATGTTAATGAATAAACAAGATGTATTTAAAAGACCATAAATCATCCAAGATTTTCAAGTTTTTTCTACCTGATGTTTATGAAATTTATCTTGCACACTAAACATCTTGTTTGTTGAGTCACTTTTATCTTGCCTGGATGTTGGCATGCCACTGAAAGTTTCCCTGCCTGGTAGAGGAGTAGTGTATCTAGTAAACTGTAGCCTTCAGTCTCACGACATTTTGTTTTTATTCAACAAGCTCACTCATGTCAGTAAAATATCTTTTCAAATATATGTCCACTGCAACATGCCAACATGAATGAACATCTGACTATTAACATGGTCATTAAACTTTATAATCAACCTCACAAAGTCACTTGAAACCCAGTTTAGGTGTAATCTGAAATATTTTGGAGCAAGGGTATGGAACTTGTTGCCTGTACATGCTAAAGCAGCACAGCAACACTTGTTGACAGTTTTAAAAAATAATATCTTACATGCCTGAACCATACTTTCTGAATAAATGTTTACACTTCAGGTCTTAATGTCATTTGCCACACATGTGCACAGGAATAGCGTACATCATGCTCTATTATTTATCTGATGTCTTTAACATTATTGATTATTTTTTAATGCAGAAGTCCTGACATCATTATCCAATTTTCTATTTCTGAACTAGAACTTTCAGACACATAAAGAAAAACATGATTTAAGGGCATCTGTATTTTGACGTAGCTGTCCATATTCTAACAGAGCTGTCCATATTCTGACAGATGTCCGTATTCTGACGGAGCTGTCCGTATTCTAATGGAGCTGACCACATTCAATAAATTAGTAGTAGTAGTATACATTTATTAAAATGAAACACATGAGGCATTCCCAAAACTATATGCAGTAAACAAATGTATAACAACTGCCCAGGAGTCAAGGACTGAGGAGTAAGTTACTATAATTGTGATATGATATGAATAGATCAGAATTTTGATCACACATGGAACTATCAGCTTTGTGCAAACATTAATAAACAAACTTAATGCCAGCATAAAGTAATGTCACATATCTGACAATAGGCAATAGAAATCAGTATCTCCAAATCCTAAAACAAAATAATGTGAATTATAACTAAACCTTCAGATGCATTATGTTATATAATATCAATCACTATGTTTCTTCATTCTGTATTAGTGCTAAATGGCATAAAGAACTACTAATAAACAAACTGAAGTAAAAAAAAGACAAGAAAAAAGTACAATTTCATTAGAAAAAAAAGGATAAAAGTGAGCACATTATCAGCATATGAAACAGTCAAAGCAAAAGAATGTATAAATATCATAAATAAAAGTTGGATCATGCTTGTTGAGAAATCGTCCTTTTTTTAAAAAAAAGCATTATAGTGCAGATTTTTATAATTCACTGTTAAGTTTTCAATATCTAAAAGAAAACAGCTTACATTTCATGTAATCTTCTGATTTTTTAAAAAGAAAATTTATGTATGCCTCAAATAAGTATTAGATATCTACTAATGGTTGTGCAGGTTTGAATTCTAAATCTGTATGAATTGATATTTGCCAGAGTAGTGTGTCCATGGCCACTGGCACTAAATAGCCCATTTATGTTGTGCTGTAAAACACTAAACCAAACCAAACTTGCATCTATATTCAATGTAATATTGACATTCTAATATAAAATGAGTCTGTCATATCATTTTCACAACTTAGTGCCAATAGTATGTGTTTGTACTGTGAGCATCATTTAGTGTCAAAAATAACTAATGGACATCAAAAGTATATGTACAAATTTGGGGTTGAGTACATCAACTTCTTTAACTTTGAAATACCATTGACTATCAATCAAGAAAATACTATTCTTATGTATTTTTATTTTAGTTATTCAAAAGTATGGACCTTTTTAATCTCCCTTGTACATTTTATTTTTCATCAATTTTATATTAGGCCATTGGATGCTCAGTTTGTTACCATATATATCCAATGATAAGCCCATAATTGTAAGCCCTTACTCCCACTATAAAACAAAAAATATTGGCCAATATTTACAATGGACACTTTTATATAATAAAAAATTTATTAGTATAAACCCCTTATCATGAAAGAAACACTGTATTTTTGTACATTTACAAATTTATTAGTTCTTTTCAGACTATGAGTCCATTTTATCTGCCCTTTTGAGTTTAAAACACTGCTCAAGTTCTTTTCTTCTTGTTGTATGTTGTTTTTTTTTTCACCAGACAAGGGTCATCAATCTACTCTGTTCCACATCAATTTGAAAGAAAGTGGACTGACAAACATTTGATTACAAAGATACTATAGGATGAGTTTTCAACATTAATTTGAAAAAAAAAACTAAAAGAATGCACAAATGCTTTATAACTAAGAATGCACTGTAATGAAATTTAATTACAATCAATCTGTTTCACAAATTTCACATTTTTAGAAATGTAAGGTATATAATAACTGAAAAATTAAAGATTTGGGGAAAAAACTCCTTTGGCATGGTTGTTTATAACATTAAGGCCTATGTACATGTAGTTGTATGCCTTTTTTACTTTTCAAATTATCTGAAAATGCAAAATAGGATGTTCACCTTGGTACATGAGATGTAAAATTTGATGTGTTACATATCTGGGATATTCTGATGGTTTTATTTACAGCTATATGGTCTGTGTTTCACAACTTGTGATCAGGACACAAAAAAATGTTAAAACTTTACACCATGCAGAGATTTCCCTTTATAAAGAGTATCCAGATATTTCCCTGTATAAAGAGTATCCAGAGATTTCCCTGTATAAAGAGTATCCAGAGATTTCCCTTTATAAAGAGTATCCAGATATTTCCCTGTATAAAGAGTATCCAGATTTTTCCCTGTATAAAGAGTATCCAGATATTTCCCTGTATAAAGAGTATCCAGATATTTCCCTTTATAAAGAGTATCCAGATATTTCCCTTTATAATGAGTATCTAGATATTTCCCTTTATAAAGAGTATCCATATATTTCCCTGTATAAAGAGTATCCAGCCTGATGAGCATAAAAGCACATAATAATTGATCTTATCAAGGTAATACACTTAAAAGTCTAACAATGTCACTGACTAATGAACAACTATTGATCCGCTGTCTCTGAAGAGAAGAACATGTTAAATACTTTACTTGTACACTGCTGACAATTTCTTTTATATCTCTGCCCATTCATAATGAATGTGCTGATCATTTTAAAAAAATATATTTGCACAGATGGATCTCTCACATGTGACTTAGAATTTATACTTTACTGCTGGAATTAATGGCACAAGTCCCTAAGATAGTTCAAGACAGCAAATTAAAATACTGCCAATGTTTTATAGGGCAGTGGACCATGACAAATCAAATACACATTTTTATGTCCTCTTTTACTGCATTTGCTTAAAGGTGCTTGTGGGAAAGGTAAAATCATTCAACTTTTCTTAAAGATAATTTATCCTATTTCCTACTTAAGTATTTGAAACTAATTAAGATATATAGCTGGTAAGGCAGAAAACATGAAGCATACAAAGCCACCATTTCTGTATTCAAAACTAGTAGTTCAAAAGCTGATATGTATTTTGATTTTCAATGACGGTTACAAAACACTATATAGTATTAAAAATACTGTACACAAAGATACATTTTCAAGCTCTTTAGAAAATGAATTTTGTTGCCCATACATATTTTTTCTCACTAAAATAAACCACTAATATAGCGGTATATATAGTGTAACTGTCCAAAATTGGATTCAGATTTACCTCCTTAGTTAAATTGATATTTTTGTTTTAATTTCTGAGTAGTCTTACAACAAATCACAACCAGTAAGAAAAGACACACTAAGTTGTTCTTTGATATAATCAAATGATTTCTATAACATCTACAAAATTATAGTACATCAACCCATGATATTGACTGTAATGACAGCAAACACAACCTTATAAGGGAAATAAAATACAGTACAAACCTGAATCAGACCATTTCAATTACCAAGTGATTACAAAATGTTACATTTTCCATGGCAACAGGGATTGACTACACTTACATTGTAGAAATCAGCCCTTATCAGGGCATATTTGTTTATTGGCTGTTTGAATTTAAACTGTGGCAAATTTGTTTGATTTAAAAGTGCTATTCTCTAAAAAATATACTTATGAATTGTGCCTTAACTGCAAAAACAATGCAGCAAAGTAGGGTTTACTTTAAAATCATTACACTATAAACAGACACACATAAAGTGATTCTTTTTTACATTCATCAAATGTTTGCTTTCTAGAGTGATACTGTAAGCATGTGGTTGAAGTAAACAAAACACATCATGTATCTTCTAAATCTTGGTTTCCGTGTCCTCACTGGGTGACTTTTTAGTCATAAGAGTTTTTTATACAGTTTAAGAAAAGTGGAAAACTCCTGTTGCAACTTTCCTTTAGTGCATCTCTTGTTATGCAAATACACTTAATTACATATCAACATTAACATCAATGGGCTATTCAAATTCAATTAAATCATCAATGGGCTATTCAAATTCAATTAAAAATCAATGGGCTATTCAAAATCAATTAAATCATCAATGGGCTATTCAATTTCAATTAAATCATCAATGGGCTATTCAAATTCAATTAAATCAATAAATCTGGCAAATGAATAGTTAAAGTTGTTCAGCTGTCTACTGAGAGTAATTGCAGACTCAATGATGGCTGACAGGGCCACATGAAGATGACATCCTGATAAAAAACACTACTTGTATTTTTAAAGGACAAAATCATGTTGATATAAATAATTTTAAATTTAATCAAGGAATTATTGGTACAAGAAGAAAATTAATCCAGAGGGATATGGAATATTATTGAGCACTTGTAGTATAAGTTATTTAAGCTTTGACAGAAATGATGATAGTGCAGTACTGACAAAAAAGATTGGATTTTGAAAGCATCAAGCAAATGAGAGTATCATTTTTGCTATTGCTAGTGCTTCATGATTTTTGTGTTTATAATTACTTTGAAATTTTGTGTCTCTGCCAGTCTTGAAAGACAGAGAGACACAAAGTCTGCTGTGCTTGAGAACCTAGGTATGACACTGGAAGTTGCAACCAGCATGCCATCCTAAAGATGAAGGACACAGGGATACAGAGTCCACTGTGCTTGAGATCCTAGGTATAAATTGCAACTAGCATGCCATCCTCAAGATGAAGGACACAGGGATACAGAGTCCACTGTGCTTGAGATCCTAGGTATAAATTGCAACCTGCAAGCAACATGAAGGACATAAGGATACAGAGTCCGCTGTGCTTGAATTCCTAGTTACACCACTCGAAATCACAACCAGCATGCCATCCTTAAGCAATTCACATTAATGATGGAAGGATAATTCCACTTATGATTTCAGTAATTACATGTAATAATAAATCTGCATTTTTCTTAATGTATGTACAAACCAATGAAAACTTCAAACATGAATTTGTATCAACATTTTGATATCCAACTCTCAAATCATCATTGTTAGCAAAAGTGAGAGAGCTCATACAGAAAGAGAAAACATAAATTTAGGAAATAATGACATAATGGATTTCATTTAACATGGCATTTTATTTTTATTGCTCCATAAATGAATATAGTATTAAATGTGCATAATAAAGATATATCAGACTGATAGTATAAAATGTGCATAATAAAAATATCAGACAGATAGTATAAAATGTGCATTCTAAAGACATCTGACAGACAGTATTACATGTAAATTTGCATAATAAACATATTACACCAGAGAGTATTAAATGTGTGAAATAAAAATATTACACCAGAGAATAGTATTAAATGTTCATAATAAAGATATCACATTAGACAGATATTAAATGTTCATAATAAAGATATCACATTAGACAGATATTAAATGTGCATAATAGATATCACATTAGACAGATATTAAATGTTCATAATAAAGATATCACATTAGACAGATATTAAATGTGCATAATAAAGATATCACATTAGACAGATATTAAATGTGCATAATAAAGATATCACATTAGACAGATATTAAATGTGCATAATAAAGATATCATATGACAGATGGTATTACTTATGTGTAATAAAGAAATCATATTAGTCATATAGTATTAAATATGCATAATCAACAAGTTTCATCTGACATAAAAAAATATTACATGAGACATATAGTATTAAATGTGCATAATAAAAATGTTATGTCTGACAGATAGTATTAAATGTGTGCAATAAAGATATTACATGAGACATGTAGTATTAAATGTGCATAATAAAAATATTACATCAGACTGATAGTATTAAATGTTCATAATAAAGATATTAAACCAGACAGCATTAAATGTGCATAATAAAAATGTTACATCAGACAGTATTAAATGTGTGCAATAAAGATATTACATGAGACTTTGACAAGATATGTTATTTCTAGCCAGACAGAGATCTCAGTAAGTAATCTGCATTATATTCAACTAAGTGTCTGGCAAGGAAGCAACTATTAAAATGCTGGGCTATGTGAAATTCTTGTCTTTTGCTTATTATAGAGTTTTTTTTATCATTACCTGTGCTGAGTTCAATCTTGGTGTTGGAGTCAATGGAAGTCTTAGATCTGCCGAGCAATGGAGGCCTTAGAGGCACAACAGTGGGAACTGCAATTGATCCTGCCGTCATCTTGAGTAAATTCTCACTGCATTATCCTGACATATAAATAAGATAAACATTAACATTCAATTTTCTATACAGTATTTAAATTCTAATTTCTGTTATCTAAAACTAAACTTTTGGCATTAAAAAAGTTTGATAAAATAAATTTTCTGATTTGGAATGACTTTTATGATCTCATGAAATTTACCAGCTGCAATTAAAGTCCTGTCTCATTCACCCTATACAAACTGCTGCCCTATAAAAGTCAAATGCCCCATGAATGTCACTATATTAAAGGTATTCCTAATGTGATACATATGCAGGTCAGACAAACAAGACCAGTCTGTATAACTCAAGTCAGCTATACAAGACCAGTCTATATTGCTCAAGTCAAATACACAAGACTAGTCTGTAATGTTCAAAACATATACACGACCATTCTGTACATGTATTGTTATGTATTTTAAACTCGTATAGTGCTAGAACAATCTCCTCAGAGATACTGAGTTTGCTTCCCTTCCTTTTCCCCTCTGCAATCAGTTACCAATAACTTATACCCCAAAACCACTGTTCAATAGTCTATTATCTAGATTTATCAAAAACCTACCACAGAGATTTGGCATGCCAATCTCTTTCAATATTTGTCATGATTAGACTATCTTTTAGCAGCTACATAAAATCTACACCACTTATGATTTGCTAATGAAGAAAAAAACTTCTTTCATACAGTGTGCCATTAAATTATGTAAGGAGTTCATTACAGATTATCATCATAACCTTAAATGTACATTCTACTACTGTAATTAAATTCTTGTATTATGTGATGTTTTTGTCTTTCTTACACAAAAACCAGTGTTGAAAGCAATCAACAAACAAACCTGTTGCAACAGTCACTTCTATGTGAAAGTCACTTGAACAAAGTCATATACATCAATCCTGTAGAAAATCAAATTTTTAAAGAAAAACTGCAATCTAAGGAGTTTTCTTATATTTCTTATCAGACAGGATATCATTGTTGTGTCCTGAGATTACAATTCAAACTCAGGATATCATTGCTGTGTCTCAAGATTACAATTCAAACTCAAAATATCATTGCTCTGTCTCAAGATTATAATTCAAATTCAGGAGACCAGTGCTGTCTTGCATTTACAATTCACATATATGATATTACAGTCTTATCATTACAATTCAAATATTATTATTATTATTATTATTATTATTATTATTATTATTATTATTATTATTGCTGATGTGAGATTCATTATATTATAGCTGTAATGTACTCTTATGATTAGAATACAACTTCAAGCTGATGGCTAAATAAATTTGGTTGGTATTCATGTGGTAGTGGTGGTTTGATATTGATGAATCACAATATTTACTCTGGCAATAATGTTGTATGATAAAGATTCAAACTATCAATACAGAACAATTTTAGAATTGAACATAAAACAATGATGTAAAGCATCCAAAATTAAACAATGTGTTCATCCACAACTTTCCAGAGCCAATTCCGTTGAGAAAGATTAAAACTAAATAAATTCTAAAAGCTTTGGTAAATGTTTTTTACAGTCATTGGCCTTCCCAAATCTATCCAGTCTACTCCAAGGTCAAATTTTTTGTCAGAAATCTTTCCAACAAGTTATTAAATGAATTAGGCATCAAACAATTTAAATCTTTGGCTATAGTCCTGAAAGTCATGGGGCTTTGGAAAGACTCATTCAAACTTTACAGAATATGGTGTGGTTGCTTTCATACAGGAAAGGATTGGGATATTTGTTGGTGTTTGCTGTTGGAGAATCTTAAGTATCACTGGATTTTAGTACTTTTGAACTGGTCTTTGGACATACCTTCTGTGATCTACTGGGAGGCAGAAACAGAAACAACTTTGTCATATAAATATGTTCCAGAAGTATTTTGACAGATTAACCATAGTTCATTAATCAATCAATTTAGTTGTACCTGTCACACACAATGAGGATATAAACAAAGAAATGCAACTGGACTCATGTGACTCCTGTTTAACCAATCTTTGGAATTCAGAAATATTAAACAATATGGACAAGAAACTTTCACATCTATAACAACAAAAAAGGAATGAACGAAAACTGCTATTTTTGATTATCAACATTTGTTTCCTTACTTTCCAAAATAAATCAAATCTACCATGTTGCTGAGATTGTAGATTTACACCTGTTAAACAGCATCATTACAGGATGAATCCTCTCGAGTAGGAATATTTGATAAAAGAAATTCAATATTTACTGGAGAATGATTTATGAAACCAAATAATAGTAAGATTAAGGCTTCCTACTGCACTGGTTTTAATATTTGGGTTGAGTAGATATTTTTTTAATATTATAGGGGTCATGCTACTGGGCAAAAAAGATGCCTGAGAACTGTAAAGTTCACCTTCTCCTGTTAGGAAGGCAAAAATGACTTCACCTTTTGATTTTTCAGACGTAAAATGGCTGTAGATTATGACTGTTGAGATGCCCCCGTGCTGTAGCCAGTAAGTTCTGGCACTGTTGTAATCGAAGGTGAAATGCATCAATATGTAAATAGTAATTTGCTTTTTAAAAAATGTGATCGGTGAAGAGCATTTTCTAATTTATTTCTTGTTTTTGTAAATGGAGACTTAAATGGCAGTATTTGCATATTTTCTTATTAAAATCAGTTTGAAACTGTAAATAAACATGTAATGGTAGACATTGCTAAGTATATGATATACAACATCATTAATTTGTCTGTATTTGTAATTAATTGGGCAAATTGATAGGAAAATATATAACATAATGAAAACAAAGTTTAAATATTATGTGATAGGAGATTTAGCCTGAATATTTAATAAAGTAGGTCAAAAACATGTGACAATCTCTGTTGTGGCATTTAAAACAATCCTGCAATATCAATGTTATTTTCTGACCTACCATAATTGATTTTTGTGAAATTACAAAAGGGATATAAACTAGTGAAGCAAATACTATTTAACCGATGCATATCATTATTACCAGTAGGTAGACAAATAATACAACTATAAATATGCAGTCCTGGTAATGAATTTGTTGCAACAAAGCAAGAAAATGAATAGTTATATTAAGAAAAGCCCCCTTTCTAAAAATAGACACATTTGCATGGTGCAATACATGTTCTTGGATATTTCAGTTTTGGGGGGAAAAGGGTCCATTTTAGTTTTCTATCGACTTTAGTGCTTCTGTGTGTTGTCTATGAATAGTTACAGTAATGTTTTATTGGAAAAAAGGAAATCAGAACAAAGAGTATGCTTTGAAGTCACTTGTGCATTTATTCCTATGTACATGTGCTAGGGGCTATTTCAAAGAATGCTATAAATCTTTTTGACTGAAATTTTGCACAAAACATGGTAGAAAATAAAATAATTAAGTGGTAGTTCATTAGGTATTTTTATCAACTAGCAATTACAAGACTCTAATCTTGTTACTGCTTTCAGTTAAAATTAATTACAATGTATAGCTTCTGCTGTGCTTTTCAAGTCATATGGTCAAAACACACTGCATGTATCTCAATCCAATCGCACAAGTATGAATAGGATGGGTATGAATATAATAATTTTTATACATGTACAAAATGGATTATTAATAAACATATGACACATATATTTTAACTTCAAAATAAGGCACTGCTTAAAACTGTTAAAAGCATACCAAGAAATGGAGCACATAAATAAGATAATGCAACTATGTGTGTGTGTGTGTGTTAGTGTTAATATATATATATATATATATGTGTGTGTGTGTGTGTGTATATATATATATATATATATATATATATATATATATATATATATATATATATATATATATATATATATATATATATATATATATATATATATATATATATTGCATTTCTTGCTTTGGTCTCACTTCTCCCTGTTTAGCTCCCACTTCTCCCTGTTCTGACCACTATGAGAAGTCACTTCTCCCTAAAATTTTAATCTAGAAAGATACCTGGAAAAATCATTTGGAAACCATTCAGAAAATATTGGACAGATTCGGAGATGCAAATATGATGGTAAATGTAGATAAAAGTGAAAATTTTGCTGTGCTTGTGTCACATTTTTTGGATATAAATGTGAGATGCAGTCAAATTAAACCTGAGGTCAAGGTTAACTCTAAATTCCTATTAGTAAAAAGCAAGTGATGTGATTTTAGGGTATGGCTGGATATTATTTAAAACAATTTTTTTTTTCATTATTGCTGAACCTCTGACAATTCTGACAAGTAAGAAATCCAAGTTTCATTGGTCTGTCAAATATCATGAATCTTCTGACAAAATAAATACCATACTTACAGGTGCACCAATTGTGCCAAATTTCAGCCAATTATTTAAAATTTCTGCTGATGCAAGTTAGGTAAGGAGTTTCCGTGGGTGTTGATTCAAGAAGATATAACTGGTGTGCTATGTTTCTTAAAAGAACTAAATAAAAACCAGAAAAATTATTCCACAATCATGAAGACTGTTTAAAAGTGCATATTATTTCAGCTCCTACTCTTGTTACTGTATTCAGTAATCACATTAAAAATGCAGAAACTAGGGTCAAGCTAGGTTATCCCTTAATTCCCAGTGACTATTAGTAGTTACTTTCATTATCAAAATGAAATACAAAAATTAGAGAGTGTTGAGGTGGAGTCTGATAATGGTGCAATACAACAATGACACTGAAAACATTAAGAGAATGGTGCAATTGCAGATGCACTTTCACATAGTAAAAAGTAATATATTGCTTTATTTTGCATAATTAAGCGTAGTATCATTCACAAGATATCTTCCTATGAAATTTTAATTAGCATAGTAGTATATGCTGACTTGACAAATATGTAAAAGAAAGCCTTATTGTAAAAATCTTTTCTTTTATGAGGGAAGGTGTTATGTACATCTGTATTGTGTGTTTAACTTTTGTCCATTTTTTGTAGATTATAATAAAAGGTCATTTGTAAATAGGATGTTTACATGACTAACTTTTGTCCTTGATTGTAGGTTGCAAATAGTATGCTGACATGGCATTTAAGTTTAGAATATTCTAGAGACAAACTTATTTACAATTTGATTTGAATTTTCCATGGAAATGACTCACATCTAGGTAAAATGAAAATGTGTGCATATATGGACTTGGTAAACAAATAATGTATTCCTGTTTTGGTCAGTCTATGTTAATCCTTTTTTTATCAGGATCAGAAGTTGTGTTCAAAATGTGAGAGGAATTATTTAAAGTATTCTTTGGAATGAGTAAGTCACTGACTTTGGATTAACTCATTTTGGATTAATTGTGAATTCATTCAAAAACATGCGGGATTGCAACATTTGAAACATCATTATTACTGGAATTCATTTGGAACATTCTATATTGTTGGAACTGTGATCGTTCAGCTAGGATTATTTCGGATTTCATTGAAAAAATATTGTATGTGGTTCTTGAATTTTCACTTTGTTTTGCAGAGAAATAAACAACTTCTTGATTTTACATAAATTGTTAGTTTCCCTTCTATTACCAAATTTAAGACCTAGAGTCATAACTATAAGATAAAAAATTTCCAAACATTAGGTGTAGGTACATAAAGTGTAAATATTATGCAAATTCAGTAATCTAATAAACCAATTTTATTTTTTGTCTAAAAAAAATACAGGGTTTCTAAAACAAAAGGTCTCGCTTTTAAAACTGTGAATATAGAACTCCTATTTTGGAAAAAAAAAAGAATCCTGCAGCAAACATTGCAGTCCTATTAGCATACATGAAGTGGCTAAATGTCTAAATGGGATGAACTAGTGGTTGTCATGCCATATAACTCCAAAATACTTATTCAAATCTGTAGTCACACGCACAACTTATTTTGCTAAATTAGGAAACAAACACAATAATGAAAGCTAAATTTGTTCATTTGATGTACTCTTATAATGACCACATGTACATCTCTGGATCTTTCTGCCTATTGAATTCAGTCACTGTAAATATCAGCACATTTTCCCATCACTCAGCAGCTAGTCATTCTTTGTTGCAGTCTTTTGATATACTCTTAAAATGACAACAGCTACATTGTGGGAGTCTTTCAGCCATTTCTGTCATGGTAAATATCAGCACAGCTAAAATGATCAACTGATCAGCACATTGTCACAGTCAACAGGATGAGCAAGCCTACTAATTTGCCACCCAGATATTGTGTGCATATTTTTACTCATTTACTCAGGCATTTACTCATCAGCTGCTTATTTACTGAAGAATGAACTCCAAAAGGTTTGTGCAAGATGGGTCAAAAACAGACTCTGGCTTAAGTCACCAAACTGGTAATCAACAAATACATATATTTAATTTGCATTGTTTGTTAGGCTTTTTATTTATTATATGCTGTGGGTATGTAAACTTGTTTCTGTAAACAATACATATTTAATATTTTCTCTATAATGTCAACATTAAGACCATTATCAATAAAGGTCAACATATTTATCTTGGTCTGAATCAATGAAATTGTGTTTACCATATTGAATGATATATTTTTGACAGTCTTTATCTCTTAAACATTTGGAATCTTCTGGAATGAAATTTTCCATTAGGTAATAGGTATTTATTTTAGAAAATTCTAACTATGACCTAGGTCTGGAAGAGGAGTAGAAAATCTTGGTTACTGGAAAAATTATTTATTCCTTCAATAACATCTGGACAGATATCATTTATATTGTTGTCATCTGATTTTGATTGTGGGGTAAAATTGTTTATTAATCTCTGAAAATTCTTGGAAAGAGACAATAACTGAAAATTATAGTGAATTCAAATAAGGAAACCTTGGATTATGTTACTGTGATTCCAAAGACCTGTTGGCACATCTATGCAATTCAGGTCACTGGTACATTAGTACATTGGAGACTACCAGCCATTACTGGCATATCAACACCTTCAGTATTGGAAAATATCTGGAATACCACTAAAGATTAATTAGATTATTCAGGACATTATTTGTCAGGATTTGTGTTAGTAATTCTAGGATTTGTATTAATATTTTTAGGATTTGTGTAAGTAATTCTAGGATCTGGGGTTTAATTCACAATACCAGTTCTATTTTTATATTTTTACTTATATTCTAAGGAAATAAATTATTAGTTGAATTTTACAAAACTGGATGGGTTTTGTTCTTTTCTATTACTTATTTTAAGACCATAGTGTCATAATAGCAACAGGAGACATTTGAATGAGACTGTCATTGGTTGTGTTCCTCTCTGAATCAGACTCAAGGAAAAATAATAAAGTTAATAAGGAATGAGACTATATTCTGACTTCTGCTTAGGAAAAATTAAAACATGGCTGTCTTCATTAAGTATGGTATTATACATACCTAACATTGAAAACCAACAGGCTCTACTAACTGACTGTCCTCTCAAGGGAATTTTCAATGTGGGCAAATTCTTGCATTGGGCTGGCAAAAGTTTTTTTATTATTAAAAAATGCCAAGCTTTACTTGTCCTTAATTGTGTTTAATCAATATCATCATGTAAAATGGGTCAAATATACATCCAGTGTACGACATTCACCATAAAATATGTGAATGTAACATGTTTACATGCATTTTTTGTGGTGATCTTCCTTCATGACTGTTAGAGCTGACCACCTAGCACCACAAGCCTGTCAATTTTTGAAAAGCCAAGTAGGAAGATTGAAAAAAAAAAAAAATAGGGAAATTGGGAACTAAAATCATGAGGTATTTACATAGCTTTTTTAAGTGCCAGATTCAATAAATATTAACCAACCTTATAGGTCCAATAAGTGTGAAATTCTCAATGGATGCACCAAAGGTGACCACAAAAAACTTTTCATGGGGGCGAACAGGTAGTAAGTAGTCAGTGGTAGTGGTTAGCCATTAAATTTTACTGATGTAGGCCAAAAGGTGGCACTCTACAGTTTTATGTTTTGCATAGGGTTAGAAGTGAAAAGAAATTGACTTTCTTTTCACTGGTTATAATGGCTATTTAAAAAATACCTAATATATATCCTATGTATTATTCCAAGAATCTTTAATTCCCTTTTATTTTGGTTTATGATTGATGGGTGTAATATGGATAATAGAGTATACAACTTGGCCTTACATCAGATGTGCACCTTTCAAAAAACTGCTAGCTCCACTTGGTTATTTTCGCTTTGTGGACTTCAGAGGTTAATTGTAAAACAAAGAGCTAACAACTTTTGTTACGTTTAATATGCTTGGTAATTCATCCATTACACTTTCTGAAGCTGGTTTTATCTAGTTGTACAAAATTCATTTTCCCAATTTTAATAGGTGCTAAAGATAGTGTGCTTTAGACTAATTCAGGGTGATTTTTTTTAGCACAAGGGAGCAGTCATTTTAGTTAGTAGTGTTCGTAGATCATATACAATTTCTATAAGTACAAGATCCAAAGATATGTCAGCCACATTACTTGAAAGTAGCATTGAGATATGCCAAAATTCTCTCAACTGTGCTTGTTCAAAATGCAAACATCTTCACCTTACATACATCTAGTAAAGCACCCCAAGCATGTTTAAAGCTGTTTTAGTGCCCTCATCCCCTTTAATCCTATGTACCAGTGACTACGGTATGTGCTTTATTCCCCCACCGAGAACATGCCTCCTTTTCATAATCTGGTCATATGTGACTAAACTGCATAATAGCTAAGCCTAAAGGTTAAACTTAAGTATACAAGCAATAAAGCCAGTGTAACTAATTAACAGCTAACCCTATCATTGCATATTGTGAAAAGGTCTGCAGCTCAGACAAACTTGAATGAAACCATTTTCTACAAAGTGTGTTTATAATTGATTAGTAAAATAATATCCTATATTTTTGTAACTTACGATACCTATGACTTCATTTTAACAGTTCAAATGTGCAGTCACAAGTTACTGTACTTGGGGCAACTGGTTTTCCCATGTTTGATGTCCTCTCTTATTTACTTAGGACCAACTCATAAAACATGTAACACTCTTTACTAAATAAAATATTCTGAATTATGATTTGGGGGCAAATATACTGCATGGTAATTTTTCATTACTTCTTTTAACTTAATCATGGTAATTCATGTTTATATATATATATATATATATATATATATATATATATATATATATATATATATATATATATATATATATATATGGTACAGAAATGCCAGGTGCTTACAGGCATAGTTTCTTTGGTGGGAATAGAAATGATAGTTTGATTGTACAGAAACTTACACAAAACTCAAAGTGATTTTTCATCAAATTGAAACTAATTAGTGACAACTTTATTTATGTGGGGTGGTACTATAGTATTGTTGTAGTTTTTTTAATCTGAAATTTGCATGAATAATTTTCAACTTAACATTCCATTTACTGAAGAAAAATTTTTTTTTGTAATGTGATATTATTTCATCACAACAATATTTGCAGGTGATTAAACAGAATATGGCTTATTTGGATTGCATCTGATATATCTATTTATGTTGGTTTTAGAAGAAATGAAAATCAACAAACACAATATAATGATCGGGAGATCTCTGCCAAAAATCGGGAGACATTACGAGATCGGGAGGTGGGCGTGAGTCAGGTGTAACACCATTCACTGGCAACCCGTACATCGAGTAGGATTGTTAGCCTATAGCTAAAATAGGGTAACCTACCGTTAAGCTCACCTCGCAACCATTTGCTATACAAATATAAAGACTTTCAGTGCGTAGGTACTTTCAGTGCGTAGGAGCGCTCAGCCATGATTATTTGTGTTGTAACTGTGAATTACCTGTAAATTTCACGAAATCGGATGCATGAAGTCATGTAACATTTTGGTTATATGATATTTATGTGATTATAAACAAAATGACATAATTACCTTAATCAAGAAATGGCTTAGTTAATTGAATTTTCCACTACTGAATGCGTCCGGGCACCTGTAAAATGTCAATAGCAACCCCCGCCGAAGCTATACATGTAAGATAGTGCTTGATTGGACCATTTGCAAGAGAGAATACATTCGTATGTTCTCGGTCAATCCCACAACTTGACCTCTGGTGGAATCAGTAAACAATTAATAAAATCCGGTTTAGACGAATGTAGTCACGGTCTATTTTTAGATCATTTTTCTTGTCTCCGTTTGGTGGTGATACTAGAGTTAGATTTTGGCATTCTTTCTAAGGATTTAAAGGCAATTGTTTATTCTTTAGAATGTGAGCTTATGGTGTGGTTGTCTGTGTATATTTCGGCGACAGCGCACATTTAGTAATAAGGCCCTGGGATGATTCGAAAGTGAAATCTGTGTTTCGTTGCATGGTGTTTTGCTTACAATTCAGTCTTTCCAAAAAATGCAGGTCAACCCTTGACAAGAACTTCACCGTAAAGTCATCTATGAAGTTATTTTAGATTAACATATGATTTGTATTGATTGTCACACAGTGGAAAGTTCAGTACTGAGAAACAAATGTTGAGACTATATAGTAAAATTAATTGTGTTATATGGCCTGGTACATGTATCGCTCATAAATCGCCGAGATTGCTCGAATTGACATCATTTAAAAAAAAAAAGTGGCAAAATCAATTCTTGCACTTCGCGATTGCAATCGACCACCAGTAACAAATGTAATTTGCCTAACAAATGTAATTTGCCTAAATCGGGAACTATGTCATAAACTTTGTTTCATCACTGGTGACAATATGTTTTCAGGCTACAACTATGCTCCCTCTTTGCCATGTATTATACCATTGTTAAAAACTCTAACATAATTTTGTTGTTGTAGGGTTTAAAGCCACTTTTCAGCACAAGATACGCTATACAAGCAGCTAGTATAAATGGTGGAGGAAAAGCCCAGAAAGAACCACCTACCCACCAGAAGCTACTGGCAAGCTTACTCACAGAAGCACATTGTGCGGAACCTGAGACTCGAACCCACGCAGCCAGAGGTGGTAATGAGTTGTGGTGAGCTCATTAGACCACTAGGTCACGATAGACTTTTATAACTTTCTGTTCAGATTATCTCATCTTTGGACATAAAATCCTGAAAGTTTCACATCGAAAGACTTTCGAGCTTTGTTCATTAATACTCTAAGCTGAAGAGATCGTTCCCGTTGACCTAGTGGCAACTGCGTCCGCCTCGGCCAAGTCATACCAAGAAGTTAGTATTAGGACTGGTCGGCCTGGTGTCAGGATAATGTGACTGCGTGGGAACATCATGCTACATGTCTGAGGCATGATGCACCAGTGCTAGACATCACTATAAACTGTCGCACTGCAGTCATCGTAGCGATACGACTTAAAAATTGTTAAAGCTACGTTAAAAATCCAAATCACATACACACGCGCGCTAAGCAGACTGACTCGAATGCAGTTAGATCAAAGTTTACATATCACTGTCTTCAATTCAAAGCTGGCATTTTTAACAATCCCTTCAGTTTTGTAAACTTTTATGTCAACATTTTTATTATTAATGTAATATTTTAAAACAAGTCAGCTGTGAAATACACCACTGAATTTGTTACTATTTGTTCAGAGTAGCTTCTTGAGTTTTTATACCGGCAGAAGTAGACGTAGTCACAATCTGAATACCGGCGGGTTTTTTGTTGTTGTTTTTTTTTTTTTCTGTTGTAACCAATGTTATACATACCACCATAGGCAAATCACCAAATTCATCAAATTTATATGTATTCCTACACCTAACTCTGAGGTCAGTGCTCTACTTTCACTTTCCGGAAATTACTTACCAATGATCCGAATTGCTTTACTCGATACCAATACTACTTCCGGGACAAGCATGGACGGTTATGATTTTTTTCGTATGTTGGGTGCAGGAGCAAAATTTGATTTTAAACGTTTCCAAAAGGATGCAGAAGTTCTTAAGGTGGTACACAATAACATATAAGCACATAAATCGTTAAAAACGTTATAAAGACAAATTAACCATAATAAGCAAGAAATATGTCTCAAATTACAGAGAGAGAGAGAGAGAGAGAGAGAGAGAGAGACTATTTTTGTCATCATGATAGACTTGATAGTAAACCAATTTTAACAGTTCGTTTCGTTGTGTTCCGCAAGAAATAGCTGGGATAATTAGCATTGATGGGGAGAATAAAATGTAAAATGGTGTCCTACTAAATACTGCAAAGCCCGACAAAATCTGACAAAGCCTAGACCAACAAGTAGGTCTCTGCTTTTTTTTAATATCTGACAGCAGCAGAGACCAACGGCCTTATGCAATAGCCCATACTGATCGTTTAACAGACTTTTAGTTCTTACATATCGGACGCTCGCTAGTAACTAATAAATTTATTTCTTTTGACCTTAATATGCGGATAGAAACTAAAATCCTTTTTCGTTTGATCTATGGCGTCAAATCCTTCAGAACACTCAAATTTTAGTAAATAATCACTGTCAGAACAGAACACCCATGTATACATCTATTAATGACTTTATTTCTAAATTACTGACACATGCGTAGAAAGCAGCATCACCCCAAGACAAGAACTACTGTGGGAAACCTTTTAGCGAAGAGTATATCACATGGAACTTAATTTAATATTAAAATGGATGTGTTGCAGAATATCAAATTATAATATGAGGAGTAAGTTCTTTGGAGTGATTCTTAAGAAATTTTCAGTGCTCTTAGAGATCTGAGCATCCAGATCACATGACATTTTAAAATGACTCTCCATTTCTTCATGTGACATGTCCCAGTGATGTGGCTCATTCTTCATGTGACCAATCTGCAGAATAGCTGATGTTGTTGTTGGGATTAATGCCATTTATCAGCACACGATAGGCTATTCATGGCGGCCAGTATTAATGGTGGAGGAAGAAACCGGGAAATCACTGGAAAGAGCCACCGACCCACAAGAAGCTACTGGCAAGCTTTCTCACATATCCACATTCGCCAAATCCTAGACTCGAACTCATGCAGACAGAGGTGAGATGGCAGCGATCCGTAACGGACAGCGCTTTAGACCACTCGGCCACTCGGGGGCCCTACAGAATAGCTGAAAGCAAAACTTAAGTAAGCAGGCATGAAGCTTTATCATTTCAATTATCTTGTAAAAAGGACTGCCCTTCAAAATGCTATTCTGACATAGTTCAAAGAAACATGTTCTATTAAGTATTATCTAAGCACCTGCAATTAATTGGCAAAGTGATGATGTCCTATTTTGTTGTAATGGTGTTTAAATTAAATTGGTGACAATATAAATCATTTATATAATCAGGTTTCTCAGTCTGATTTCGATAATTTTGTCAAATCATTGATATGCCATAATACTAATTCAGTGTGACCCAGATATAACACAGTAGTTGGGAGCCATAGAACCTGAGCATGTTATAGATCAAACCATATTATAAGCAACCAGGTCAGTTAGCTAAAGACAATGACATGTACTGAAAAACAATATGGGGTGATATGTAATAATTGCAGGCAGTAAACTGCATGCTTTATTGGCACAGTTACAATCTTAAATCAATGTACATGTATATTAAATGAGAACTTCACCTGTAGTGAAAACAGAGAAGGCATATATAATATTTGACTTTGTTTAGAGAACCATGGATTGGTGTATATTCATGTATGCTTTTTATATATACATATCTAATGTATAGCCTGAAGAGAATATCAACATTGTACTCACCCACAAGTCTCATCACATACACTGAATCCACAATACAAGTCATTCCATTGCAAATGTGCACACACAGAGACTTAAAATAATCAATAATTTTGTCACAGGTTATATAGGTCTAAATTCATGGGAAAAACTGCACAATCATGTAACAAATGATGAAGCACGTTTACTTTTCAGTATGTCCTAAATTCCATAAAAGTTAGTTTGCATTTTAAGCTGCTATTGGTGGTGTTCATAAGGATAAACTTATTCCTGCAAAACGGAAACTTTCATGGCACAATTCCAGTCACATTGGAAAAGGAAAACACCCATCAGATTCCATTGCTTTTATTTAAGTTTGGTACTGACTTCCACTGAAGAAAGTTTCTTTGTTTTTATTGAAGATTATAGTTGGCTTTCTTTGATGGGTGTGTGCACTATTGAAGTCACAGCTAAAGGACAGCTTTGGAGAACCATACAAATGCCCATTTCTTATTGTAATGGCAACATCAAATAATTGTATTGCATGATTGAGACTGATTTTTTTTTCTCCGTTTGTTTAGTATGTTTTCATCAGTTAGTGCTTCAAAGGTAATGTTATCTTTGAGATTTCAGCAAACTATTTTATCTGGAATTGGCCAACATTTGTAATCAATGTACCTCCCTGCCTACTGAATAGACCAACAAGTAAGATGTTAGGTGGGTGGGTTTTTTTACATTTGTGATAGCAGAGTGATGCTGCCTTCCATGCATGCATCAAAATTTAACAGAGTCAACAGACGATAGAGACGCAGAAGTTCAAGTTTGATGACAGGGATTACTACACAAAATGTTAGTGTTCTGAAGGATTTAATTCAAAGTGAAATGACGAGAAATTTTACTTACCAACAAAGATAGATTATGAGATAATGCCTTGTCCTGTTGATCTCTGCAACCAGAAATATCAACAACGAAAAAGCAGATATCTCGCAACATATAATACTCATGCTAGCTGTCATCATAAGCAGATTATGATTTACATGTAATAATTCTCTATTAAGATGGTTTGCCAATATGGACAAAGAATTTATTTATGTAATCTAGATACATTTCAGTGCATTTTTTTATAACATGTTTGTGGCTTCCTTTCATGGGGTCTCTGAATTTCTCTGATCCATACTAATGGTTGTATATACAAGTTTAAACATCCAACAATGTCTCCAATTATAAAAAAGAATTGCCAGATGGTATATTTTGCTGCCAATAAGAAAAAAAAATCATAGTTTTCAACATTGGCAAAGCTCTACACGATCCCAAAATAAACATTTTACACATTATTTTTCATACCTTTTAGAAGAAAAAATCTTTTTCATGTATGAGAAAAATACATATGAAATTTCTGGAGCCACACTATGATTGTCTTGTATTATTCATTTGCAATCGCTTCCCCAAAATGATAATCAACTTTTTACATCTTTTAAAGAATTATTTTTTGGTGTACAAGAAAAATATAGTATATAAAATTTCAGGAGCCACACCAAACTGTATTTTATCCAAATTTGTGTTATAATGGAGCATGCTATAGCGGGGCCACACTGTAACTGCTGTTTAGGTGTGTCTGGCGTCAACAGGCACTACAGTATCACTAGAAATGTTTTAAGAAAAGTATGTTCACTCAAAAAATGAGTTGGCAAAATCTGCTTTCACGTTTTGAGAAACTGGCTTGTGATGGAAATGAGCTTTCAAAAGGAAGAATAAAAATTATGAAAGTTCCATTTGATCAGTGATATTGGTACCTAAGGTTTGACAACAGTTCAAATTTGCAGTCTTATTTTGGTAAAGTAGATATTCCAACTTAATTTTTTTTTATTACAGCCCACATTATATCCAACCTTTATTCATTTTGGTCAACTAATAAGGCATTTAGCATTGTTTACTAATTAGTAGACATATTCTAAATTGGCGGAGGGGTGTACATATGCTGCTTGGTATATTTTTTTCATTTATTTGTTTTATTTGAGTGTTTATATGTATGGTACTCTGTAAAGTTAAGCAATGACTCATTTAAGATGCTTTGATGGAATGCAGATTTTACTTCTAGAGATTTTAAGTGATCATGCTTGGGACTGAAGCTAATTATTGATAATTTTATTTTTGTGATGTACTTTTTTATGTTACTATTGTTGTAGGGTTAAAACACTAGGATGTAAACATTCTGTGTGTTGTGTAATATTTCTTATTTCTATCCTAATGAAAGTGAGGGACTCTCAAGTTTATGTCAGGGACTCTCAGTTATATCCTGGGGACTCCTGAGTTCCATGAGTGAAGCATCCATGACTCCTTATTCTGTAATTCTGTTGTGAGCCCTGGCTTTGTTCTCTGTTACATAGTTTGATTCACTTTCTCAAGTCTGAATTATCCTTTGCAAATTGATATTTAAGTTAGTGGGAATTTTTTTTTCTAAAATATCACTTTTTGTTTAAAAACAAAATATTGTTCTCTTTCCTCTCCCCCCCCCTTTATCCCATTCACCATTATGTTGATGTGGAGTGTTGAAGTCCCATTCATGCCAACACTTATGTTTTGTCCTTAACTGCAAGCAAGAACAACACTATACTCCAAACATGGGGCCCTATGTGGTTGAGTGGTCTGTTCTTGCCTTTACCAATCACTCCTATTTTACCTCTTTCCACATTGGGTTTGAGTCTTAGGCTTGGCCAGTTTGGGTATGGGAGAAAACTAGCCAGGAGACTCCTGTGTGTCAATGATTCTTGCTAGAATTTTTGCAGGTTCTTTCTCCACAACTAACTGCTTAAAAATGGCCTAAAACCCACAGCAACACTGACAACTATGTCCAGCAGCACTGAAATCATGAATCATTATTCCACTAAGTAATGCCCATCTGTGGAATACATACCAGTTACTGTTACCCCATAAGTGAGAAAGCTGCAGTCATACCATAAGTGATCAAAGTTATCATTTTTGCCTGTGAATGCAACACATTACTACATAAACATGCTGTTTCAGAACAGTGTATTGCCAGTCATAAGACCATGTGCATCAGGAAATGGTTATACTTTAGCAAGACATGCTACAGTGCTATGTCAGATACTATACTCAACATTTAATTTTAATATTTTTAGACAAAGAAATTTGAAAGAAAACCATTTTTTGCCGATGTTGGCTAGTATGCACAGTATGTTGCTCAACTAAAATATTATCATACAATAACAGACTGACTGTCGTGACCCAGAACTTTGATGTGTAAGATGATTATTCAAAGCAGATTTGGAGTCTGACTTATTCAAACAACATTAGCAGTATAATAGAATTAATAAAAAATCTTTCAAGATAAATAGAGTGAAAGAGACCATCATTAAATCTTACTTATTAAATATCAGAATAATATGAATTTTTCTTCCATTTAATTTTACAAAGACATATATAAACACACACACACACACACACACATATATATATATATATATATATATATATATATATATATATATATATATATATATATATATATATTCAGATCAAAAGACCAACACCAGTTGTTGTAAATGATGCTAAAGAAAATCAAGAGAATCCAACACCATTATTCCAACACTCAAGGAAGAGAAAAGGTGAACATCATCAGATAGATAAGCCAAAGAAAAGCAAAGGTATGTATGAAAACTTTGGTTTTGCAAATAAGTGACATTTTGTTAATGCTTAAATTTGCATACTAGTGATGGTGTCCTGATGTTTACACAGGAGTCAGTGATCAGATGACTTTCTGAAAGCTCATCACATAATTGCCATCTTTCAGTTGTGCCAGGCTCCAACTTGTTCTTTATAAGTCGTTTTAAAATTTTCAAGACTTAAAAAATATTAGTATGTTCCATTACAGTAGTCTCCATCTTATTAAGCCACCTCAGCACAGTAGGAATGTGGCCATATTAGAGATTTGGCATTTTCAGATGTATATAATAATTGCACATAATGTATGAAACATTGAAGAGACAGTATTTCTGATGAAAGTTTGATTAAAGTTGGTATATAAGCTTATGTCAGCAAAATTTTGGAAGATTTGAGTTATGAATGACATTCATCCATATTAAAGAAGGATCTTGCATCTGATTGAACACTTTAAAGACCAAATATCTGTTAAATTTTGATTATATTTGGTATGTAAGTTTTATTAAATAATATTTCTTGTGAGTTCAGTTGAGTTAGATTCACACATCTTAGGTGATCTTGTTAAGATTTATCTGAGCTTGTAAACACTTGAGAGGCTGTGTTTCTGGTCAGATTTTTTTATCACATCTGATATGTAAGCTTGTATGAAGAGATTTGAAGAGTTCATTTTTGAGTGAGATCCATCCATATTATTGAGGATCCAGGTTGATACAACCTACATGGTCAAGAGCACAGTGTCTGAACCTCTAAGCGGCTGCTGCTCCCTTGGGTAGAAAGTTTAGTGGTTTCTAGGGGCAATGTCCCAGGTTGGTAGGAATAAATCCAGGATTCCTTACTGACTGCACACATTGACATCCCTTATAATGCCAGGTAAGTGTATGTATGTACTTTAAGATTGGAGCTACAAACAGTTTTTAAGTTATGAATCATATGGGAACATAGGAGTATGTTGATTGTATAAATGTCTGGTCCCTCATATGAAGAGATAGATATTGTTCCTGTGTTGATGGTCTAGGAAAAATCACTGATGCCACAATTAATAGACAGTGTAGTATTGATGTGTTCCAAACTTTTATTTCCCTTTTACTATTCAATATCATTATGATTATGTACTCACCAGCTGACATATGTCAACTACCCTGGTGAGTGATATCAGATCCTCATGGGCCTCTTGTTGAAATATAAGCTTAATAGCCAGTGAGAGTCTAAGGAAAATGCTGATTGGCTGTTTTAAAGTAATGGTTTGAACCCAGCAATCTTTGAGAGTCTAAGGAGAATGCTGATTGGATGTTTAAATTAATGCTCCATGCCCAGCAACCTGTGATTGCTTATGGAGATTTGATGTTTAATTTCATAGTTTGAAGCAACCATGATAACTGCTAAATATTTGAATACCATGAAAAATATTAACTCCACTATATTTTCAGGGAGGCTTTCATTTCTTGGAATTTCACAAACTTTTAGAAACTTTCAACATCAATGCCAACATTTTATTCCATCCATGTCAAGGAACACTTTGACATTGTCAAAAATCACATGTGCCTGATTTATGCAACCTTGTCTAATTTCTCACAGTCTATTGTCTTTATTGGGGTTTTTTTGTGTAACAATGCCATGACTGTGACCATTTTTTACTTTAACTATTTGCTTTTTTCACTGACTTTTTTAATAGTCACAGTGTGTGTCATGTTAAGTGAGACAAGGCTGTAAATATTCACCATTTACTTTGAAAGCTCATTGGTGTAATCATTTTCATCAAATTCTTCCAGTGTCTGATGATGAATCCAGTGATTCAGACAATGATAATGGTGATGAGTCAGAAGAATCTAGTCATGAATCTGGCTCAAGGCAATCAGATGTGGAAGATAGATTGAGTCAAGACTCGGATAATGAACTACAAATCCTAGGCAATATACGTGACAAGGGAGGTGACTCAGAGCAGACAGATACCAGAGTCAGAAAGAAAAAGAATAAGAAAATAACTGCTGAAAAACTAGCAACAATAAAACAAGAAGAGGTAAGTCACCCTATCTGCATTTGTAATTTCACTTTGCCAATATCCAGGTTCAGAATTTAGTCCTGAATCACTCATCCTTTTCAGTTTGTTGCATTTCTGGTAATAGGCCCAAGGAGCTTATGGAACGGCCTGTTCCCCGAATTTTTCTGCATGGGCGTTAATATTAATTTGCACAGTGCAAGATGTGGGTAAGTCAAACTGTTGTAAATTGAGTATTTATAGTACAAAAATTTGGGGGCCCCGAGTGGCCTAGTGGTCTAAAGCGCTGTCCGTTACGGATCACTGCCATCTCACCTCTGTCTATGATGTTGATATGTGAGAAAGCTTGCCAGTAGTTTCTCGTGGGTCGGTGGTTCTTTCCTCGGATTTCCCGGTTTCTTCCTCCACCATTAATACTGGCCGCCATGTATAGCCTATCGTATGCTGAAAAATGGCGTTAAGTCCCAAAACAACCAACCAACCAACAAAAATTTGCTTCATAAGAAGATGTTTTATGTGCTTTTTAGAAAGAAATGCAAACTATATTTATAGTGAATAACCTTAGAAGAGTGAACTTAAATTTTGATGAAGAGACATAAACCAATATTTTTATGACTATCAATACTTAGAAATAAGAGACATGCCTGTTAAATGGAAAAATGCAAATAAAAGAAAGAACATTATATTATTTATAGTAGTTTCATTCCTACATGAATGGTAGTGATTACCGAAAAATGCAACATTTATGTGCATTTATTTTTATACACAAAGCATCATACTCACTTACGAGTCCAACTGCAAACTGCACAGACCCAGATCTGCCATCATGTAATACACTGGCAGATACTGATATGAGTAATTTGTTAAGAGTAGTCAGTAGAACAAAATAACATTGACCCTGATTTGCTGGGGCATTATGTGATGGTAGTTCAGGGTCTGTTGCATGCAATTGGACTTGACTTAAAAGCGAGTATATATGGTACTCTTTATTTATCCCATTTTATCCATATTTTACTGGTGAGCACTGGCAAAAGCTTGTTCACAAACAGTGGGGTAGATAAGCTATGCTGTCTTTTCTGGCCATTATTGTACACATGAACTGCAGTTTTGTTGGCCATAAGTACTGCTTGCTTTGTTAACATTTAAAATTTATTTTCAATGGGATACTTAAGAAAATAAATTTTTACACTACTGGTACTAATGAGCAGTTGCATTTATCTGAGAAATTTCCTCTGATCTTAAAATCTCAAACAAGTTTCCATTTTTAGGAAATTATTACATTTTTAATTAAGGCTTTTATTTATTCTTTCTTTAGTTTTTACTTTTCACCATTTGTTAACAGGTTGAAGAGGTTTTTAGATAAATAAATGCAAAATGTAAGTGATGTTAAAATCAAATCTAAATAAATCAGCATGATAAGACTTCCCAAAATTGATGGAATATATTTGATAGCTCCTTTTAAAAATGAAAACCTGCAAGTACATTCAGACTGTCTAACTTATAAGACTTCCCAAAATTGATGGAATATATTTGATAGCTCCTTTTAAAAATGAAAACCTGCAAGTACATTCAGAGTGTCTAACTTATAAGACTTCCCAAAATTGATGGAATATATTTGATAGCTCCTTTTAAAAATGAAAACCTGCAAGTACGTTCAGACTGTCTAACTTATAAGACTTCCCAAAATTGATGGAATATATTTGATAGCTCCTTTTAAAAATGAAAACCTGCAAGTACATTCAGACTGTCTAACTTATAAGACTTCCCAAAATTGATGGAATATATTTGATAGCTCCTTTTAAAAATGAAAACCTGCAAGTACATTCAGACTGTCTAACTTATAAGACTTCCCAAAATTGATGGAATATATTTGATAGCTCCTTTTAAAAATGAAAACCTGCAAGTACATTCAGACTGTCTAACTTATAAGACTTCCCAAAATTGATGGAATATATTTGATAGCTCCTTTTAAAAATGAAAACCTGCAAGTACATTCAGATTGAATTAAGTTGAGTTCCAATTCAATTCAATTCAGTTATCTTAGTCATCAGAATGTGACCTTCACAAATACAACCATACCTAACTTTGTTGCTGTATACACATTTAATCAGGATTTTTTGTGCTGCTAATGTTTACTTGTTTTTTGCATCTATTCCTTCTTTGTTAATATAGAAACATGCAAGTATTTAAATGCTTTATTGTTCAGCTCTGTTATTTTTTAATTATATAAATTTTAAAATGTATTTAGTTGCATTCTGAATCTTGCATAATTCAATCAAAAATTGAAAATTGTTGATTTTACAGTATCACTTCATCTGATCTGTACCTGTAATCAAGAACCATTTGTCTTTATAGTCAGTATATTTCACTTCTCATATATAGTGTTTTAGGACAGGTTTCATGATATATATTTATTTTTCAGATTAACCACATCAGGAATCAGCATAGAATCCATGTTTATGGAACAGACATCCCCTCTCCAATAGTAACTTTTGAGGAGTTAAGCTCACAGTACAAGCTCCACCCACAAATCATCAAGAATATAAAGGCTGTTGGGTATCAGATACCCACACCAATACAGATGCAGGCCATACCAGCCATGTTACATGTATGTGAGAATGTAACTTGTCAACATTAACATTTACCCCCACCCCACCCCTCCCCCATCCTATTACCACCCCACCTTCAATAATAGATGCTCATTTGCAATACACTGGTTCCCCTCATGAATGGCCCCACTGACCAATAGTCACCCACTCTTTACAGCCAAAATCCCTTGGCATTTTGTCAAGTTCTTATTCAAAAGTACCCCTCAAGAAAGGCCACCCCACTAATGCGACCAGTGACCACCATATTAGTGCACAAATGTAAAATTTATCCCTCACCAACGGCCACATTGTATTGGTATTTTGTCCAGAACCAGTATTTAATTAATGTGAGGTAAGTAATCTGATCATTTTCCCTGATGTCTGTTTCGGGATGTCAGGTTTTGTTACTGAAAGAAGTGTTGGCTAAAGTACATGTTTTTATTATATCATGAACACTAATGTCAGCAGTGTTGTGATAGAGCTTTGGGCTTCACATGGCAGATTTTTAATTGGGGCTTATGACTTTTTTAAGGAGGGTAACACAATTTTAGCTTTAATTGTCAAGATCATAACATAACCTGGTCAGATAGAAATGGGGTCAGCAGTGTTTTGATAGAGCTTTGGGCTTTACACAGTGGAATTTTTGTTATTGTAATGTCAAGATTACAACATGGTTAGATAGGATAAAAATAGATTTTTGGATTAACACACACACAGAGAAATAATCATTTAACAAAATAGGGTACCATACAAAGACAAAAAAAATCATGTGACAGTTCATGTGACATTTCCTGCATAATAAGGCATTTCCTTTACAAATGTTTCATCTGCAAAATTAAACTGCAGTATTGTGTGATTAGACACATAGGAATAAATCATTACAAAACTTTAAAAGGTACTTGACTTGATGACAATGGGGAGAAATCATATGCCAAAAAATTTATGCTGGAAAGACTTAAATAAATAAGAGCATAAATTAAGGAGAATATTTGAGTAAATGAAAAGATAATTATTTTAAATACGAAACAGCATATGTACCATGACTCCAGTAATGTTTTTGTAATGCTCATGTCAACAATACCCCACTGACATTTCACATCTATGTATACAAACTGTTAATTTATGTTAGGAGCTGGAAATAAATCTTGCTTTTAAGATGAGAACATTTAAATAATTAATGCTACTATGAAGATATTAACTGCTATCCTACTACATACATATACACCTCACAAATATATACCCCACTCTGAAAAGGCCACCCTTCCTATAAGGCCACTTTCCCAGAGCAGATGGGGTGGCCATATATGAGGGGGACCACTGTATATGTAGCTTATGTCACTTAATTTTCAATTCAAAGGGAGTTGAATATTATCAGTATTTGTGAGTAAATTAAGACAGAACTGTTCACTTAAATGATTTGGATAAGTAGTGAATTGTAATATTTGCTCTCTCAATGGAGACATTCAGTTAAAAGAAAAGCTTATTCTGTGAAGTTGAGTATCTTCAAGAAAGTTTATTCTGGCAAATTCACAAGTACATTTAATAAAATGAGGGGTTTCAATAATTGTTTTATTCTTACAAATATGATCTTCTCTATCATATATATGACAATATGGGTTGAAAGAAAACAGTCTGAAGCTCAGTAATAAATTTTTATATCTTTAAATAATGTTGAATATATAAATACCATGCCTTGAAAAAACTTCACTAATTTACATAAACTAATGGCATTGCTATACAGTTGGCTAGCATTTTCTTTAACACACCACTCACCACCACCACCCCATACAAATGTATTCATTTTTGTAATTTGTGATCATTTTTCACAATACTGCTGTTTGGTACATAACATAATCTGCGGTGATGGACCAAAACTACTGCTGTATAACAGGAGCAAGCAGTGTCGATTTGTTTTCTATTGGAATGTCTTCATTTATGGGTAATTAATATATGCTCATTTGCATCTCTGTTAACTATACATTGTCGGAATCATGCAATATTTTACGATATTGCATACCTTAATATTGTGCACACATGGACAACATAAGTATGTGCCTGATAGTAGTATAGTGTATTAGGAACTACTTTGTAAGTAAATTATGTACACCCATGTAGTAGAAAATTTAGGTTTTGTTTGATTAAATTTGTTTCTGACTGAACTAAGGTAGCTGTTTCATGGACTGCCACATGCCAGCTGCTTTGCAATAATCGATGTTAACTTTTTGATACAATGTTTCAGATTTAGGCTAGTGATAGATGCCATACAGGTCATAAAATTGCTGGGATCCCTACAAAGAGCATGCAAGTGTCAAGGCATAAAAGTGTCTTCTTTAGTTGGTAATAAGAATGGCAAAAGATACACTTGCAATTTTACATTCTGAGTTTCCTCAAAATGTACTGCAAATCCAAATTATCCAAATTACATGAGCTAAGACATGGGTTCTCAAGCTTGATTACATATTTCAAAATTGAACTATAATTTTAACTTCATTTCAAGTGCTATAACATCCTCCATACTACATTCAAAATGAAATGAACATTATATTCCTTAACGTCTTTTTAATAATAATAATTGAAAGACTTTATAGTTTTCTGCATTTTGATTACAAACATTCAATGACAGAAACACACATGTAGGCAAGTCAAGACATGTACTTGCTGTTCAAATCAGATGTATTGCATGTAGAATTGATTCAAATAAATCCAGTCATTAATCTCTAAATTTAGTAGAATCAACAAAAATATCAAAATCCATTCATTCCAGACCAAAGGAAAAGTTGTTGCAGTGTGCATTCCTTCCCAGTATGACTCTAAATTTCTATTATAAGTAGACCAAAATGACAATTTCTTCCAAATTGATGTCGAGCACATGATTGAATCGGGGCAGAGTTATGTGTGCATTAAAATGTTAAGATGAATCTACACTTGTGTATTTAGTTTGGAATATATAATAAATTCAGTTACGGGGTCCCAAGTTACGGATCACTGCCATCTCACCTCTGCGTGGGTTCGAGTCAAGGATTCGGCTAATGTGGATATGTGAGAAAGCTTGCCAGGAGATTCTCATGGGTCAGTGGTTTTTTCAGATGATTTTTTTGGTTTCTTCCTCCACCATTTATACTGGCCGCCATGAATAGCCTATTGTGAGCTGAAAAAAGGGCGTTAAGCCCAACAACAACATAAATTCAGTTACCTTGTTTCATGTAGTGTATTTTTGTTTATATAATTAAGCCTTTAAAAGAATAAGAAAATAAGTATATAATGAAAAGGTTGTTGCATTTGTATGACAGTATGAACTTGTTTAGACTGATGGATATACTGCACTGCTAAGGTGAAAAAACTTGTTCATATTTTCCCATATAAATACAGTAACCTATAAGTATGGTTTTTATTGTTTTCTACCTGAGCACTTTTTTTTCCTTTATAAAAAATTAAGGATGAACAGTAATATTTTTTCTGCTAAATGTTTAGAGGCATGAAATGATGGCATGTGCCCCAACAGGTTCAGGAAAGACGGCAGCTTTCATACTACCTATACTTCATCACCTCCAGGAACCCAGAAAGGATGGGTTAAGGGCCCTAGTTCTGGCTCCAACAAGGGAACTGGCCAAACAGGTACAATAGTCATATTGTTACACACTAATAATTGTTTTCACAAGGATCTCCAAAATGCACTCATCTTTAAATAAATATACTTTATAAAGGTCTATTTTACTGAATGCTTTGTTCAGGATGTAATTTTCTCATCTGACAATTGATTGACTGTCGGACAAAAAAAACCTAGACAGAAGTGTGAGGAAGAAAACTCAGAATTTGATTCATCTAAATATCTTGAGTCAACAGATCACTGTAGGAGAGTATATATCAGCAGTGAAAATACTTTCATTCAGCAATGGGTAGGATCTATTTTTCAAACTTAAATGAAAAAAGATTTTCTTTGTTGGGTGGTCATTCAAGGGAAAGGAAAAACTAAAACATGTAGCTGGAGAGAAATAAATTTTTGAATACTGTCATGTGTACAGTTTCTGCATGTTATGCTTATTCTTTCGTGAAAACAATTATTCAAAGCAGATAATACATGAATGTCCATTGTGCATGCATTAAACAATTGTTAACTATCAAAATATTTGTGAGAGTTGAAAAACTCTCAGCAATCTGGAAGCAATTCAGTTTTTAATCAAATAATGTCCTAAAAAGAAGTTTGATGATGTCCAGCATTCTTTAACACAAGTGATTTTTATTCTGGCATAATTTCCATTCCAGACCTATCTTGAATTTCAAAGACTATCAGAAGGACTGGGTTTTAGGATCCTATACATTAACAAGACCTCCAGCTTTGTAAAGAAGTCAGGTGCTAAGGCGTCGAGAAAGTTTGGTGAGAATGTGATGATATCATTTATGTTCTTTGTTAAGTTAGAGTCATTAATAAGTGAAAACTTTACTTGGGAAAAAAATAGGTTGCTTTTAAGCATAGTATTTGCATAGTTGCCTACCCTCATGATTTTGGCATGAATTTCATGACTTTTTCAGTGATTCATGGATTGACAATGAATGCAATAAAATCATGAATTTCCCAATTCTCAGTTATATAAATCTGTAATAAAATAACAGATTTCCTCTTAAGTGCTAGTCATGATATTGGCAGTTGCTGAAACTGTCCATTATTGCTGGTCACGATATTAGTAGAACTATAGTCGATTGATACAGTTGGCCTGATAGCAAGCATTTTAGCATATTTTAATCTATATGTATATGAGTAGTTTTACAAATGTTTTGAGAGAAACTAGAACCTAACTGGAATTTTGCTCTGCGCATGCGCCACCAACACTGATTTTAATTACTGATTGGCATCGATATTGAAAATGCCTTCAACACCAAAGAAAAGAAATTTATTGTGCAAAAAGTGATGTTAAATTTGGACTATACCAAAAATTGACATGTAGGTTGTGAGATTTGTGTAGTCATGTGACTAGGAATGAAAATGCCCATATCCAGGTCAAATTTCTGCACCAATGTACTTTCAACTCGTTTGTCAGCAGATTAAAGATGTAACAAATGATATGCACATAATTTCTGAGAAAATAAATCATATTCCTATCGATTTCTGCAGGTAAATCTCAATGAAAGATCATTCAAGTTTGCATGGCTGGCTAATAAGTGGCTATCCCATGTTGACACCAAATGGTGTCAGTGAATTCCAACTTTTTGATAGGCAATGGACTCTGACCTTACACCCCAACATAATTGTCCAAATATTAAAAATGGGGTGGCATGGGTCAGAGGAAACTCAGGCTAGTTGGCAGAGATGATGTGAGGAAGAACATTGGTAGCAAAAAGCACATAGAGGTTGGGAAAATTAAGAACTCCAGCAGATTTCAGCTCTGGAATATTTTAAGCCCTCAACAGAAGACCTGCAAGCTGAAACTTTGTTGAACACAGTCTACCTTTATCTGCTGGATCCCATACTAAACATTTATTCTGACATATATTCCCAGACTTGAAGATCGATTCATGAATTCATGTCAAAATTCACTAAGTTTTGTCCCTATTTTCACTAATTGCAAGCCTGGTGGATTGGCAGCTATGTATTTGACAGTTTCATTGGTTTATGGAATGGTTTTGGTGCAGTGTGGTGATTTTGTTTTATCTTTAATGTTTGCTAAATTATGTCATCAACACAATTAATTGTGCTGTATATGTGATAACAGCACAGTTTAGTTTAGCCTTTTTAATGTATGGCCGATGTCACAGACATTATAACAAAAAAGAAAATAAGATAAGAATTCCTTAGGTTTTGAGTCACTCACCATAAAATAACAAAATTTAAGAATGTGGTCAGATATTAAGAACATTTGTATGAAAACTCCAGACCTCAAACAGTATGATAAAGGAACTGGAAGAGGTCTGATCTTCACATTTCCATAAAATCTTCACATTCTTTTCATTCATAACTTAAACAATAAATCTAAAATGATGCACAAAAAAGAGTATATGTTTTAAAGATAGCTAGTTTCATTTTTTTCTGGACAGTTTTAATATACATCTTTACAACCAAATCATGACAAAACCTAAGTGAGCAAAAGCAGTTATTAGCTCTCTTTAATTTACCTCCGAAACAAATATGCTTATGGTATTAATTAAGGTTTTGTTTTCAACATTATTTAGAAAATTATATATGCTTATGGTATTAATTAAGGTGGGTTTTTTAAACGTGTAGAAAATTACTTGCCTAAAACTAAGAAACAAGATTTTATAAGAAATTTTTGGTTAAAGATTACTTTGCTGTTAATTTCTTTTAAAAAAATTCAAATCATTATTCACTTCTGTGCAATGGTAAAAATTATTACAAAAATGGCTAAACTTGAAAAAAATTCCAGTTTACAATCATATTGTGCATTGCTGGTATGTTTTATTTAAGTATATTTCCATCTGTTATTCTGCTGACGAGTTCATCATGCTCAAAGGCTAAAATGTGTTCTAAGCTGGATTGTGAATGTGAGGAAATTGACAGTCTTTGAAAGGCCCTTTCAACAGTGGCAACTATCTAATTGGGACCAATTTGCAATGACCACAAAGTTATATCATTAAGAGAATCATTCCAGCTACATTAATAGTACATGTCTTTGAGAGGCCACTTTCAAAAGAGGTTACCACTAGATCAGGTCCAATTTTGATTGACACCAGATTTATACATTTCAACTATATTACCCCACTCATGATTGTCTAGACCGATCCAGTGGCCTAGCGGTAGAGCATCCACCTTGGATGCAGATGTTGTAGGTTCAAAGCATGGCTGAGTCATACAAAAGTCTTTTAAAATGGTACTGACAGCTGCCTTGCTTGGCACTCAGCATTAGGAGGTTAGTGTTAAAACGGGTTGGCCTGGGGTCAGGATAATGTGACTGGGTGAAATATCATGCTACATGTATGATGCCCTAGTGCTATACATCACTATAAACTGTCACACTGCCAACATCGTAGCAATATGACTGAAAAATTGTTAAAGCTACATTAAAAATCTAAATTACACACACACACATGCATGATTGTCTAACACATTTTCATGCGGAATGGGGTGACATCATAAGAGGAAGAACACTATAATTCAAGGCTATGTAATAGCTATAGAACAAACACTTAATAAATACTGCTAGTATCTAGAGCTGGGGCAACAGTAAGGATTATAATGTTAGAACATATGAGGCATTAACCAAAGGTGTTTGTTAATTGTGGTTTCCCAGTTTATTTAGAGATTTTATTAATGATTTTCATAACAATTTCTAGAGATTTTACTTCCTTTCCAAATTTCTCCCTATTCCATTTTTCAAAATGTTTAGTTTTAAACCACAAGGATATAGGATCTGATACAATTTCAAAATGTTAATATGTGCCAAAGTAATTGTTCTGGTAAGAAAAATTATTAGTAAAACATAGCTATACAACTTTAGATGACTTATGAGTACCATATGAGCTGGTGTGAAATGTATCTTACACTCTCAGATATGTTGTATTAATTGGTACTTTAGGGAAACCAGATTTGGATCACAATAATAAATCATTTCAACATGTTTTAATCTTCCAAAGTAAATGTAACAAAAGTTTTATCGCTTAATAAAATTTTGGGAAAACACTCAACAAAATAACACTCATTTCATTCCATGAGGATGCTTTAGATGTCTCTGTTCTAAGCCACTATGGCAATAGCACTTTTAGAACTATTTTTTTTCCATTTTGGAAATTGTGTATGTATATGTATGCCCTTATGTATGTATATGTATGCCCTTATGTATGTATATGTATGCCCTTATGTATGTTTTTTACACCTGTGTTTCCATATTTAGACTTGTTGTAAAACTACCTTTCTCACTCAGGATGAGTGATCTTAAAATGTGTAAAGTCTGGTAACCCACTAGCACAGATTTTTGTGATCAGTGAAAGGTACCATCAAGAATACCTAAAAATAAACCAAAAACAACAAATACTGGCTTCAGGTATTAACTTTTGTATAATTATTTTTCCATGTGCAAATTGTCAGTGATTGAACTTGTATGATCTTTTGCTATTTTATATTCTGTCACCCATATGGTGTCATATACCTATTACACACATCAGCAAACAGTACAAATTTTTGTTAAAAACATTCATGTAGTAATAAAATTGTTTCAGAAGTGATTTTAAATTTCATTGCAATTAATTATGTCTAAAAATAATAGAAAAAAAATCATTCATTGGTTGATGTCCAATGCAGAACAAAATTCAGTAACAGGTGAAATTTGGGTGCTGCATCTGTTACCAAGTTCAAGCTTATCAAAATACAAAAATTCACATCTGAATGCAGAAATAAACAAATATTGAGGGCAAAATCCTTACAAGTAAATACACAACCATTAAAATTTGCTTTTTTAAGATTTTACACTCCAAAGTCTGTTGGACTGTTCACATTTCTACAGCAACATTCATTGTATCAGACTGTTCACAAAATGTGTTAACACAAATAAACATATCTTAATTTCCATTAAAAAAATAAAATCTAACTTTACCAAAAATCACTGACCAAAAGTTATTGTAAAATTTCTGAACCTTTTTAATGGTGTGTATATATGTAGCTGATAATCAGATTGATACAGAACAGAGAAACAAATCCTGTAAATCGAAGGTTTTGCCTTTAAATTATTTTATAAAAAAGATATACATTTTTGAATAAATGAAAGGAAATACTTCACACATGAAATAAAACCATTTTGTATTTTGTATTTTGTTACTTAATGCTTTGCCACTCTTGATATTACAGTCTTTTCACTTGTGAATGTGTTCTTGTTGATAAGAATAAAACTAGATTCTTGTTTTCAAGAACAATGGCCATTTATTTAAACATCAACAGTTTAAGTTTTTTTTCTGCAATCAGTAAAATTTTGCAGCTGTGATTATATTACAGGTAATCACGAAAGTTCTGCAAAAATCCATGAGCAAACCTTATGATGCCAGTTCAGGATGTTTTTGTTCACTAAAATCTTGGGAACTTGCTTCTCAATAGTGAACATTATCTGTGAAACCATGCTTTTTTTGCACCTAGTAATCCTTTCACTTTCTTTCCCTTCTACTTCAGATCATTGTCGCAAATTAGTATGATGTTAGATACTTTAATTATGTTACTTACATAATAATATTTAAAACATTTTTGTTTAATTGGTATTTTGATACAAGTTGATTTGTGACTCAACTATGGCTGCTAGTACATTTGCAGATGGGATTGGTATGCCTTTCTTTTATTTACACCTTGATTTGAAACAAAAGATGTAATTAATATAAAAGTACAAAACCAGTCTGCTTTTCATTTTGATGTTAACAATACCATATACATCCCACAATTTGGAGATGATGCTGTTTCAAATTTCTGGGCACTATCTGCTGTTTTCAGTGTTTTTTGTGATTTTTCCCATTCTAAATGGTATATAAGTCATTTTAAAATGTCCTCTGTATTGTGTTGTATAGTAAGGTGAAATATAGGTTACACTAAAGTTACAATTTTGCTATGGGTTAAACGTAGTACTGATTCTCTCAGCTAAAATAAAAACTTCTCTGTATCAGCAATTGCTGAAATCTCACAAAAATTTAAAACCCCGCTTTTTAGAGGAAGTTGCAAACTTATATTAAATGATCATAGTTGGGTATTTATAAATGAGTAAACACTCACAAAGTTAACATAAAGTCCAATTGGATGGATATTGGCTTAGAAAGCTAGCACATGCCTTCTTTGGCAAAAGGGCTGAGTGGTGGAGTGCAGGGAGGTCTGTGCAATCTCATTGTTTTCACTTATAATTGGTCTATTTTTATCTTCGGTTTGTAAATTTTGATTGGAAAACACATGAGTTGGTGGAATTTTGTTGTTATGGTGAAAGGCATTGATATAGATAAAACTTCTCATCAAATGACATTGGAACAGGGAACCAAAAGTAGTCCACAGAATTTATTGATGTGTAACAAATTCCAGATAAGTATCAAATGACCATTTAAATCCAGTCAAATTGCAGAGAATACATTCATTTCATACAAATTGGAATTATTAGCTGATAATTTTTCAACAGATTTTATTTGTGTGAAGAATGTATTTGTATTTCATAATTATATGAGCATCATCTTGAAAGGCAAGTGTATAGTTCGGAAAGGGATTGATGCTTATCTTTGAACTGTTTTATTTTCAGATATACTAGTGTCCACACCAAATAGACTTGTTTACTTGTTGAAACCTAATCCTCCTTTGATCAAACTCAGCAGGTAAGGTACTTGGATGTAAAATCAATGCTTGCTTACATGATTATTCTATAATGTCATCTGTATGTCACCTTAATATGTATTGCTGGGATGCCTGGCTGAAGGGGGCTTTTAGATTGTATACTCTGAACTCTCAAAGGATTGAGTCCAGCTTATGAAGATTTAGGTTCACAAGATGTAATCGATTTCCATGAGCCTAGCCTTTGATATGAATTTAAGGTATAGTGGAAACCATTGACAGTCTACCTTCTCCTGCTTGTATTTGCATGACAGGATCATGCAAAAGAGAGAGCTGAATCTTATTGAGCCACTGGTAGGCACCAGTCATTTTTCAAGTAACATTCAGGAAAGCACAACCTCAGCCGTGCAACACTTGCTAGTTTGCTCTGAAAACTTTAATTGCAAGGCAGTGGCAAGTGGTGAGATCCCACAGGGATCACCTTCACACGTGTATAAAGGCATATTTGGTTCAGCTAACCTCATGTTAGGAGAAGTTAACCCTTTCAATAGAGCAATCATTGTGCATCTGCAGGGTGACATGGGTAGAGGTCGGATGCTCAAGTATTTCCATTTCCTCTTTCCTATTCACCTGCTGTTGATGTGTTTGTGTAATGTATTTGACAGAGAAAGGATATTTTGTTAGGAAATTATGTTTCTACAAAAATACTTATTGATCACATTATTATCAATGACTCACACCCTGCCCCACCACTGCAACTGTCCAGTTACAAGTTTTGATCCAACTTAAGCTAGTAAACAACCAGGACATGGATGACCACTCAGCAGGTATAGAGGAGGTTAATCTACAAGCTACATGGCCAGAAAGACATTTTTTCCATCTTTTAGATTCAAAGGTAGTGGAGAGTAATTTCCTAATTTTAATGTAAGTATTCTTGGAGAAACATAGTTTACAAAAAATTAATTGCTTTCTTTTTCAAATTACTTTTCACATTTGTATTGTACACATACTTTATCCCTTTTTTGTATTTTGTCATTTTAAAAGATTAAATCTTTAAATATTTAGTTTGTTTCTGTCTTTAGCAAGGTCATTTATTAAGTATAATTTGTACTATCAGTAAACTGTCCATTAAATAACCAGCATTTTTCCTACCAACAGAGTCATAAGGGTTTAGTGATTAGCTTGCCTGACTTGAAGCCAGAATGGTGCAAGTTACAGTCCTGCTCAGACAAAGCCAAGTCAGCTGTCATTGTTATGTCTGTAGGTAAAGTACTTAACTCCAATTGTCTCAACATAATATAACCTTGATAACCTGTTAATGTGCAATTAAACACTTCAAACAAGCAAAACCTATTCCATCCTTAAGGTGGCTTGTACAGACCTGGGAAATTTTATACCTGGGAAATTTTATTCCTACTAGTCCAGGACCAGTGAGTCCAACATAATTTTCAGGTCCTGATATTGGTATGATTAATACATCCTATTTATTTGTTTGTGACTTTGTTTTGCAGTATTCAGTGGTTAGTAGTAGATGAATCGGACAAGCTTTTTGAGGAAGGAAAGACAGGATTCCGTGATCAGGTTAGTGCAATTTGTAGGTCTAAATGATTTCAGTATTCAAAAATTTATGCACAAATTAATAAATCATTGAGACTCAATCTCAAATTTGGGACTTCATTAGCTACTGATTGGAACAATTCAACTTTTAAATTCAAATCATATGGTTGGAAATTGTAAGATAGTGGCCAGCAATAATGCAAACTATAATATTTACCATATGAATTCATGCAAATCCTAAAGTTGTTAACTTCTAGCAAGAGATATCCAGTATTTTAGTTTGGTACAGTTATTTAAAGTTATGGATACAGATGTAATGCAGACTTTAAATAGAAAATATGTACAATATTTGGATCCTAAAAATAGCATTCTTGTATTGATAAGTCATTTAGATAATATAAAGTAAAACATGACCATAAAGCCAAGAATTAATTGGTATAATGACATGTTTTATAACCAGGGATACATGTGTCTGTTTGAAAGGATAGTACATTATTAATGTCCATGATTTATATACAGGGATACATCTGTCTGTTTCACAGGATAGTGTGAAGTTAATGATCATGATTTATATGCAAGACTATATGTGATTGTGTTTCAAGATAGTGTAATGTTAATAACCACATTGTGTCAGTTTCATAGAACATTGTAAAGTTAATGACCATGATGAAGTTACAGAGAAGTACATGTGTTTTCATACATTAGTGTAAAATTAATTATCATTATATATTTATATATTTCTTGCACAAGGCTAAACTGATAAATATAGTCAGGATTAAAGATTGGATTCAATTTTAAAACATGGATAGAATTGATTTCAGTCAGAACATTGGTTATCTTGAAATGTAATGAAGTTGTGAGAGCAAAACAAGGTAAATATTTCTCAGAATTTGATGCCCTAATTTTTCTTGCATAATCTAAATCACAAATCCAGACTAAAATGCTTTGTTTCATCAACAGTACCAACTTACCAGTAGTAAGTAATGTTAGTATTACTTATTACTAATTAGTATCCCAATTTCTTACTGGTTTGAAATAAATAGGATTTACTAGTGAAAACTACAATTCTCTGTAAAACACATATCGTCAATCTGCCCCATAGTTTGGATCCCTTAAGAAGGTCCCTGAGGATAAGGATTGTCCCAGGGGTAAGTAGGTCAGTTGAGTATATGCATTTGTCTTTTTTTGCGAAGTCTGAATGTATATGGTCATAGAGTGAGAATCTCAAAAGTTTCCAAGGTATAGCTCTTATGCTAACTCCCATGGAGGGTAAATATAAACCCTGAAACAAATGACAATCACATGTATAAATTTATCTTTCATACCCAGTAAAATTTAGCTTGATTATGGAGTAAGTATTTAACAGCTTCCAAGGTTAAGATGGGCACTGGGGCTGATGTTATATGCCCTGAAAATGACTATATTGGTTATAAAGTAACTTCTAAGCAATAAACCTTGGGCTAAGTACTTGATGTTATTTGCAATAAAATTGTCTTTTCATGACCTGTGTGTGTGTGTGAATGTGTGTGCGTACATTCATGCTAGATTGCTGGGATGTTAGGGAAAGAATATCAGTCATGTCCCAAAGTTTCCAATCTCACTTGTTGGGGCATTTGAATATTTGATCACATATACAAATTCTTCAACATATGAGATAATTGAGTTTTTGAAATTTATGTAAAGTCACCCCACCCAGCCCCACCTTAATGGAATTTATCTAAATTACAAATGTTTTGGCACAATCCACAACCATAAAATTCTTATCTTACAAGTCATTTTATTTGTCTAGCTTTAATGCTTTAGGAGGGATTTAGGAATATGTGTGTGTGTATATATATATATATATATATATATATATATATATATATATATATATATATATATATATATATATATATATATATATATATATATACATACATACATACACACACATATACACACACATATATAAATGATATGGATTGCATGTTCATCTGTTATGAAATTTAATCCTTTAAATAATATTCAGCTTTGTAAATTCAATACACAACTGGGTAGTAGACATGAGAGACTTAAGGGTAAAAATTTGCAGACAGCACCACATCCTCCTAAAGTTCCAGTCACCAATATATTTTTTTTTCTCAAATGAATCTCCTTTTGAACATTTTGATTGCCACAGGCAGATTTGGGAATCAAAAGCTCCAGCATAGATTATATTAGCTTCCAGGTGATTTAGCAAAAATGACTTGTCTTTTGGTGAGAATGAAGAAAGTGGAAGGTCAAGAGAAGCAACTGGGAACAACATGACATTGGTGAAGTCACAAACAGATGAAGACCCTTGCATTACAAACATTCAAATTTGGTCAGATTTGGATCATTGATATGGAATAGCCTGTAGAGCCTTGAAGGAAGAAATTGAGTAGAGTTGTTAATCTAAAAACAATTTAACAATTTCATTGCATGACTATTTGCTAATTAACTAATAATTAGTAATTAATTAGTCATGTTTTCTTACTAGATCATAAGCAGTGTTAATCCTAGTTTTTTATTTAGTGGTAGCATTCTTATAAAATGTTACAGATATGTTCAGTAATGGTGTGTATAACAGAGATCTCAAAAATGCAAAATTATGCATATTTGGACTCAAAGTTTTGATTTGAGATGCAGAAAATAATCCACACAGGAGTCCTCCATACGAACGTTTTTTTGCAAGGAGGAAAGTGTTGTGGCAAAATAAATATGTTCTAATCACTATAAAACTAAAGCAATTCTTTCATTTAATTTTGTTTGTTGTTGACTTCTTTAATCAAAGGTCACTGGCATGCTTTGATGAAGGTGAATGTGTTATTGAAAACGCTGCTAAAGGCTCCCTTTGAAGAGCCGAACAAATACCAATTTGTTATTGCTGTGGCAACATCAAGAAATTGTTGAACATTGAGGCAATTTTTTGTAAAAAAATTTCCTTAGTATACATCGGTGCTTCAGAGGTAAAAGTTAACATAGAATCAGAATCCAATGTGAGGTCAGACTTTTAAATATATCCATCTTGTACGTCCAGCTTGGAGTGATCTACAAGGCATGTGATAGCCCCAGTGTAAGGAGAGCCATGTTCAGTGCCACATTTGCCTATGACGTGGAGGAATGGTGTAAACTTCACCTGGACAATGTACTTCAGGTTTACATTGGGGCAAGGTAAGGCTAATGATAACTCTTCTGTGTTCTCTTCATGCTATACTAAATATGTCTTATTTTAATACTATTTTCTGCTCACCTGGCTGAAGGCCAAATGTATGAGCATATGGCAAGACCATATGAATCAAGCTTGATAGAAATGCTCCTTAGAACATTATGTATCAAACATATTTGAAACAGCTTCCCTAGTATATAACCAGGTGGAAATGTTTCTTAGGACATTCTTTCTTGGGATTGGTTTAGGGATGGTTCTTCTGTAGGTGGTGCAGCTTCCATAACAACCACATGGAAAACTTATCAGAATGGCTGATCCAAGTTTGATCAAACCTGATAGACAAGTTTTTTGGGTTATGCCCTGTTCAATTTATGAAGGTACACAGCAGCCTTGCTGAAAACCTCCTTTCACCATATTCTCTACATTGACTAATCCAGTGTTAATTCTGCTTGCTATTTTTCTGTGACATTTGTTTCTAAGATGCCTTCCTAGAATTGGTGTTGTTTACATAGTCATTAAGTGGAAACCTGTTTTGATTAATTTTGGTAGAATTGTTTCATTGGATGTGTTCTGCCAGAATTATTTGAGATGATTCCCCTAGCAATGATGCAGCATCTATAATTTTGTCTTGAGAATAGCTGAGTCAATCTTGTTTATTTCTTAAGATATACTGTGGTAGAATTTGGCTAGAGTGAAATTCCCTTTAGTGATGTGGCTTCTATAGCTACCAGGTAGAAAACTTGTTTTTTGACTTCTTTAAATAAGGTCATGCATTTTTGATTAAACATTTAGGAATGTTCCTTGGGATAAGTTGCCAGTATTTGTCTGGTTTGGCTCTCAAGTAACAGTATAGTTTCCACAACAACCAAGTTAAATTACAACAAAAAAAAATAATTACACTTATCTTCCATCAATTAGTAATATATATAGTTCAGCTGACATATTGGAGGTGCACAGTTGACTGGTATTTTTTTCCTGTGGTACATACCATTTTACTTTTTCACAGTACTGCTTCTTCATTTATTTCCATCAATATGAATGTACAGAAATGCCTGAGTAATCATGTTATAAATTTGATTTCCATTAAATATATTAAACTGATTCAAAACAGTTAAACTAATTTGGAATATTTTTAAAAAATTATATTTATGAATATTTAATCACATGTTTGATGATTGTCACATATGTCGAAGGCATGGCTAAATTATATGTTGTGAAAGATATTCAGGTGAAATCCAACTGTTGGTAGATTTTCAGATTAAACAAAGTGTCATTTTTTTAAAATTATTTACCAACATATATTATTGTATTGAGTACATGTATTCCTTTGTAAGATGGAGAATAATCCTACAGTTTACAGGATAGCGGTTGTTTTCTTTTTGAAATTTAAATAATTTTACCTGTCCACTAAATATTTTCTCATTTGTTTAGTGTGTTTTATGTTTACTGGCCCTTTCTGATAAATATCTTGCCCAGGAGTTGGCATCTGACTCAGAGTTCCCAGCTGATTAAATCAGCTCACTGTTACAGATCACTGCCATCCCACCTCTGTCTGCATGTGTTCAAGTCTCAGATTTGGCCAATGTAATTTTGTAAAAAAGTTTACCATTAGCTTCCCCTGGGTTAGTGGTTCTTTCTGAGGTTTTCCCAGGTTCTTCCTCCACCATTTATATTGGCAGCCATGTATAGCCTATCTTATGCTGAAAAATGGTGTTAAACCCTACAACAACAACAACAATTCACATGTATATACCAAATTCACCTACTGTAAGGTACTGACCATTTAATTTTTTGATGTAGGCTCAGACTTTCTTTTGAGATATTTTATTTTATCAAGATAATCCATATTTTTTTCAAACAATACAATGGCTATAATATGGTGTTATTTTAGTATAAATCATATCAAGGTATTTTTTCAGCTATTTACAGATGGAAATTTAAGAAACACTTGTCAGGTTTTGCTTTAAAGCATTGAATTAGTGTTGGTCATATACCATGGCGTACCATGGTATGTAATACAAAATATTTTTGGGTACCCAGTTCTATCAGATACCATTAATTTCATCCAAATACCTGGAAATTTTCCTGACATAGGTGTCTATCATCCCAGGTTATATTCCTAATTACTACTATATCGGCCTATTAGACCAATCTTGTTTAAGGTAATCTATGTGATAGTAAGACAAGCTAGTTCAACTTCAAAAAGTAAAACTATTGTTACATACTGAAATCCTCACCATTACAGATTTTTAGGTTCTAATTTTATTAGACTTTTTTTCATTATACTAGATTTAGTTTTAGAAATAGAGATTGACAGTTGAAGAAAAAGAGTATTTTTTTATATTGATGGTACTTATTTACAAGTTTTACAAAATCATACAATTTAAGATATTATAGAGGCACACAAAATAGAATCTTATCTTCAGTCCTTTTTTTGCATATGAACTTTGCATCCATATGTATTTATAGTAGCTGATGTTCTGATATATAATCATTTTTCTTCATGTCTTACAGGAACACTGCGACATCAACAGTAGAGCAGAAACTTTTATTTGTTGGGTCAGAATCAGGAAAGTTGTTAGCCGTAAGGGACATCATTAGACAGGTATAATTGCCTTTATAAGGGACATTATTAGACAGGTATTATTGCCTTTATAAGGGACATCATTAGACAGGTATAATTGCCTTTATAAAGGACATCATTAGACAGGTATAATTGCCTTTATAAGGGACATTATGAGACAGGTATTATTGCCTTTATAAGGGACATTATTAGACTGGTGTTATTGCCTACATAAGGACATCATTAGACAGGTAGTATTGCCTTTATAAAAGACATCATTAGACAGGTATAATTGCCTTTATAAAGGACATCATTAGACAGGTATAATTGCCTTTATAAGGGACATTATTAGACAGGTATTATTGCCTTTATAAGGGACATTATTAGACTGGTGTTATTGCCTACATAAGGACATTATTAGACAGGTAGTATTGCCTTTATAAAAGACATCATTAGACAGGTATAATTGCCTTTATAAGGGACATTATTAGACAGGTATTATTGCCTTTATAAAAGACATCATTAGACAGGTATTATTGCCTTTATAAGGGACATTATTAGACTGGTGTTATTGCCTACATAAGGACATCATTAGACAGGTAGTATTGCCTTTATAAAAGACATCATTAGACAGGTATAATTGCCTTTATAAGGGACATCATTAGACAGGTATAATTGCCTTTATAAAGGACATCATTAGACAGGTATTATTGCCTTTATAAGGGACATTATTAGACTGGTGTTATTGCCTACATAAGGACATTATTAGACAGGTAGTATTGCCTTTATAAAAGACATCATTAGACAGGTATTATTGCCTTTATAAGGGACATCATTAGATGGGTGTTATTGCCTTTATAAGGGACATCATTAGATGGGTGTTATTGCCTTTATAAGCGACATCATTAGATGGGTGTTATTGCCTTTATAAGGGACATCATTAGATGGGTGTTATTGCCTTTATAAGCGACATCATTAGACTGGTGTTATTGCCTATATAAGGGACATTATTAGGCAGGTATTATTGCCTTTAAATGGGGCATCATTAAATAGGTATAATTGCCTCTAACCACCACATCTCACTTTTACTAAATATTGCATACATGTCAACCATTACACTTTTGGCATAATCATTATGCTTTTTTTCCTTAAATTACACCTTACAAGTAAACATATCCAGATTACATATTTTTTGTATATCCCGCTCCAAAAAAATTAATAATTTGTTTTCTCATTTTTACTAACATCCCAGTAATCCTACAGACCGTATTCTAGAAAAGATGACTTCTACCTAACAGATAAGAGTATGCTTGTACGTAGACTGGCATGCACTTTCCTAACAGTGTTATGTTCTATAGTTATCAGCTGCAATTGGATTCTACTTTCAAACTGTGACCTCTTTCTATTTATAGCACCTCAGCTGTATGACTTAGGAGAAAACACTGGTTTTCTAATTTGTAATCTTTGTTTGCAGATTCTTTGTTCTATTTTATATCTTGTACATAACCAGTCTGTAGGTATTATGCGCTAAAAGTCAAATCAGATTTATTTTAGTCGATGCGTATGTTGGGAGCAAAAATGTTTTTCAGATAATTTCACAGATGGATTAGAAAAAGATGAAAAACAAATTTAGCGATGAATACATGAATTATATAATATAGCTTTCCATTCTAAGGCAGCTTCACGCCCATTGCAGGCTGTGTAGAAAGGATTTCAATATTGGTCTTGGTAGTAAAACAAAAAAAAACTTGAATTAGCTGTTTTTACTTACTCCAGTACTAAGGTAACTTTTTTTTTTTACAGCAGGGCACAGTTGTGGAAACAAATTTTATAAATGCAGAGGTGTTTTTTACTGAGTTCTTAATAGAACACGTACTAACACTAGCAGTAGAAGACTACATTGGTGCTTTGTTCAAACAGATTTTTCCTGATTCCAAAATTGCCAAAAATATGCATACACGTGCAAGAAGAAAATCATCTAATATTGTTAGGTATTTAGAAGATACTGAATCACTCAAAATTGCAGCTGCCATGAAAATTGGGTCGTTTCGTATTGACACAGAGAGAAGTAGTGATTATGATGACAAAATGTTTTACTCAGTCTATTTAAGAGACTGATAACAAAAACGGCAAAGTCAGAGTGCTCTTCTTTCATTACAAGAATTAACAGTAAATTCCAAAGGAGAGAACATTTTTGATTTGCTTGATAATGCTTTGAATAAACACAAGTTGGCAGAACTGTATTGGGCTTTCAGCTGATAAAGCATCAGTGATGACTGGAATTCATAAAGGAGTAGCATTCTATATTTTGAAAAATGTCTCCATCATTGTACTTATCAGGTTGTGCCTGTCATATGATGCACCTTGCTGGAAGAAAGGCTGCTGATAAATTAGGAAAACTCCTTAAGTAACAGGTTGGCTTTCTACCTGACAATGTACTTCATGTGCACAGAGTTGATGTGCAGTGACACCTTATTTACCAGCTAAAAAACCCAATAACTGGAAGATATAAATTTCTCTTCTTTATCAGGTTATGAAAGGAATATTGGTTCTTTACCATTTTAATGCTGACTGTGAGAGATTGTTCAGTATTGCTAACAAAAATAAAACTGAATTTAGATCCAGGCTGAGAAACCCAGCACTTCGTGCTCTATGTTGTGCAAGACATTCATAATCTCAGCTGGTACAAAGTGTTTTGAAATGCATTATGATAGTCTGTTGCTTTTTAAAGCTAAAAGCGCTACATATGAAAACTTGAAGCAATTATTGATGTTAAAAGACTAAAGGGGTAAATAAATCATTTTGTACATATGCTCATTGAATTTTAGAGTTATATGTGGATAACTCTTTTTCAGCTCACATTACACTTTTTGTTCACTTAGATTACACTTTTTCCCTCATCAGTATTGACATGTATGAATATATATATATATATATATATATATATATATATATATATATATATATATATATATATATATATATATATATAATACTTAATTTTTCAAAAATATTTAGATTTCTGTTTCCACACCTATAAAATAATGCAAGTGTTTACTAATTTCATATACAATTGAAACATTATCAAATACAGAAGATACCAGCTTTTAACCTGAAATTATGGATGATCTGTTTACATAAGTAAACATAATTTATGAATAAATGGGTCTCTGTGTATCTCTCCATAACACATGGATGCATGTTATATGCAGTTTGTTGCAATGGTAACTTTGTGTTTTCAGTCCTAGATTTTATTCTCTTTTTGCCACAATGTTATGATTATTTCAGATGTTTTCATACACATCAAGGTGATAAGATGTATGCTATAATGTGTTCATGTCACATATCAAATTCATTTTCAAAGATCTGGTGGTTTTTCAAACCTGCATAATGCATAGAAATGTTTTAAGATTCCACAGTACATCCCTAGGGGTGCAAGATTGGGAGTCAAAAATCCCCTCAGTGTTAGAACTGGGGGTCAGACTAAATAAACAACGAATTTTGGTATCAAAACTGAGGGTCACATTAAAAAATAGGGGTCTCTGACTCACATATGAATGTAAGGGAAAAACTATTCCATATAAAGTTCAATAGACAAACATGACCTTTACTTTATATCTCATGCAATATTCAGTTTGTTATCAAAACTTTCCATCAGTGGGATAGCTTGTTGTTGTTGTTGTAGGGTTTAACGCCATTTTACAGCACAAGACAGGCTATACATGGCAGCTAGTATAATTGGTGGAGGAAGAACCCTGGGGAAAACCGGAGAAAAAACACTGACCTACAAGAAGTTACTGGCAGACTTTCTCTCATACCCATGTTAATTTCACCTGAAACTCGAACTCACACAGACAGATGGAAGTGATCCATAACAGTGAGTGCTTTCAACCACTCTGCCACTATTTGCTCTTGTGAGATAGCTTGAAAATGCATATATTTTATTTTTAATTCCATTGATTATTAAAAGTCATGCCATTGAAATACCACTTGTAAGTCAAGCTACCATATAAGATAGCATGTTGGACTAGCAACCAGAACAGACGAGGGTAAAATTATTGTATGAGATTAGCCCATGTTAGCTGCCATGGCATGTCCCTGGACAAGACAGTTTAATTACCTCTCAAACATTAACATAAATGAAAATTGTAATCTCTTTTGTCCTATGCAAATATTTGGATTATTAATAAATTTTAATAGTAATGGATGATAGATCTTTAGAAGTCAAATAAAGTTTTTAAATCAGTGACAAACATTTCCATTAAATACTACATTTTGTGTTGGAGCATTTGAGTTTAATTTCCCAAGCCGAAATTCCTAATTACTTTGCATCTTGGAGCTTTGCTGTAACATTCCATTGTTAACAACATTTAATTGGTTATAGAATTTGATTTGTGTGGTCTGCCTGAGTAGGTTTTGTCACCAGACACACTGTAGCTAGATAAACATTGGAGGTCATGTAAATAAGAAAGGTGTATCAACATAGGTGCAGGATAACAGAAGCTTGATGATCATACATTATTTGTAATCTGTACATAACAAACACCTAACAAGGGTGCCAGGTAACAAAGGTATGATAATCACACCTCATTCATAATCAATATTTTAGAATCATGTATTACTGGTTCAGTGCTGTTAAAACTTGAAAAGAAATTGGGGTTTTGTAATTTTTTGGACTTAATAATTTATAAATAACTTTTAGCCATCATTCTTTACCTGTATGTTAACTAATTGAAGACAGCTTGAAGTGAATCTTTCAGATGTTCATTTTGGGTTGTGACTTGACAGTACTTCTTTCATTGGTATTTGTTTCATACTTGGTTACCACCATTAAACATTTACTAAATTTTCATTTTTCGGTATTTTGTCTTACATACTGAGACCTTTTATGAGTATATTTTTGTTAAAGAAAAACATTTAAAATCGGTGATTTCTTATTAAAAGTTTAGTAATTTCATGATGACATTGTGAATTTTCACACCCTATGGCTGTTTTTTATGATAAAACAAGCAATATATGAAACTTTAAGTGAACGATTTTAATTTTTAATAGAATATTTTTGGCCTTTTCAATAAAAGACCACTCCGCTGGTCTAGTGGTTAGAGTGTCCACCTCAGATGCAGGAGGTCATGGGTTCAATTCCTGGCTGAGTCATGCCAAAGACTTGTGAGGTTAGTGTTAGTACTGGTCAGCCAGATGTCAGGATAATGTGACTGGGTGGGACATCATGCTACATGTCTTCGGCATGATGCCCCAGTGCTAGATATCACTATAAATTACCACACTGCAGACATCATAGCAATAAGACTGAAAAGTTGTTAAAGCTATGATATTGTTCCAAATCACACACACACAAGCACACACATTTCAATAAGAAATAACCAGGATCCAATTTTGCCTGATTTAACCAGCCTTGTTAACATGAAAGGGCATTAATTTTAGGGTCTGCTACTTCAAAGTAAAATAAACTTTTTTTGTAAGGTATTTATGTTTTCCCTCACTTGATTTAATATCATGTCTCTATCCCACAAAAATTAGATATTGTAAGATTTTATGCAAATTAAATAATTTTTTATACCCATCCACTACTGGTTGTCTGCATGTATTGGTCATCAAAATCTTGTAAACAAAAAAACACCTAGTGTAGACAATGGTATATTTGTATCCATATGTAGATTATATGATTAGATTGTCAGGTCATTTCAGTAGTTACTTTGCAGACTTTGGATAAAAACTTTGTTAGCACAATTAAGGCAAAACAACTTTACATAGACAAATGAAGTTTGGTATGCATGTTTGATCTTTATGATATTGTCATTCTGTTATATCAGTTTTTCCAAATTTTTATAATTTAAAACTTTTGGGATGTGCACTGTTTGGTCTGCACTTGGGGTATGTCTCTTTTGGAAACGCAGACCTAGTGTTGAAATTAATTTGAAATTATCTTGCCCATTTTTTGCAGGGTATCCAGCCACCGGTTTTGGTGTTTGTGCAATCTAAAGAACGAGCCAAAGAGCTATTTCATGAACTGATTTATGATGGAATCAATGTGGATGTAATTCACTCAGACAGGACTCAGTTGCAGGTTTGAAATATTCACTTCATTTACTCGTAATCATATCATGTACAGCAGAAGCATTAGTAACTTTAATGAGGAGAGAGACCTTATGATGTATATGGTCCTAACTATTTTGTGGATCTGCTACTGGTCATAGATCAGAAGAACTTATGGGAAGGCCTTTCCATTAGCACAAGTTTGTTATCACTTCTAATTGATTTGGCACATTGCCACATAACTTCACACACTCCTTTATCACATGGTCTAGTTGGTCCGAATTTAACATTGTACCACAATGGCCTCCTTAAAATTCTTGTCACTTCTTCAGAATGGATGGTCATATCAACATGTGGTTTTTGCCAAAGGATTTCTTTTGATGTCAGATTGGTTCTGCATGGAATTGGTGCTGGTTTGACATCGAGTATCTTGAAAACTTTGTTATATCTTCTCCTCCTAAATGGAAAGTTGTATTAGAAATTTCACAAAAAGAATCTTGGTTCCAAAAAAATTTGGTGCTCTTCAGGCATCCATTATGGTGAACACAGCAGACATCTTTAAAAATCTTGTTATGGCTACTCTGAATGGAGTGAGGTTCCATAGCCTATTTGGTTGGGTGTTGGACTTGTAATCAAAAGGTTGTAGGTTCAGTCCCAGCCCATGTTGTCTGCCTAGGGAAAGGCACATAGCTCTCCTTTCCTTGGCTTGATATAGCCAATAATGTATCAAAATTGCCGTTAAAACCATTAATAGCAAAAATTCTTTTGAATGGTCATATCAACATGGGATTTTGACAGAAATGCATAATATATCTAATCCATCAAAATGGAAATTTGTGTCAACATGAAGTTTTTACTAGAGGACTTTTTAGGATGTCTAGTTGATCATAAAAAAATATGATGCCAGTCCAATATGGCCAAAATGGCAGTCATCTTGCTATTGCTACTACTAGCTGGTTGGTCATGTTCCATCTGTTTAAATAGTCATATTGAAATGGATTTTCACCAGGTGACTTACGAGTCCTAGTTGGTCCCAAATAAAAATGGTGCTGACCTGAAATCCAATGTTGCCATTTTGTTGTTATTGCTACTCATATGTCTAGACATGTTATTGGATTTAACCCCAAAGACATCCTGTGATATTTAAATGTAACCAAATGATAATGGTGCGGATATTATGTCCAATATGGCCTCCAGAGTGGCAATCTTGAAAATCTTCTTATTGCTTGTACTCCTCAAGTCACATAATATAGTTTTCACCTGAAGATTTTTTTATGACATCTAATTGGTTTTAAATTGAATGGTGCCAGTTTGAACTCCAGTGTTTTGTTTCTTTGTTAAAAATTTGCTTCCTTTAGTATCAAATCCTCAAATACGATTTTATATCCTTATTCTAACAGGAAACTTAGGGAGGTTTTCACATATCTTAAAATGACATTTGATATGGTGCTCTGTCATAATGAAATTCCTGATGTAAGTGTTTTGTGTGGTTCTCTGTTGCAAGGAGAGACTTGATATGACTGGTTTGCATGATATTCTATAATAAGGAAAGTCCAGACATGACTATTTTGTATGGTTCTCTGTTGCAAGGATAGACTTGATATGACTGGTTTGCATGATATTCTATAATAAGGAAAGTCCAGACATGACTATTTTGTATGGTTCTCTGTTGCAAGGAGAGACTTGATATGACTGGTTTGCATGATATTCTATAATAAGGAAAGTCCAGACATGACTATTTTGTATGGTTCTCTGTTGCAAGGATAGACTTGATATGACTGGTTTGCATGATATTCTATAATAAGGGTAGTCCCGACATGACTGTTTTGTATGGTTCTCTGTTGCAAGGAGAGACTTGATATGACTTGTTTGCATGATATTCTATAATAAGGAAAGTCCCGACATGACTGTTTTGTTTGGTTCTTAGTTGCAAGAGAATTCTTGACTATGTTTTGCACAGTTTTCTGTAGCAAATAGAAGCTTGGAAAGACATGGTTCCTTCTTTCAAGGAGAAACCTGCCATGAAAATGTTTTGTAACATTGTCAGTGACAATAAGATTTTGGTTTTGTAGGGTTTAATACCATTTTATTTAGTACCTGATATACATGGCAGCCAGTGTATTTGGTAGAAGAAAAGTGTACAGTAACATTGTTTTGCATGGTTCACTGTCACAATCAAGAACCTGGTTTTCTGTCAAAAGAAGAATTGAGACATAACTTCATGCTTACTGATACTAATTTTGACATTTTGGTCAATAATTTGAATTTATGCTAGAGTATAGTTTTCACATTTTAATCTTTATAATTGACAGAGAGACAATGTTGTGAAGAGCTTCAGGGCAGGCAAAATCTGGATCTTGATATGTACTGATATGATGGGAAGAGGAATAGATTTCAAGGGAGTTAATCTTGTCATCAACTATGACTTCCCAAACAGTGCCATCAGTTACATTCACAGAATAGGTAAGTAGAAGTATCAAAACAAGCTGAAGAAATGGGAATAAAAATTAAAGTTTGTTTCCTTAGAGACATTTGATCAACAAGGTCTATTAATTGATGTTAAGAACTCCAGACTAATCAGTGGACGGTGTTATATTACCCTTAGGTAGACCTGAGAACCCAAACAAAAACAGCAACTCCAGATGAGCAGCTATTGCCCTTGCTCATAATGGCAGTGAGGATCAAACCTAGGACTGCAGAAGTGCAAAACAAAAATGTTTCTAGTTTGTTATCCATGTCCTTGAAGCTTTAAAAACAATGTTACCTACTCGTTTTAAAGAAATTTTTTGAGTACTGGTTATGCTTGTACTAAATGTTGTCAACTGCATACAAATTAAATGACAAAAACAAAATGTTTCAGGTGGCTGTTTAGATCAGATACAGACCCAGAAATAGGTAATTTTACCAGTGAAATGAAAATGGAATGCAAACAAAATGAATAATGAATGTAGATGGAATGCAGAAGAGAGTGCAAATTACAAATTGACAAATGAAAACAATAAATTATTAATAAAGCTAATCCAGATATGAATGCATTTCAAGAATGCATTTCATGAAAATAATTTATTTCCTAGCTGCTGCTGAATTTCATTGGTTAAGAGGCTTTTTGCATGATCATTGAAAATCGTATCCATCTTGCTGGCAGATTTTCACTCTTATAGTCAAGACATTCTTCTTGTCCAGGGTTCCCACATGGGTCAGAAATTCTGGAAAAAGTCTTTGAAAATTGCTTTTCCAGGCCTTGAAAAGGTCTGGAAAAAATTTTAAAATGGCTAAAACATCTGGAAAATGTCTTATATTTTTGTTGTCCCAAAAACCTGACTTCTATTGTCATAGTTCTTCTGGTGTTACTATAGAATGCAACATCATAAGGTGAGTATAGCTGATAAATTCAAGGGAGAGGGCCACACAGTTTTGACTCGTGTTTGCTAACTTGTTGACGATGAATCAACTTTTTCCTTTTTATGGATTATTTCAGTAGTATAATTTCATTGGCTTTTATTTGATTCGACATTCTTGGACAGATCATTTGCTAGAAAGAACAGTAACTCTTTCCAGGACATGGGTCTGTAAAAATGTAAATAATGGCAATAATAAGACATAAATTGAGTTCATAAGCACACAGAAACACCTTTTTTGACACAGCAAACATTTATAACAAGGAATCAGATGATACACGTTTTTATTAATCATACTAAATGTATTAAAAATGTTGGGTGCAGTTTTTTTTTGTGTAATTTATTTTTGAGGTTAGACTCTGACTTGTATTTACAAGTGCTGCATGGTATCTAGAGGCATTGGTAGAACTATTTAATTTAAAATTTTACTGTCAAGGAAAAATTTAAATTATTTGGTAGAAAAGAAAACCAGTTCCTGGCATTTGTTATATCAATCTATTCTGAATATTGACATAAAGAACAAACAATCGATCTGTACATATCACTTTATTTAAAAATTATAATAATCATAAATATTTCATGAGAACTCAGTGCCAGTTCCTTCTCTTGCACTCTCTGATTTCACAGTTTAATACTACTTCTTAAACTGTATGATATTGATCAAAATTTATCAGAATTATTAAGAAAATACAAAACATTGACACCCAAAATTCCATGTTGCAACATACACAATTTACACCATAGAAATGCATATTTACTGTAATAATAAATTAGTGGAAAACCTGTACATTATGGAAGAGTGTACAAGGAATTTTTCAATAACTTTGTCCATGTGACTGACATCTTTTGTAGAATTTTGGAAGAATTCAGAGTAAGCTATTTCTCAGTTTGTATCTAGTTCTGAAGTGCCAATTTATGTTACTAAATTGTGATTTCCAATCAACAATACATGTACAAGAGTACTGTAATGATTATGCACTGTTTTAATAGTAAGATATAATTTCAACTTTTGTATGGCTCATCATTAGGGTAGTTTATGAAGAATATGATTGTGTGAGGTCACTTAGGCAAGGCAAAGAAAGGCTATAAGAAATAAGAAATACCACAAACAATGAAAAAGTAAATTTATTGTTATATCTGAATATTCACAAAATATTTTTATATTACCATATGTAAGAAATATATAAATTTCAGCTTGAATTAACCATGAGGTTAAGATTTTGCAAAAATTGACCAAAGACCAATATTAAAATGGTGGATAGTGCATATGTGTGGATGCATGATGTGAATTTATTTGAAACAATATCATAAATATGAGTTTAATTTTGAATTTTCTACTCAGAATTTATGCATGAAACATTAAATTTTAGAGCAAAATATAATTTTTAACGTGTGTGACTAAATAATACAGTATTTCATTCAAACATGGCCAGGGACCACTTGATAAAAATGCACAGAAAGGCTTCTAAAGTACCTGGATTACAGTAAAAGTCTATTTATTTATTCTTATAGCTGAATGTCGACCCAACATTTTTATATATCCATATGTAAGAAATATGCAAATGTCATAATAATACAATGAGGTCAGGATTTTGCAAGTGACCAAGAAAAAAATTAAAAATGCTGGACATGCATGTGTAATGATGCTTCCAGAGAATTTATCAGAAAAGATGGGTTTGGTTTTAGATTCAGCACACTTGAATTAGGCAGGAAACATTCCGTTTTTATTTATTCTAAAATTCTGAAAATTTCATTCTATCTTGCTATCATTACTAAATTAGGTTAAAAAAACTTGTAACATCGTTAGGTCTGGAAATTTAAATTTTTTGGTCTGGAAAAGGTCTTAAATCTTTTTCTGACTTTGTGGCAGGAACCCTGGTAAAAATGAAACTGCATTAATGTAATGGCTTCCTAATCAGAAATTTTATCTGTAAAATCTTTATTTGTACCCTTTTAACAATTGAGATTTTATTTAAATTTTTGCCATAAAAATTTCATTTGCATGTAATGCATTACCGTTTCATTAAAGGAGCACTGTTTCATAAATGTTTACTTTGCTTTAATTTTTTTTCTATTTGATTCAAAATATTACAAAAATCTTAAATTTAACCTTGTGTTTGATATAAAATAACTTAAAATCATTTTTAAAGGCAGTGAGATTTCAACATATGTAGGGCAATCCTTGTCTAAAAATAAAACTTGTTGCATAATATAGTCATGTGACAAATTAAACTTGTAATCTAAGGTGGAAATGGCATGAGTGGACGTTTATGCTTTCACATTAATTTTTGATGATAGTATCTACTGTGTCGTCCATGGTTTAAAGAAATTTTATTCATAGTAATATATTCTTCTGTAATTAAAACACTTTGATATGCAGTTTTAGGGCAGTTGATAAACAAGTAAATTTGATATGTGCATTAGAGACAGAGAGACAGAGATTTAATGTAGCTTGAACAATTCTTTAGTCACTGGGGCGTCATCCTGCAGACTTGTAGCAGGATGTCACATTAACCTGATATACCAGGCAGACCAGTCATAATACTAACCTCTTAATGCTGAGTGCCTAGGAAGGCAGTTGTCAGTACCATTTTTTTTTTTATGCCATTGCTGTGAATCTGCCAGACATCAAACCCATATCATAAATGAACAAAGTAAATCCTATATACTGCCAGCTTATTGACATGAAAATATAAAAAGGAAATATTTTGAACAGAAAGCAACTCTTCACTACTTTAGAAGAAGTGAAATTAATTTTATTGAGGTAAATGAAACATACTTTTAAAGAATCAAGGTTTGAAGATGACATAAACAAACTTTGGATCTTAAACAAGATAGTAAATCTTTAGGTTTTGACAAACAATAACTGTTCCCAGAAACTGATCTCATCCAAAGAGTTATAATAAAAATTATAAAACTATGTATAGTTAAAGACTACCTGGGGTCTTTAATAAGTTAGGAGATAAATTACATTACTTATGGAGGGAAGGGCAGGCAGACATGAAGACATAATCATCATCCTTTTTAAAAGTTGTACAGGGATAACAGTACTGTTAATTTTTTTTCTTTCAACATTATGGCAGTCAAAACACAAAACAAATTTGCATTTCTCTGAACTTAATGATATTAACTAATAACTACACACCTTAGCTATACTCGACTTCCATTTTAATGTTTAATGCTATTTATACTTTCATTACAACTTTAAACAATAAAACGTTTGCTGAAACACATTTTTCCATCTTACCTAATATAATATTCCAGTTCATATTATATAAATTTTCGATTTGATTGTCATGACTGTATAAAGAATAGATACACACAGTGAATGGGAAAAGGAAAATTGCAAAAAACAGTTTATGCATATTGCAGTTTATTATTATTATTATTATTATTATTATTATTATTATTATTATTATTATTATTATTATTATTATTATTATTATTATTATTATTATTATTATTATTATCTCTGTTAAACACTGGTTTTAAAGGTCCTTTGCCCTATATATCAAATGCGTATCCATTCCTCCATTACTAATTTATTTAACTGTGATTTAAATTTGCTGCAAACAGATTCAAAACCATTCTGTCAACTAGATTATTAATAATTGAGCATTTGTAGTTAATTGTTTTGATATGCCCTTCTTTTGTTGTATCAACTTCAAGTCATTTTGCATAGGATGGAAGTGTTTAACTTTATTATAGCTGTTGTACTTTCAGTTATTTATTCTTTCTTCACTGTCATCATGATACTAAACTCATCTGTACAGACTTTTTCCACAAAACACATTTCCTCTTCTGGGATTTGGGTCTTCATCATGCTTATGAATATGGAGTCATGGTAACAGCTGCAGTTATTTGAATATGACAATAATGTATAGTTTATTCCAGTACACTATAAAGACAAAAATGGCGCTTTATGCTTTTCAAAATCTAAAAGTATAGCTTTGATTTTCATTGTATACCCAAATGTTTGACAGTACTTAATGAGTCATAAACTTGTTTTTCCTAGGATTACAATTATTCTAAAGTTTTCTTGAATTTTGTATTTTTTCATATTCTGCAGTAGTGCTCTTTTAAAGCACACTTATAATAAAACAAACAATTTTTAAAAGAAAACCTGACTTTCAACAATGCATTACCATTTCATTTCAAAGAAAAAAATGAAGGGAATGTGAACAGAATTGACAAGCACAAATGCATGAAAAGTGATTTGATATATGAAATGCAGTTAGGAATGGATGTGCAAATTGAACGCTAATGAAATGCAGATTTGGTAAAATTTATTTGGGAAATGCTTGCAGTTCAGCATTTAAAAGATGCTTTGATAATTACAGATTAAGTTGACTCATTCTTTTTATTTCTGTATGTTTATGAATTTTTAGCTTACCTAATCCTAAGGACAGGTGAGTTTATGGTATGGTCCTCAATCCATCATGTGTTGTGTTCTTTTCAAAGTCTGCTTGATCAATTTGCACACTATTTAATCGGGAGCATTCTGGAATCAAGACCTTTCATGTTTATTTAAAAGCTGTTGATCAGTCATATAATATGGATGCCATTATTGAAAGTAAACAAATTTGAAATGCCTTCTTCAAACCTGCTGAGCAGTTTTGAATGATTTGAAGGAAAATAACCGAGCAAAAAGGGTTTTATACATTTGATGCCAATCTGCCATTAGATTTGGTCACAATTACAGAAAATAGAAGCAAATAATCACTTTAAACAACTCTTCAAACTGTGAGACAGATATTAACTTAATTTGACAGAAAGAGTCCTGGTTTAGAAGGATTTCAATGGTATAAAAATTATGCTGATGCACAATCAAGTTTGGATACCATTACTAAAAATAGATTAACCTTAAAATAACTTTTCATAAAACAGAATTTGACAGAAAGCATCTTGGCATAGAAGTCTTTAAATATTGGACAAATGAAACTGATGCTCCATCATGTATGGGGAGCTGAAGTGGCTCAGTTGTTGGTGAGCTTGACTCATAACTGAAAGGGTGCAGATTCTAATCCTATTGTCAGATCCACCTGGTTCACCTACTATGGTGTGTCTCTGGGCAAGGCACATTACTCAAATTGCCTGAGTAAATCTTTACTAAATCTTTTTATGTTGCTGTACCAGAAACACAAAAAAAAAAAAACAATTCCAACAGATATCAATGAAGTTACAAAATCTGGAGGATTGCAGCATGTGTAGATAGCTATATTGGAAGCAATTTCTGCAGAAAGCATGCTTATGACCCAAATATCTTGATCAATTGCTACCATCAGACAAATGTCAGACAGGTGAGCTGACTTTTGTCACTTCATTTCCTTAAGCAAATGTTTGCTTTGTTAAAAGAAATATAGCTTATACATGTTAAATATTACTAGTTGTGTTTGTGTGTTGGACATACAAGTTATAATGAAGGTTTGAAGATGCTGAAAGATTAATTTGTGTATCGAGGACATCAGATCTTGAGTGAATAAGGATTATTATTCTAGGAAATGGTTAATTTTCATGCACAGCTAAGTTTTACAAACTGTAATGCAAAAACATCTGCAGCAGAAAAAAACAACCCATTATATGATGGTCAAACATCACTATAACCCAATTTAGCACATTGTGTACATTGTCCTTTATTTGTAGTTCACTCTACATTACAGGTAGAACTGGGCGAGCTGGAAGGCCAGGACAGGCAACAACATTCTTCACAGAAAATGATGTCACAAATCTAAGAAGGTATTTCTTCAGTTAGATTTTGATTATTAACTTTTTTGTCACAAGGACCTTTTTTGTAGATAAAGGGAGTTAATTTCTAGATAGTACATGTAAGTGTCAGTTTGTGACTTTGGACAAGTGTAAATCTAGATAAGATTTATGTAATTTTCTATGACTGTATATCGAATTGGACCAAACATTGGGTTCCCTCAAGCATCTTAGGTACCAATTTTGTTTGCAGATACAAAATGTGATTAAAAGTTGTGAATCTCTTGTTTTTAGTCAATTTTGACACCTTCACATCAAGATATTTTATCATATTTATATTTATATGGGGTTTTTTTATTTGCTATCATGGTAATATTATGTAGCGATAGTCGTAATACCTTGTATGGTTTGTAAGAGTAGGGGTGGGATGTTCCCAATAATTATTTGCTGTGGAACCCACCCAGGCTTGATATGGTACGGAAGTTAGTAAATGTTGATATAGCTCTGAGCCCTCAGTCAGCAAAGTCGACAGTGAATAATGAAATACAAAGAGTGAAATTAAAGAACAACAATTTAATTAACAATCAAATATTCAATCTCTCAAACTCTACTACGCCCCTTTCGCTTCACCCATTTTGTGAAGGTCAGTGTGAGAGTTTCGCCGTTTCTTGGTGTTACTCATCTGATGCTTTTGTGTATCTAGTTCTCCCTCTGGGTTGCTTCCATTTCCCTTGCTTTCCTCTAATTCTCAGGGTTGCTTCCCTTACTCAGATTCTCTGATTCTCTCTGGGTTGCTTCCCTTGCTTAGATTCTCCGCCCATCCATGTCTCGACGACCTAGACTTGTCGACTTGGACTACCTTGCAGTCTCATTCCATTCCTTCTCTCTACTTCTCTAGAACTCAGGACTCCTACCCCAACTGGCAGTTGTCCCTGGAAGCTTCCTGTAAAACAGAGATAGTACACTATTTTCTCTAGGTACCCACCTCACACTATCCACATAACTTATCATCAGAAAAGACTATTAAGTTCATTGTTCACACATCCACTAACACCGAGATACGCATACATTCTTGTAGGGTAAAACACAATGCAAAACCCAATACAAAAGCACGATATCAATCCTACATAATTCAAATTATGTCTCAAACAAGTACATAAATGAACACTACAAAGTAATTCTACATACTAGAACCCTAATAATTGAGTAAAACATAATATTAGTACTTACAATCACAGGGTTGTATTGTTCGGCAAAATATCTAGCAAATATCCACTAATCCACTAACCTTTGAAGCTTTGTTTCCCACAAACCTTGTTCTGTGAGCATGCCAATTCTATGGGCAGCAAAAATTCCCAGAGTAATGTACATCGACTTCTCTTTACGGCTGTCTGGTACTTATTAAATTAATCTGGGAGAGAGAGACAGTTAAAATTTGAATCTAGGATTTAGGCCTGACCTCTGGTTGAATTTGATTGGATGCGGAGACTAAACCATTCAACTAAACTGTCAGTGTCCTGTCTGTCAATGCGATGGTGGTAGACCACTCCCAGTTATAACTTGAGTTTCTGGTGACCTAGGTACGAGCTCAATGTTGGGATAATGATGATTCATTCAACAAGCATGTAGACTAGACCCCCCCTTTTTTCTTAGCTAGCTGGCCGAACAAGACATATTATCATTCATGTTAAATCAGGGGCTTTCAACTTTTTTTGGCAGAGGTTCAAAATAAATGTTTAAAGTTGCGAGCCACATGAGCAAGAACATTTACTTATCACTTATTATGCATTTTAATTAAAATACATATTTTCAAAAGGATTGCCTACATGGCAATGGCAAACAATGTGAACAACTGGGCCACATGTGGATTTGAGAATGGGTGCAACATATGGCCTTGAGTACACAAATTGGACATTACTGGCTTAGATGATAGTTGCTTTCAAATGGCACAATGAATGATATCTGGTTCTGTGTTTAAAAATGTATTAATGCAGACAACCTGAAAATAAATAAAGAAGTTTCTTTTACATGGGTTTCACTTATTTCACATTTGCAGTTGACCCAGACAGGATTTGTATGAATCACCCATGAATGTTTCAGGTTCTCATTATAAAAATGTTCAGTATCGAAAAAGAGTGACAAGTTGCTTGTTTGACCCTAGAGGGGTTGCTGGCCTTAACCAAACATGCTACAGTCACATCTATTGTTTTTGGCATCATTTCTTTTCCAAAATAAAATTCCTTGTATAAAAGTAAATAAAATATTTAAAACAAATTGCTACAAGAGGCAATGGCCACAAATAGCTGTTGGAGCCTGTGCAAGAAGAAACCATGGGACATCCTGGTGGCAGTTTAAATATTACAGACACCTTGGTCATTAGAGAATGACTTAAATCCATACTGTCAGCATTAAACAGTGGAAATAATAGTGTGAAAGAACTTAGCCCATAAGAATAACTATTTACAATTTTTCAGGCAGTTTGCTAGCCCTGAATCCAGCTCCCAAGGAAAGAGACCCCAAAAAAAGTGTCTTTTTATAGCAACTAGACAAAGGGAAGCAACTCTTACAGGTTAACTCCGCTATCTTCCCAATATGATGCTATCCCATTTGAACCAGTTTTTCACTTTTGCTGCTATGTGCTCGGATATCTACCAGACTAAACAATAAAAATCTACAATTATGTTACTTAACTTTAATCGTACACTTTTTCAATGGTACATTAAGTAAAAATGTTTTATCTGATGTGGCATTTTTTTAAAATACTATGAATTTATATTTTTTAAAGTATCATACCGTTCTTCCAAAGAGATGGAGCAACAAATTCCACCATTGTCTCAGCTTTTCAGGACCAAAGAATAGGTCATTGATGCTCTGTCAGTCAGTGGGGAGGTAATATGGGCCTGTGCCTTCCCTTCATATGTTTTGATACCAAAAGCAGTCCAGAATGTGAGGAATATGAACTGCCAGGTAGTTCTAATCATCTGTCCAAGATGGGACAAATTCTGGATCAAATATCAGATCTCCCAGGTGAAAGATGTACCCAGTAAAGTCATGGCAACCCCTACCAAGCTCATGTTGCCCAGCTTGCTACTGTTCCATCTGTCCAGAGAAACTCCTCCTTCACACTTGGCTCTTGTTTGGGATGCCTTACCTGTAAAGGAGTTTGGAGCTTTAGTTGTAGAGAGGATGTCACTATCTTTCTCCCCCTCTATTTCTCAGTTTTCTATCTTCTTTCTCTTTCTCATTGAAGCAAGAAAGTTAGCCCCCATCACTATGAAGAGATACCACTCCATGATTTCTGTCAACATGGTCGAGACAGTATTGGACACAACAAGGACTTTTCTGACTTGAGGTCCAATTTTGATCTATCCAATCTATCCAGACTATTTTTCTCAAGTCTTTCCAATATGGAATCTCCCTGAGATGTTGACATGCTTAACTCGTTTAAGTTCAAGCCCTTCTAATCCGCATCAGTCAGTCAGCTATCATGTAAGACTTGCTTTCTGATAGCGCTTGCCTTGGCATGCAGTCAAGTAAGCTATCTTACATCTCTTTGGACCTGAACTACATTCAGTTCCATTCTGACAGATTAGTTGCCCTAAAGACACAACCTGGTTTCACTGCCCAAAACTGGTTGCCCTCACTATACAATCAGCAAATAACAATTTTCCCCTTTTCTTGGGTGATACATTGATAGCAGCAAAGCAGCAGGATCCATATGAACCCTCAAATATTATCTGAAGCACATGAAGAACAATGGCTGGAACATACTTTATCTGCCTCTCTCATCCAGAAAGCAAAACATAATACCACAAGCACAAGCCTCTTGGTGAAAGGGACTTTAAAAAATCAGTGTTCACTGACCTCTCTCAGGAAAAGTTACATGTAATGGAAATCTTTGCTCATGAAATGTGTGCAGTTTCCACAATTCTGGCATTTGAACATAACATCTCCATTTGAGATATAGTTGAAGTAAGATGAATGGCATGCCCAGACCACTTTCTCCAGCTTTTATCTGCAGGACGTGGCTTCACAGAGGAGAGGACTGAACCTCATTTGTCCAGTGATTCAGCAGACAGTTTAACCCACCCTTCATTATGACAGCACATCCTCTTAACCAGGCATTATTTGCCTATAAAAACTTTAAGGTAAGACCAGATAAGTGTAGAATCCAATAGGAGAATTTAATGCATTAGTAGAGCTAGCATTCTCCTATTGGATAACACAGGTAGAGGTAGAATACTCAGCATTTCCATCTCTCTTACCTATTCTACCCATGTAATGTGTTCACATAATGTATTTGAGAGAGAGAGAGAGAGAGAGAGAGAGAGAGAGAGAGAGAGAGAGAGAGAGAGAGAGAGAGAGAGAGAGACCTTTAAAGTGTACCTCAAGTAAAACACTGGTTTAAAATTATCCACCTAGTGGTACAAATGGTGGAGGGAAATAACCTGTTTTTTTTTCCTCTTTGTCTATATGATATACAGACAAAAAGACATTTTTCTGTCTTTCTGGGAGGTCTGGATTCAGACTTTTTCATCTTTTTCAGCATTGCCAATGTGATGAAGGAAGCTGGATGTCCAATACCAGAATATATGCTAGCCATCAAAAAACCAACCAAGTAGGTCAAACAGACAAGTTCATATTTAGTTTTGTCATTTTTGTATTGATAAAAAGATTCTCAGCTCTAAGTTAATAATCATGCCTTCTTGAGCTGCTCTAAGAATATTGCTGTATTTTTGTATGCATTGATAACTATATTGCGTGTAAAATGTTTGCAGATTCTTTAATGAAATTATAACAGGCCTTTTTTGAAATTATAATTATTATAATTATTCAGTCATGGATGTTCTTATGACAATTATTATTCATTATCTTCCTTTTTGAAAGTATTAGATCATTCCAGAAACATTTCTTGATTTGGTTTTTGCAACCTAATTTCACCTGTCTCTGTTAATTCAGACATGTTTGTGGTTCTTGCTTCATATTTTTTTTTGTGTATCACATGGCAAGCATATCATGTTATAACATACATCCTTACATCACTCCATTTGTTCCTTAATTTGTTTCTGCACAATAATTGCAGTTCTCTACCATCTACCTGCATCAAACTTTGTAAATATCTTGCATTTATAATAAGGTAGAAGTCTACTGAGCTTATGATCAAAAGGTCAGTGGTCAAGGTCACTGTGACTGCAAACAGATAAAATGGTTTCAGCACAATAATATTGGTTCTACATCAAAAATGTGGACCAAACATTGTGGATGGCTTGTATTTAAGATAAGGAAAAAACATATCAGTAGTGACGTGTCAAAGGTCAAGGTTTTTGTGATGGACAAAAACAAAAATGGTTTTTGCACAATAACATGATGTAAAAACACAAATTTAGACCAAACTTTACTAATGGTTTGCAGGCCCCGAGTGTTCTAAAGCGCTCTCCATTATGGATCACTGCCATCTCACTTCTCTCTGGTTGTTTTCGAGTCTAAGAATCGGCGAATGTGGATATGTGAGAAAGCTTGCCAGTAGCTTCTTGTGGGTTGGTGGTTTTTTCCGTGGATTTACCTGTTTTTTTCCTCCAACATTAATACTGGCTGCCATATATGGCCTATCGTGTGCTGAAAAATGGCATTATCACCAGAACAACAACAACTAATGGCTTGCAGGAAGAAGTCTATGGTTATAACTGTCCTGGATTAAATTATGTTAATGGCTTACACTTCAAGTAATTAAGAAGATAATTGATTTTGGGATCTAAAGGTAAACAGGGCAAGGTTACTGTAGTTAAAATATGAAGAAAGGTTTCTAGATGAAAATTAAGTTATTAGCCATATATTTTCACCAAAGTTTGTTGGTGACTTAACTTTGAGTAAGGAAAAAAAGCCTATGTATTTTGGGGTCAGAAAGTGAGAGTTTAAGGTTAGTGTTACTGTGAATAAAAGAAAAATGTATTTTTCATAATTATTTTAGCTTTAGACCATATACCTTGACCAAAATTGGGGAGGGTTGTCTTGCACTTAAGGTATGGACAAAGCCTATTGATTTGGGGGTCAAAAGATCAAAGATCAGAGTCACTGTGACTGAAAGAAAAATGGGTTTTTGAAGAATAACATATGTTCTGGAGCCAATACCAAACTTTTTGGATGGCTTGTACTTCTGGTAATAAAGGAACCTACTGATTGGGATGTCTAAAGGTCAAAGTCATTGCATGTCTAATAAGGCAATTATGATTTGTGCCCATGTTTAGTTAAAATACCTTGACCTGTGGTCAGGGTTATTGAGACAAACAACACCTGCCATTGCCTAGATAGAGGACTATTCTACACAGGACAAGCATATAATATTGTGAGTGCTCTTGCACATCCTTTCTGTCTTTTTAATTCAAATTTTTAAACAAAAGTTGATCTGACGATTTACATTTTACGATTTACATCAAGATCTTCACGGTCAGATTTCATCACCAGTTGTAATTTAATCCCCATCTATTTTTACAGTTGGACGTTGAGAGGACTTTGACAAATACATATTATAAGAAAAATTAGAATGTAGAAAATCTTACGGGGTAAAGGGGCCCCGAGTGGCCGAGTGGTTTAAAGCGCTGTCCGTTATGGATCACTGCCATCTCACCGCTGTCTACATGGGTTCAAGTCCAAGATTTGGCGAATGTGGATATGTGAGAAAGCTTGCCAGTAGCTTCTCATGGGTTAGTGGTTCTCTCCTGTGATTTCCCGGTTTCTTCCTCAACCATTAATACTGGCCGCCATGTATAGCCTATCATGTGCTGAAAAATGGCGTTAAGCCCCACAACAACAACAACAACTTACTGGGTAAAGTGCTATTTAATCTAGCTGACATTTTCAAAACACAGTTCTAAGTTACTGAATACTAGAACAAGTATATAATGCACAAACTCGTGTGGATCTTGTGCAGTCAAAGTAACAGTACACAATTTATAAACTGTGGTGAAAGTCATAAATGCTTAGAATGGTTAGAAGGTTGATCAAAGGAGAATATATCTGAAGCCAATGGTCTTATGTTCTAGCCCAAATGAGGATGATGTGGTGTGGCATAGGTTACCAATTCTTTTTGAAAAATTTAGTTTCAGATCAGTAATGATAACAAGAAAAAGTATTTGGTTCTCTTTATGTTTCATTTCAGTATACATGGTACTTAGTGAAGGCAAAATTTAACAATATACATGGTAACTAGAGAAGGGAGATTTTAAAATATTTATCATGATCCTCTAGTTGCTCGGTATTCTAAGAAAATGCTTCTGATATATACATTAAATCTATGGGTAACAAGCAATTTTATTTTACATCTTTTGGAGCAACTTTTTACAGCTTATACAAAGCACCATTTGTGGTAAATGTTAGGTAGTTTTTGAGGTAGAAAAAGTAGCAAAACTGAAGGGACCAGAACCGGAAATGAGCCAAGAACTGCATAGATGGGAAGATGGCTGTTGGTTTACTCTCTCCACTTGCCAGGAATCAGTTAATATTGAACTAATGCACATTTGTCTATTTTCAGGAAAGCTCGCAAGAAATTGGCTAAGAGTGCACCGCAGAGAGATAGGATTTCAACCGTTTCACTGTACGATCTGGAGAAAGCAAAGAAAAGAAGGTTGGTTCAGTTTAATGCACTAGTTGTTACTGCAAGCAAATCAAGATGAATCAGTTGACAGTAAAATGCAAGTAGGTCTTTGTTGCATTTTTTCTATACATATCAAACTCTGTTGATGTAGATCTATGTGTGACATGTGGTATTATAGCTAACATGGTTTTTAGGCACATTTTTCAAATGCAGCCAACCAAACAAAGATACTTCATTACCATTTGTTTTCAGTTTTACTTAGAGTGTGTACCTTACAACTTTTTTTATCATGCATCAGTACTCTCTCACCAACTGCAATACAGAAGAAATCGTCTAATTTGGCCAGGTTTGTTTGCTTCAAATTATAGAATATTTACATGCCAATTGAATATTGTCTTTGAATGTTTTTTGCTTGCAGTTTGTAAGACATTGATGGTTCATGCAGTATTAATGCATATGCATGTAAATCAAGTCCAACTGCAAACATTCATCTACCATTGCATAATGCATCAGCAAACCTGGGTCTTCTTGTTGCACTGATAACTCCTAACAAACTGCATAGACACAAAAAAACAGTGAATTATGTGATGGCAGATTTGGATATTTGCAGTTACAAGGCAACTCAAATATAAGAATTTCTAAGTTCAAATATTTCATGAAACACTCCTTAAACACTTTAGAGTTGTGATCTTCCTTTATTTTACAGCAAAACAAAAAAAAAAATCTTTTCCTCGGAAACTTGCATAATCCTGGTTGTAATAATGCTAACATGGCACCCTTTTTCTTTCATAAAGTTTTTATCTCTGTTGAAGGAAAATGATCCAGAATCAGAAGCAGAGGAAGAAGTTATTACAAGAACAGCAAGGGAATTCTCAAGCAGCTGATAGTTCAGTTACCAGAACAACATCCAAACTAGAAGGAAATTCAGTAACTGATGGGGAGTCCACTGTCTTAACACAAATGATTATCAATTCTACACCAGTCAAATCCAAGAAAAACAAAAAGGCAGTCAAGCCTGACTCTAAAAAAGTTGAAAATATATCATGAAATAAATTCACTGTCTGTGAAATTGGACAAATCTCAGTCATGTCAAAATTTAAGTTGACTGAAAAATTGTAGAAAAAGTAAAGAGTCAGGTTTCAGTAAGATAAAAGGGACTGCTAAAAAAGTTGGCGCAATGTGGTATAGACATGATGAAAAATGTTATTTATTGATAAATGAAACTTTAAATTTTAAAATTTAAATTGTGAATCCTTCTATTTAGAATATTTCAGCTGTTTTTAATATGTGATACTTCATAACATCTATTATGTGATGTGAAAAATCTGTTGAAAACATTTGTAATAAAATGTTTATAGCAATGTGAAATCCTCTTTTGCTAAGGTGACAAATGTGTGTGTGTGTTTGAGGGATGAATTAAAGAGATTCACAGTATAAGTCATTATCTTTACAGGAACATCATCCAACAATTTTTTTATTTCACATTAGGTGTAGGAATGAGCTTTTGACATATAAATTTGAATTTAACATTTTCATTATCGCAGTTTTCTCTATGATAATCAGACAGAATTATTTCACATTTAAACTTTTGTACAGGAACATGAAATTTTTTAAACTGCATTTAATCCAAAATTCTTTACTTTCTCAGACCATAATGAACTGCTTTATATTGACTTAAGAACTGCAAAAATACATTTTCTCACATTCCTATATCTGTATGATTGTGTTTTCAAGTGTGGAACACCTATGAAGGAAAGTTCTGTCCAGACTTGTGGACTATATTGGCATTTTAATGTACATAGTAGCAAACACTACATGATTTTCATCTTCAGTTGAACATTCTTTCACAGTAATCAAAACTAATTTCACTACATTCATGTACTAAATTGAGTAATGGCTGAAGTGAAGTGTCCTGCCATCATTGCACTGGTTTACCTAGCTATGTGTACAGCATCTTTAGTCCAATTTTAGGTCAAAATTGTTATTTGTTGTTGTTGGGCTTAACGCCATTTTTCAGCACACGATAGGCTATTCATGGCGGCCAGTATTAATGATGGACGAAGAAACCGGGAAATCACCGGAAAAAAACCACCGACCCACGAGAAGCTACTGGCAAGCTTTCTCACATATCCACATTCGCCGAATCCTAGACTCGAACCCACGCAGACAGTGGTGAGATTGCAGTGATCTGTAACGGACAGCGCTTTAGACCACTCGGCCACTTGGGGCCCCTCAAAATTGTTATATATTAATATAATTATTTATGAATGGTATGTCAGTTTGATTTCTAGATCAAACAAGAACTATTTCATTATCTTTGTCAAAAAAACACTAAAAACAATGATGCATGTATAAAGAATTTTGTGGATCAAACACCTTCATGACAATTTACTTGTCTGCCAGAGTGTGGCATGTCATGCAAAAAACATGAATTTTGAATCCCAAACCTCCTTAAAATGGTCCCATTTATATAGGCACAATGTACAGTGATGGAACAGATATATGAAAGAGGCCTTTCATGACATCATGATGTATGACCTTAAGCTGAAGCCTGTATAAATAGTAAACAGTTCTACTTAATGCTCTTGGGAAACTATTACCACAGGTCAATTTATTTTAATTATTAATTAAGAGGTGACTGAAAGATGAAGAAGTCAGGTAAACAATCAGTATTACACAGATTAGCTGGCTAAAGTAGCTTGGTCTTTTGATAGTCCACTCGGAACTGCTGTTGAAGAATTTTGATGGGAATGGGTGTTTTTGTCAGTTTTTAATAGCACTGTGTTGAACAAAAGATTGATTATATGAGACTGAGGAAATGGGAGACAAGTCAATTTGCCAAGAACACACTGCGTCAACCAACCCAGGCTAGTAGTCCCTTACCATAATGCCATTTGTGGGATCCATGACTATAATAGTCCCTTACTATAATGCCATTTGTGGGATCCATGACTATAGTGATCCCTCACTATAAAAAATTGTTAAGGGAAGCCATGAAAGTTACTGTCATATAGATAAGGTCCACCTATGTTGGGATACATTTTATGGACAAATGTATTTCTAAAGATAATTGTGTACCCTAACATAGATAAAGTTGTCAATTAGTGGTATCCATTTTTTGGAAAAATAGTTCAACCAGCACAATGGGATCTATGACTATAATGTTCCCTTATTATTAATTATAGGTTACTGCATTTGTATGGAAAAATATGAACAAGTTTTTCAGATGGTTATACTGCACGACCTTGGGAGAGCAGTATATCCATCCAACAAAACAAGTCCATACAAATGCAGTAACCTTTTTATTATATGCTCATTTTCTTATTCCTCCCAATGCTTAAATATATAAACAAAAACATACTACAATAAACAAAGTAAATGAATGTATGCCATTTTCCAAACTAAATATACGAGCATAGCTGCATCATTATACAATATTATTAATGCGCACATAACTCCGTCCAGACAAATTTGAAGTTGGTCACACTCTATACGTAAGTTTTAAAAGAAAATGGCGTTTGGTCTACTTAAAATTAAAATTTTGGAGTAATGTTGTTCCTGAATAAACATTGCAACAACTTTTCCATTTGATCTGGAATGAATACATTCTGGTATTTTTTTCTGATTTGACGCATCTTTGTGATTATGGTCTGGATTTATCTACATGATGTAACTTACATCAGATTCCAGCAACATCTGCCAATTTAATCATTGAAATGTGTTGATTTCAGCATGCATGTTTCTGTTTTGTCATTGAACGATTCAGATCATAATGTACGAAAATTATGAAGCCTTTCAATTGCAATTGTCAAAAAGGTGCTGTGGAATTTAATTTTTATTTCATTTTAAGCGCAGTAAGGAGGATGTAACTGTGATTAGAATATTCCCAAAATTACAGTACTATTTTGAAATGTGTAATCAACCTTGAAAACCCATCACATGGTTCATGTAATTCAGATTTACAGAAATAAAAAAGTACATTTTGAGGAAATTCAGGAATGAAAACTAAATATATTTTTTGCCATTTTTATTACCAGCTAAAGAAGACAGTTTATGTGTTATAACGTGCATGTTATTGTGAGGAACCCTTATGGCATCTATATCTAGCGTAAATCTAAACCATTTTATCAAAAGTTAATGTGGAATGTGCCAAAGCAGTTTGAATGTGTCAGTCTATGAAACATTTTCTGGTATGTGGCAGTCCATGTAATATCTGCTTTAGTTCATTTATAAAAAATTGTTTATATTAGAAAATAGTTCCTTTTTTCTTGTGCATATAGTATGAAAGTGGTGTGAGGAGTGCAATAACGGAAAATACTGAATGGTTCTGACAATGTAAAGTTAACAGAACAAAAATGAGCATATAATAATACCGTTTATGGAATCCATGACTATAGTGGTTCCTTACTATAGTACTATTTATGGGATCTATGACTATAGTGGTCCCTTACTATAATACCATTTATGGGATCCATGACTATAGTGGTCTCTCACTCTAATACCATTTATGGGATCCATGACTATATAGTGGTCCCTTACTGTAATACCATTTATGGGATCCATGACTTTATAGTGGACCCTTACTGCAATACCATTTATGGGATCCCTTTCTGTAATACTGTTTATGGGATTCATGACTATAGCAGTCCCTTACTGTAATACCATTTATAGGATCCATGACTATAGTGGTTCCTTACTGTATTACTATTTATGGGATTCATGACTGTAGTGGTTCCTTACCATATTACTATTTATGGGATTCATGACTAGTGGTTCCTTATTGTATTACTCTTTATGGGATCCATGACTATAGTGGTCCCTCACTAAAATACCATTTATGTGATCCATGACTATAGTGGTTCCTTACTGTATTACTATTTATGGGATCCATGACTATAGTGGTCACTTAATATCATATCATTTATTGGATCCTTGACTATAGTGGTCCCTTACTAAAATACCATTTCTGGGATTGATGACTATAGTGATACCTTTTTATAATGCCATTTGTGGAATCCATGACTATAGTAATCCCGCTATAAAAACTGAATGAAGCCATGAAAGTTGCTATCATATAGGTGAGGTCCACTTATGCCGAAATACTTTTTATGGACAAATATATTTCAAAAGATAAAAGTGTACCCTAAAAAAGATGAGGTTGCCAAATAGTGGTGTACATTTTATGGAGAAGTATAGTTCAGCCAGCATAATGGGATCCAAGACTATAGTGGTCCCTTACTGTAATACCGTTTATGGGATCCATGACTGTAGTAGTCCCTTACTGTAATACCATTTATGGGATCCATGACTGTAGTAGTCCCTTACTATAATACTGTTTATGGGATCCATGACTGTAGTAGTCCCTTACTATAATACTGTTTATGGGATCAATGACTGTAGTAGTGCCTTACTATAATATTGTTTATGGGGTCCATGACTGTAGTGGTCTCTAACTGAAATACCATTTATGGTATCCTTGACTATAGTGGTCCCTTATTAGAATACTGTTAATGGGATCCATGACTGTAGTGGTCCCTTACTGTAATACCATTCATGGGATCCATGACTATAATGGTCCCTTACTGTAATATATGGGATCCATGACTATAGTGGTCCCTTACTATAATACTGATTATGGAATCCATGACTATAGTGATCCCTTATTATAATACAATTTATCTGATCCATGACTATAGTGGTCCTTAATGAAAACACCAGATCAATGACTGTAATGGTCTCTTAATGTAATTCCATTTATGGGATCCATGACTACATTGGTCCCTTACTATAATACTCTTTATGGGATACATGACTATATAGTAGACCCTTACTATAATACCTTTTATAGGCTTCATGACGATAGTGATACCTTTCTATAATGCTATTTCTGTGAACCATGACAAAAGTAATCCCTCGCTATAAAAACTGAATGAAGCCATGAAAGTTGCTATCTTATAGGTGACGTCCACTTATGCTGGAATATTTTTTATGGACATATGTATGGCAAAAGATACAATTGAATATCTGAATATGTCTGTGTTATATTTCGGACCGTGTTATACTTAGGTGTGTTATATCAAGGACCATTTGTACTGAGGTGCTTTACAGTTAGACAACACTGTACTTCAGGACTTTGAGCAACATCAAACTTATTATGGAACGAAAATCAACAAGCTGTTCCAACTGAGTGTGTAGCCTATGGATTTCCTAAAAATATTTTATAGCTGTATTCCAGGGTGATTCTTTCATAGTTGTTTAAATTATTGTTGATGACTATTGTTAAACTTACTTTTCAGAGGCATAAAATTTTGTACTCATCTTAATTGTGCTCAAGTAAATTATCTTGTAATTGGAATGTAAGTTTAATATATAAGTTTAATATATATTTATCTTTTGCCCACCATTTTTGTAGTAATATGAGTCACCTATTACTTGAATAAATCTTCTACTGCTTACTGTCTGACCTAAGGGATTGTTTACAAACAGATCATTTTTAAAAATTTATAATCTTCCTTTGTAGACATGTTTAAACCTGTTACAAATACATGGGAAGATTGTAAAGATTTGAGGTCAAGAAACTTAATTATACCCATAGATTTAGAAGAAAAGATGGAGATTACATTTTCTTGCCGATGACAATGTGCATGCATATTTAATCATCCTGCACTGCTTAAGAGAAAACTTCAAACTTTGAGATATGAAATGGGATAGTCTGTACTTGGTAATTTTGGGATGGATTAATACCATGGGGCTGATGACTTTATAAGTGCATGTATGCATGTGTGTTTGCATGTATGCATGTATGTTGTGGAAGTAGTGATAACATAAAAGCATAAGAAAATGGCTGCTTTGTTGTAGACATTTAGTTTATTTTTTAATTTGATAGAAATACATTTTCATTGGAGACTTATCATCCAGTATTATTGTTCAAAAAGAGAAAAGGAAAAACAAGTTTTATATTTTACACTGTTTACAATGTTAAATGGTGTTAATATATTTAGCCATTAATCATTATAACTTTATTTAGTCTCATAGTTTTGTTAAATCTTAAGAAAAATTTAACATACTACACTGACTATACTTATCCAGGATTTTGTAATTGTTGACATTATCTCATAACATAATGTAGTGGTATTGTAAATTTCATGTAGCATTCAGTTTTTATGGCTCTTCATACCTCAGTCTTGACTCAGAAATGGAAGACAAATATGTAAATTACTATACCTTTAAAATAATTAAGATTTGTTGTTATGGCTCTTCATACCTAAGTCTTGACTCAGAAATGGAAGACAAATATGTAAATTGCTATACCTTTAAAATAATTAAGATTTGTTGTTATGGCTCTTCATACCTCAGTCTTGACTCAGAAATGGAAGACAAATATGTAAATTACTATACCTTTAAAATAATTAAGATTGGTATTATAATTTTATATACCCACCATAAGGATTATTATGTTATGATGTTGTCAGTCCTTCTATTAATAGTAATACATGTATGTGGCACCTAGATGCAGAAAATGACACTAAGAGGCATGAGGGGAATTTTACATGGAGCTGGTACTCTGCAGCTTAATGGGAATTTAACATTAGACCGCCATGCTGTAAATTTACAGAAACAATGAGAAATGTGATGTTAAAAATGTCCACAGTTTTAACCCAACTATCCATCATCCCCAATGTTTACCATCCTGTAGCCCATGTTTGTTATCCAACACTTCATTTGCAGTGGCTATACCATACATTTACTATTCAACACTATATTTGGAGTGACCATCGCCCATTCATGTACTGACCACCCAGGGTAGGATGTAAAAGAAGTATAATATATAAATAGAATTTAATTCACTTGTAAACAAAACCAACTTCCCCACCTCATAACATCCCTACTATCCTCTATTAAAAAAATTTAACCTTTATCCCCCTTACTTGACTGTCATCCTCAACCTCATTATCATCCTCATATAGCCAAAATTTAAACCTCCTTACACTTATAATTCCTATAAACCTACAAGTAAATTGCAAATTAAGGAAAAAGAATTATAGAGTACACAACCAAAATTATATTTATAGTGTGTGTGTGTGTGAGAGAGAGAGAGAGAGAGAGAGAGAGATTGCAAGTAGCTTCTGTGGGTCAGCGGTTCTTATCGGGGATTTCCTGGTTTCTTCCTACACCAGATATACCATATGTTATATATCGTGCTGACAAATGGCGCTAAATAACAGACAACAACATCTGCTGTTGACAAAGTATTAGAGGCTACATGTTGTAAGAATGTTTTATAAGACTAAAATACTTATTCTATCCACCCACTCTCTCTCTCTCTCTCTCTCTCTCTCTCTCTCTCTCTCTCTCTCTCTCTCTCTCTCTCTCTCTCTCTCTCTCTCTCTCTCTCTCTCTCTCTGTGAGCAGCTGCAGCAACTATCACTACCACTAGAGCTGATGTCAAGTTCATTTTTTTTTTCTTTAAAACGAGCGACCCCTTTCAGAGCCTGCCTAGGCCTATTAGAAAAAAAAATATTGCTTAACTAATTTCCAACTGGAATAAAACCAAAATCCTTCCATCATATATATATATATATATATATATATATATATATATATATATATATATATATATATATATATATATATATATATATATATATATATATATATTGTGTGTGTGTGTTTCCTGGTATAAAAAAAATACAAATAAATACAAAGACACCAGTTTGTTGGGGGTATATTCTTGTGAGAAAAAAGCATAATGAAATTTCAAAGTACATCACAAAAGTCAATTTTTCTTTTTTTTTTCTTTCTTTTTTTACTCTCCTTTTTAAATTTCCATTTTAGGATAGGTTCTTCTGCTTCTGAACATTCCTTCTCCATATTATCTTTTCCATAGGGACACTGTGTAGACCAGTTTCTTCTATTTATTTTTTTTTTTACATTGATATCGTATATCTTTACTTTTGTTTTTCTTTTCACCTGTCTTTACGTCTGTATTAAGAATGTATACCACGATAATTGATCGATGTGATCAACATTGACATAAACTTTGATTAATATTGACGGATTACGTCTTGCGACAGCTATTTATTTACCTATTGTTTCTGCTTTTATCACGATGCACATAACAAACTGTCGACTTATTTCAAGTTTATCACAACTTTGCTGGTAGGACAATTGCAACTTCGTAGAGCAATTCTCAACTTCGTAGAGCAATTCTCAGCAGCTGTTAAATACATATTTTTTTTATTTTTTAAAAAAAAATCAGTTTATAAACTCATAATATGGGTTGCCTATACATTCTAGGCACATCCACACAAATAGATTATTCTGGTGTCGAAGTAATTGGAGTAAATTGCCCTACCAATTAATGCACCACAGTAGCCGACTCAAAAACCGTTCAACAACTGGAACCCACACCCTTTAGGTCACGGGTCTGGAATGTTCACTATGAGGTACGGCGGTTCCTGCAATACTGATACAGATAATACGGCAATCCTGTTGCAGACGTCATGACTGTACTGATGTAAACAATATGGCAGTACTAATACAGACATGGGAGTGCTGATGTAGACATTATGACAGTACAGGTGCAGACAATATAGAAATACTTATTCTGACATTATGGCAGACAATATGGCAATGCTGATACAGACAACATGGCAGTGCTGATGCAGACAATATGTCAATAATGTTATAGACAACATGGCAACATGCAAACAATATGGCAGTACTGACAGTTTGTGAATGCAACTCCTCTCCCATATATCAGCGGTATGCTGTAAAACTTATTGCATACCACGATAATTACCAGAAGATATATATACTTACCAATAATTGTACTTACTGTATTTTCGACAGTTATGACCTTTTTTCCCTTTCATCAAGTCTTTTTTTTAAAAAAAAAAAAAACTTTCTTCACTCTAATTAAGAGTAAAAAGAAAGGCTGTAGCACAAATATTTCCATACACGAAACTCTCTCTCTTCCCCCCTCCATGAGAAAAGGTCATTATAAACTGAATTGGTTGTAGGAAAAAGGACACTAACACTTGCATCACGTTAAGACAAGTATTTCTCTACATACACATTCTTAGATGATAGCCATTTTATATACCATGTTTGGATGCGAGCCAGAGAAAACCGTAGGACAAGTTACGTTCACGAGATTTTCCCTTTTCCACTGTATTTAGCTACAGGACAAAAAGTGCACAAACTCTTTTTAAAAAATACGTAAACCCACTGACTTATCAGTCAAAATGTGCATGATTTCACACAGTGATCTGTTCAAACTGAAACTTTGTATTCACTATATAGATTTATCGTTATGCGCATCTTCAGATGGTGGCCATTATATTTACGGAGTTTAACAGAGACCGTTTGAAAACTGCATGACTAGCTTGGGTTTCTTTGTTTATGTCCTTTTGTCACCTACGCGACGAGGAGCTTGCATAACTCAGAACATTCGTTCCCGCGCCGTTACCGAATTTGTTCTTTCATTATATGTGTGCATGTGTTTTCGTGCATTTTATTTTATATATGTGCTTTTATGTATATAGTATCAAACAGAAGACGAAACGCGCTTTGACATTTCAAATACTTCTCGAAAATATATTTTCTTGTATCCTTTCCTCTTTCACATGTTCCTTGAAACTCTAATATAGATCTGTTTGTTTTGAGATATAAGCAACCAAATTCTTGACTCTGTCCACCAAATTTATCCATTATATTCCACTTCGTCAAAATGCATTACTGTAACGCTTTTAAACATGTACCCGCTCTCTCCCATCAAATTCTAATTCCAGAACATTTATTTGTTGGTCTGTATCGACTGTACATTTCCGTTTCGCATTTAAACTGCTATCCACTGGAAAAGAAAAAAAATGAAACTTAAAAAGTTCTCTGTGTGTTTGTGTGTGTGTGTGTGTGTGTGTGTTCTTCTACAATGCAGCAGTTGTTTTGTATACTTTCCCATAAAAATGGTCATATAGGTGGGTTGTATCAATTATTCAGATTAAGTTTTTTGATACGAGTTTCCATTATCATTGTCTGCCATAAAATATTATTTTCATGTCCACCTCCCTTCTCCCCCCGCCTATTTAAACCTGCGATCTGCGCGTCATTAATGCAAAGTTGTACATTTGTATGTCTACCAGGATTATTTTCGTGACTTCCCACGTTATAACCTTCTTAAATAATTGTTTGGTTTGTGTTGGTTATTTCACGTTCAATACACCGACCGAAACGTGTTGCAGCAGCTTTTGCTGTCGACAGAATCAACTGTAGAACACTGGTGATGTAGCTAAACCGGATTCTCTTCTTAGGGTGATGTAATTTTGAGGCTGATCCATATATTGCATCAAGTCACTCTACATTATTAAAAAAACTGATTTTAATTTATGCAACAGTAACATTAATTTGTTAATTCTGACTTGCACATTCAATTTTACATGAGATTAAAGAAAAAACGGACTTTTAAATTTAGCTTGTCACAGAATAAGGCTCCAAATAACTTGGTTTCGCCTTGAATCTATTTTCCCACACTTATTTGTTGTACAGACGTACAACATTACATGGGGTGAATCTCTCTGCACCAGGTAAAGAGATTTCGCAATTACATGCGACGGAAAGTCACGGAAAAGCATGGTTTGACCATAACTATTATTTACTGCTATGGATTTAAGCTTGATACATTGTGAATCAATACTCAAGTCATTTGGATTTTGTCAGTGATGGGCGTAATTTCCACCATTTGATTTGTGTAACCTTTACTCGGTTTTATGTTATGTCGGGTGATACTGCTTTGTTACACTGCTTGCTTTGTTATTACCATGTTAGTAATAAATATTTTTGTTTTGTTTTAGCCTATTGTAGCCTGTTGGACACTATTGGGTATTAGTGGGCACTATGGGAGTTTAGTGGACACTATTGTATCCTATTGGATACTAAGGGATACTATTTGGACACTATTTGGACATTAGTGGACACTATGGGAGCTTAATGGACATTAAGATAGCTTATTGGACATTAGTGGACATTATTGGGCTGATGGAGTCTTATTGGAGCTGACGATGTCTTATGGGAGATAAAGTATCCGATAATAGCTGACTATAGCTATCCATGGTTAGATGTAGTTATCTGTATTGCAGCATACCGTCTACGTCTATGTGCATGATTACATGTATGTATGTATGTATGTATGTATGTATGTATGTATGTATGTATGTATGTATGTATGTATGTATGTATGTATGTATGTATGTATGTATGTATGTATGTATGTATGTATGTATGTATGTATGTATGTATGTATGTATGTATGTATGTATGTATGTATGTGAATGAATACATAAAAGGGATTCGTGATGTATATGAACGTGGATGGATAAGAAAGGGATCCAGTGAAATAGCAGAGTTCCAGTTCGTATATTGAATAAAATATAGAGTGACAGTGTATCAAGCGAATGACTTTTCCAGTTTACAGTGATATGTGCAGCAGTGGACCACGCGGCGGCCCATAAACAAAATTTCGGTGTCGGTTATGTTAGCAGTTTAGTACTATATTAACAAATTTAACAAAATGACACACATGTACACGGAATGCAATGCAATACTCTATATCCCAGGCTGAGAGACGGAGGTGCAATTCTGGTTACTTTAAAGGTTAGAGTTTGTGCATAGGGCCCCAAACTCCTTCAAACGGTTCTGTTTCTACCCATTTATTCTTTTTGACTCGTAGAATGGTCAAACAGTTATAAAAATACCTTAAAATCGGGAATTCTTACAACTCGGTCGATTGTGCGTTCTGGTGGTGTAACACCCCTCTCATAGAGAAACACACCGATTATGCCATCACTTTTGACATCGAACGATCGTCTTTGTCCAGTAACTGTTACCAGAAAAAGTGCATCCTTGCTGAATAACGAACGAGACTTCTCTTTTCTCAATTGAGTTAATGCTTGCTTTAAATATTCGATAGTGGACGTAACTGGAGTGGAGACATTAGTGTCTGCCACTTCACCATTAGTTGGTTGTGATACATCAGCGTGATTCCATGTAACAAATTTCAACTTGTCCCTTAACAATTGATTTGTATGACAGTTCACACTAGAATTTAGTAACAACACTCGGACGCAGATATACCTCGAGAAGTAGGGCAAAATTGTTAGTAACATCTGCTGCCAGCTGATCCAGCTGTGGTAACTTCCGCAACTTCATCACCCTGGTCAGATTCCATTACTTGCGCGATCTACACACCGCTATCTCTGATCACACCGTTCTTACTAGAGCGCATTGTTTGCTGAAGCTACCACGATTTGGGGCAACGTTTTCCCCACCTGCACCATGTTTTCATGATAAATAATGATAAAATCTAATCTGAATGATAAATAATGATAAAATCTAATCTTAAACACAAACACTAAAGCCGGTTAACAACCCATCAGGAATTCAAAACTGGCAACTAATGTTGATAATGAAAATGTGAAAGAATTTATAGCAGCACTGTCCGACCAGCGCATTTATGACATCGCAAGTACATAATCAGGATGCCACCTATCATTTAGCCACATTCCCACTCGACCCCACCCACCTTCAGTTCCAGTTATGATAAACCAGTATGTTCCGAATTCGCGCACCTTTAGACTGTCTTTTTGGTATATCATCAATAACAAAACAACCCTACGAGCAAACAAAAATAAGTCGGCCATTTGATAAGGTTGTGACGCTAGTGATTTCCTCTCCTTTCTTGACAAATATTCCGCGAGTTTGACTTCAAAAATTTACTATGATTTTTTTTTTGTGCGGGCACCTTTGCGATCTGTTGATCCACGAATTGCTTCATCCCATCATTGGCTGTATCGACATAGTCTTTGATAAACGCGATCGACACACCGCTATCTCTGATTACACCGTTCTTACTAGAGCGCATTGTTTGCTGAAGCTACCACGATTTGGGGCAACGTTTTTTCCCATCTGCACCATGTTTTCAACAAACTAGTATATCGACACCAAAAACGAAATACCAACACAAACACCGAAAACAAAATACCAAACACAGATACAAACAAAAAAAAGAAAAGAAATCAAACACATATACTGAAACCATTTGACAACATAATGAAAACAAATGTCGACAACTAAACGATAAGAAAATGTCAGAGGATTTTTTTTGAAATTTTAGTACCACCTTGGATAGCGCCATCTTTCAATATTTATGCAAATAACTTTGCTGTATATGAAGGCAACTATTAAAAAACGTCGTACACGACATAAACACTGTCATTACCTGAACGTTTCAGGAAACATCTTTTTGAAAGGGTAAAAAAATGTTTTGTTAGCTCCAAGTTGTGATAAAATCACGAAAACAACGTTCTGACTGCTGGATGTACGTACTTAAGAAGATTCGGCAAGAAATCTGTAAATCTGATCAATAGAAACGCGAAGTGATTGGCTCTCATCGAGATCGAGATTCCGTTTACATGTATGTATGTATGTATGTATGTATGTATGTATGTATGTATGTATGTATGTATGTATGTATGTATGTATGTATGTATGTATGTATGTATGTATGTATGTATGTATGTATGTATGCATGTATGTAATATTAAACTATTTCAATATACAGGCCTCTACTTAGGTTTAAAAACATTGGATTATCTTATTGCGCTCATTTAAGCTTATCCAGTGCCGGATTAAGACTTTCCTGGTCACTAAGCACGGAAAAATTTATGGTGCCTGCTCCCCTTCCTAGAAAATGTGAAACTTACCAAACAAAATTAATATTAAATGCTAAAAAGGTTGGGAAAATACCAGTATTGTCAGCATTCCAAATCAAAATACTCGTACATGCAGATCGAAATGGTCACATATAATTAATTTGATTTTTTTTCCGGGCCCTTTTGGACTTGTGCCCTAAGGACGTGTTTAGTATGCTTAATGGGTAATCCAGCACTGATCTTATCCAGTCGTGTATTATCGTATTATCATTGTATGGTTTTAAGACGAACAGAATGATTGACATACACGGGAAGTTCGCTCTGTGCGTGATATATCTTCGGTCGACTTGAACCTGATTATAATGTGCTGCTGTATTTCCAACACGCACGTTTTTTGTAGTTTCCGCAATTTGAGAAGTGAATATATATATATATATATATATATATATATATATATATATATATATATATATATATATATATATATATATATATATATATATATATATATATATATATATATATATATATATATACCTTTTATATTAGTGGCCTCGATTTCAATTATGAATCTTTATATACTTTTTGTATCAGTGGCCTCAGTTTGAAATGTGAATCTCGATATATTTGGTGGGGGGTACTGGCCGCAATTTAAAACGTGAATCTCAATATATCATTTCGTATTAGTGACCTCAATTTGAAATGCAAATCTCGATATAGCTTTTATATCAGTGCCCTCAATTTAAAATGTGAATCTCTATATACCATTTTTTTTATTAGTGCCCTCATTTTGAAATGTGACTCTCATTATTCCTTTTTGTCTTAGTGGCCTCAATTTGAAATGTGACTCTCATTATTCCTTTTTGTCTTAGTGGCCTCAATTTGAAATGTGACTCTCATTATTCCTTTTTGTCTTAGTGGCCTCAATTTGAAATGTGAATATCGATATTCCTTTTTATTAGTGTTTTCAGTTTGAATACATTGCGATGCCAAATCACAAAGTTATTAATTTATAAAGTGACACAACAAAAAAGCACTAGGTCATAAAGAATTCCTTTATTTGTTAACTTTAATAAAAGATTCATTGAATCAATAAATTTACCCCAACATGAACTGAAATCCCCTGAATGTGCAAACTTTCAAGCTATTGTTTGCTTTAGAGTGGCAATATGTAAATACAAGATGAAAGCGTATTTGTTACAAGTACACTACTATGAAAGGAATTTTATCTAATAGCTATGAAACTAAAATCAGATACAAGTAAATGTATATTTACATCGATGTTTGCTTAATTTGTTTTCTTATTCGTATAATAATGAGATGTTTAATTAAAAAGACAGTAGTCGATAAAAGACTATCACATTATATATATATATATATATATATATATATATATATATATGTATATATATATATATATATATATATATATATATATATATATATATATATATATATATATATATATATATACTGTGTTTATCTACTAATAATGCATTTTCAATTGCGAACGAACAGTTTAGACCCAGATCTGCGGTCAGACAGTGCAAACATACAGAATGTTGTGGATCTATGTTCGCTTGAAAGCATGCAATGGTAGTCTAAGGTAGTCGGTACCTGCTTTAAATAATACGTTGGTAGCTTAGAGTCGATGATGTTTGCTTGAAAGCATGCGCTGGTAGCGTCGTTGATGTTTGCTTCAAATCAAGGATTGTCGACTGCATTCGCTTAAAATCACGCAGCTCACACTCAACTCACGGCTCTTATTATTTTCAACCGCTATCGTTTCCACAAGGCAAGATCACTACAAGTACATCTACTTATGTATGTTGAAGACCTTGATTTTAATTAAATCGTGTCGTAAAGTACCTTTAACACAATATTTTACTTCAACTTTTGGTTGCCTCATAAAACCGAATTGTGCTGGTATGCTGTGCTGTTAAACCACATACGTACTTCTATACTGGGGCCCCGAGTGGCCTAGTGGTCTAAAGCGCTATCCGTTACGGATCACTGCCATCTCACCTCTGTCTGCGTGGGTTCAAGTCTAAGATTCAGCGAATGTGGATATGTGAGAAAGCTTGCCAGTAGCTTCTCGTGGGTCGGTGGTTCTTTCCGCGGATTTCCCGGTTTCTTCCTCCACCAATAATACTGGCCGCCATGAATAGCCTATCGTGTGCTGAAAAATGGCGTTAAGCCCAACAACAACAACAACTACTACTACTTCTATACATACATAGTTGGATAGAATGGATTTAGATGCAGTAGGCCATGTCTAGCAGGAACTATAGGATACTGGATCGTTGCAAATTTATGAAAATTCACAAATGACATAAAAGGTACAATCGACATATTTTCGTAAAGATGTTTACTTGTCACAAATAATTATTTATGCTTTACATACTGGTACATAATATACCTTTTCAATTTGGAATAATGAAAAGTAATATTATGAATTCAGTCGTGAAACATGCTTGAAGGTAGGCGTGTTTCTGGTTTAATCGTAATTAGCAAATCGGTACCACACTTAATTTACTCCATATAATTAAATCGTCTGGACACTAGTGCATTCAGCTAAATATGGTGTGAAAGTGTGTGATAAGGTGAATTTTACCATTTTGATACCCTTCAGTTCTTATCCCTATCCACAAAACCCAAACTCCCGCAATCCTGATTTAACTACAGATACTAATGTTACGACCCTTAAAATTATTCGGCAATGATACTTCTATTGTCGCTATTGTTCTGCTGGTACTTTTTATACTTATTTTGTCTTCCTGTTTTGTACGCATTCCTGTTTTGTTGTTGTTGATGATGATAAAAACGATGATAATGATGATGATGATGAGCATGTTTCATTTTCTTATGATAAACTGCAGCATGCAAAGGGTTATATGTATATTGTCTTTTAAAAGTCGTTTTGTGTTGTTTTATATATTTTGTTGTTGGGCGTTATGGGTTGGGGAGGTTGTTTCGGGATTTTTGGTTGTTGTTTTTCTTTTTTCGTTTTGTTTTGTTTTGTTTTTGTTTTTGTTGTTTCTTTTCAGTAATTTTTTTACAGTCGACGAAAAAAAACTTGTTTTTTTTAAATGTGACTTAGATAAAATGTTTTTTTTTCTCCCGAAAGTGTTGTAGCTCTGTAGTAAATAAAAGCAACAAAATATCTTGTTTCCCAGAGTTGTACATCATGGGGCTGGGGCAATAATGTACTTCCAAGATTTTTGCAATATTTTTCTTTTTCTTTATTGTTCCATCGGAGTATCTCAACAATTATGTAAGAAAATCCATGATTTCTTACACTGTCAGATGTTCAGTTCGTAGCAACATCAGCTACAAAGTACTTTTTGTGTAAGGTGACAAAGGCAACAGATCCTGTACGCGTAGATACTTACTTGTCTTATTTGCGTCTTTTCGAAAGAAATTTGAAATTCAGAAGAAGAAGAAAAAAAAATAAAGAAAACATAATAAGTCAATTGATTACATGTAGTTTAATTTTAGTGGATACGCCCGGTGCCAGATTATCCATTTAGCACACTAAGCACATACATAGGATTCTAGCCCAACAGAGGCACCGGAACAAAATTCTAATTAATTATTGACAATAAAATTGAATGAATTATACATGATCATTTAGACCTGTATGTAGGAGTATTTTGATTTGGAATGACCTTTTCAGATCTTAATATTGTTTCTTGAGTTTGACATTCACTAGGAAGAGGGCACAATAATAGTTTCAGTGCTTAGGCCCTGAAGGCCTTGATATCCGGCTGTGGATATACCACTCATTCATTAAAACAAGGGCACCAAAACTGCTATCTTCATCCATCAAAGAACCAATTTACATGCAAGTGTCATCTTAAAGTTTCAATAAAAGTTTTAGAATCCCTCTTAGTATTTCAGTCAACCATCTTTTTGCAGTCAGTTGTTTGAAAATAAAATGAATACTCTCTCTCTCTCTCTCTCTCTCTCTCTCTCTCTCTCTCTCTCTCTCTCTCTCTCTCTCTCTCTCTCTCTCTCTCTCTCTCTCTCTCTCTCTCTCTCTCTCTCTCTCTCTCTCTCTCTCTCTCTCTCTCTCTCTCTCATATTGTTGGTTTCTTTATACTTCTACATTCTCAGCGATTTTGATCCAATCTTTACAATTTCAGCGTCCAATTCACTACAATTTAACAGAATCTCATTTCAGATACGAATTATTGAACGCGTATATTTCAAATCATTTTTTTATGAGAACAAAAAAAATCACTTTTCACCGATTTTTAAAACGGTAAATATTTAAATTTTACCATTTTAAACTTTACCATTTTATTTGGGTCGAGACACAGTATCTCGAGTCCTGATGTCTTTGAGTTCCCTTTATCTGCTACTGTGTACACCTCTCTCTCTCTCTCTCTCTCTCTCTCTCTCTCTCTCTCTCTCTCTCTCTCTCTCTCTCTCTCTCTCTCTCTCTCTCTCTCTCTCTCTCTCGGTAATGTTTCAGCAATAATTTATTAATGGCATACAAATTGCTTAGATTTTTGTTGTAGGTGACATAAAATGGTTAAAAGACAGTGGCTGCAGTTGATATATAGTATGTTCTTTTTCGTGTATTTTTTTAAAACAGGAAGCCTCTTTTCCAAATGAGTTTTAACCGTTTCTCATGGATATACGCAATTGATAAAACACTATAGTATATCTGACGGAGAGAAGTTTCGTGAAGGCCGTACCAACAGGCACCAGTGTGGATAATCCGGTGAATGACTAAGCATTAATGATTTCATCTTCATTTAAATTAAATCTTTCTTGAAGCACACCGTTTCCCACGTGGTAGAAAACAAATAAGTTAGGTACCTGTTCATGTGAAATATCGACTTTTTTTATTTAAAAAAGTAAAAACCAGAACCAGCGTCGAAATTCAATGTGTACATTTAGGTGGCATACCTTACTTAGTACGTCAGAGTGCTGGAAATGATGTTTGAATCGTCAACTGTATTGACAGTGACGTCAACTCATTAGAGTTCATTCACGTGTTTGTTATTAAAAATGTAATTATTTCAGGATGTATGAAAGATATGATCTTATATTACGTAACAAAACTGGACGATTAGGAGCAGTTCATTCTATTAGTGTACACCTATCAACAAAGGGATGATAGGCCTCAAGCAATGTCATTTTATAAATAAAACTACCCTTATTGCCCTTCAGCTTTAAGGGAATGTATCCCCGTGGTGGCCAATATATTTGGTGGAGGAAGAATTCGAGAAGACCCTGGAAAGAATCACAGACCAACGGCAAGCTACTGGCTAACTTTATCGCATGCAAACGTTGATCGATCCGAGAATAGAACTATGTGGACAGAAGTGAGATCTGTGATTTATCAGTAAATTCGAGCCCCATCCAATACCCGAAAAAAAAAAAGATGAGCGGGAGAATAAAATAATGAAACATGTTTTATTTTTTAAAAAAAAATACTCCGATGTAGGTTGTGTCGTTACAGGTATTTTGGATCTCTTTAAATTCTGTTTCATATATATTGTTATCCATTAAGGTTAATTTTAAACACATGATACGCTATGGATTGATAACAGTAAATTAATTTTGAGAACCCAAGACTCTCGAACCCACGACGACAGAGGTGAGATGTCAGTGTTCTGAGTATGACTAATACGGACAGAGAGAAATATAGTTATAAAATGAGAAGGAACAATTAGACATGTGTTAACCAGGAGCCTAATATTCTGGTTACGTTATCAGTGAGCTACCTGGTGATGGATTTGACTTTTATTGAATATTCACGCCAATATTTTGCATACTCTTCATGACTCGGTTACCCAAGTTCTTTTGTACTTTTTCATGTATCATATGTGCTGCATACGCTCGCGTGTATGCTGATCATGGACATCGAAGAAACTGCTTTCCAGAATGTTCGCTTAAACGTTCAAGAGCATGTGAACATACAGTGTATATACATATCTCGTTCTTTATTGTATCTTCGTCATCCGATTTGCTTGTTTGTTTGAGGGGGGGGGAGAATCACACAATTGTACACGTACATGTGAGAAATATAGCTGCGAAAAATTAATAATACCCTTCAGCAATTCAGGTTGAATACAGCTAACTGCCCTTCACATGCCGAATAAGCTGTTGATTGACAGACAATAGACCTTTCCGACAGATCAATCAACTTTGTGAGACTTGGTTGTAGTTGTATCGGGCAGGAGTAGTCTTTGGACTAAGACTCCGGTCAGGTCACTAAGGTGCAATTTTGTTGTTTCTTGGAAATATTGTTGCTGTGGACAAACTATCATAGAATCTCTCTCTCTCTCTCTCTCTCTCTCTCTCTCTCTCTCTCTATATATATATATATATATATATATATATATATATATATATATATATATATATATATATATATATATATATATTGTTAAGTATATGTAATTAAACTGATTGTGTGTAAGTTTTAAAATTCTTTTTATTTCATTTTTGTTTCATTGTACTTACTTGCATGGTAGCAATATCTACAGGAAGTTAAAATGATTGGTCAGCATCACGGACATACTTTCTTCGCGTGATCACTGTTTGTAAATAACCTTTTTATGATTGGTTTTTAAGTGTAGTGACATTGGCCTACATGTGAAAGTTAGCATAGTAAAAGATTACATGACCAATCTCGCGAGATTTGAAGTAATGTTTTGATATTTAATACTCATTTTTAATATTTGTTTAGGTAGGGTCATTCAAAACGTTGAAGGAACAAGGTGTATGCATTTTCTTTTTTAATTTGTTGCCAAGATTGTTTGTTATTCGACTGATTTTTGGATTTAATAATTTATTCCCCTGGAAATTCGACAAGTTGACTTTTCTATGAAAATTCTGAAAGATATTTACTGAAATTAATTCTAGAATTATTCAGAAACAAGGACTGTGAGTCAAGTGAGGAATTATTGTTATCCATACATTGGACCGAATCTGACGTCATCGCCTTCCATATTTGTACATCGTCGGAACTCGAACCTGGATTCGTATAGGACTATTTAGTGATAGGACTTGTATTTACATTCTTAGGATCACCTTTTGGATTATATTCACAGATTGTAAGTATTATTTACCAAATTTTACTTTGTTGTCTAGGGAAATAATTTATTTTGTTAAAATATTCAAAGCTTGTTGGCTTTCACTCTTTCCTTTGTTACTGAGTACGAGCCCTTGTCACGTAACAAAGACAATTAGAGGCTATATTGATTTGCGTTATATATTTCAGAAATTTCTTTTTGAAATTTAAATTTCATCTACTTTTTAAATCCCAAGTACTAATTTACATTTTATTTGAAATCGTAAGTAAAAACAACAGGCCTTCATTTACAATGTCATCAAAAGTGGAAACATTTCTTTCTAATCCAACTGAACAGCATTTAAATAGTCTTAAGAAAGATGGGTTGCTTGAACTTGCCAGAAAGTACGATCTTTCTGAAGCAATATTTTCCTTAACGAAACGAGAAATTAAAAATGTCTTGATCGAATATTTGATGGGGAAAGGGATCTTTGATAAAAGTGTTTTGGCATTAGTCAGTAAGTCTATGACAGACGCTGACATTAAAGCAATGGAAATAAAAATGAAATTCAAAATGGAAGTAGAGTTAGAGAGGCTCGAGCTTTAGGAAAGAGAGAAACAACTGCAGTTGCGAGAGAAGCGATTACAATTTGAGAAAGAGGAGATAGAGAGACAGGAGAGGGAGAAAGATAAACAATTACAATTTGAGAAAGAGAAGAAAGAGACAAGAAGAGGGAGAAAAATAAACAATTACAATTTAAGAAAGAGGAGAGACATACAGATGCAATTACAAAGAGAGAAGGATGAAAGGGAATTTCAACTTAGATTGAAAGAAATTGAACTGGGAAGTGGCAAGCACGATTCCACTTCAAATACAGATTCAAGTTTTGACATCACCCACAAAAATATTATTAGGGCAGTTCCCCCTTTTAGAAAAAAAAAATAAGTAGGCAAATATTTTCCTCTTTAAAAAAAAAAGAACTGCAGAAAAATTAAAATGGCCAAGGGAGTATTGGACTCAGCTACTAACAATATGAACTAGTTGGTAAAGCTAGTGATATTTACCATTCCCTGTCAGTACAACAGTTGTTGTTGTTGTTGTTTTGGGGCTTAACGCCATTTTCAGCACACGATAGGATATAATTGTCAGCCAGTATTTATGGTGGAGAAAGAAACCGGGAAATCTGCAAAAAGAACTTCCGACCCACGAGAAGCTACTGGCAAGCTTTCTCAGATATCCATATTTGCCGAATCTTAGACTCAAACGTACGCATATAGAAGTGAGATGGCAGTGATCCGTAACGGGGATCGCTTTAGACCACTCTGTCACTTGGAACCCCAAAGTACATCAGAGTTCGGATTATAATTTGTTTAAGGAGTGCATATTAAGGGGTTATGCGTTAGTCCCTGAGACTTATTGGCAAACATTCAGAAACTATATAAAGGAAGCTGTGCAGACTTGTGTCGAATTTGCTAGAGAAAAAGAACAGCTATCCAAGAGATGATGCTTAGCCCAAAACTTTGACCATGATTATGAAAATATCAAACAACTTGTGTTTCTTGAAGAGTTTAAGAACCGTTTCCCTAGTACGTTAAGAATCATCTTGAAGAACATGATTGAAACCTTGGAAAATGCTGCTCTTACTGCTGATAAGTACTCCTTAACTCATAAGGTTCCTGTTGTAAACAAAACATTACCTCAACAGTCCACTTTTAGCAAAATATTTCAGCCTAATACGACTGTCAGTAAAAATTAATCTGGCACAAATTCTAAAAATCAAGCCTCTAAGAGACTTGATTTAAAATCCTTTTCTCTGTCAATGTGTACCTATTGCAAGAGAAAAGGACACGTCATTTCTGATTGCTTCAAATTGAAATATAGGCATGAGAATCAAGATAGACCTATCCCAAGTGCTCTTATTTCTAAGAGGTCAAGGTCACGGTCATGCATTGAAAGCGATACATTTGTTGGGTCTAATAAACCCCAGTCTGATTTTATTATGGAGCATTATGAACCATTCATGTCAAAAGGTTCTATATCACTCTTGGGTGATTCGGCCAACCCTATACCTATTAAACTTTTAAGGGATAGAGGGGCTTCTCGGAGCGTTTTGGTGTCAGGTGTTTTGCCTTCTTATGAGAAGTCCTATTCTAATGAGAGTATTCTCATTCAGGGAGTAGAGTGCTGATTTGTTAATGCTCCTCTCCATTCTGTAAATTTGTCATCAGACTTAGTTTGTGACAGTCGGCACAGTGAATAAGCTACCCATTGAGGGCATTCATTTTTTGCTAGGCATCAACCTAGCTGGATGCAAGGCTGTGATTAATTCACTTGTAACTGACAAGCTTTCTTTGGATCAGAAACTTGATGCAATTGAAAAATAATACCCTGAGCTTTATCCAGCTTGTGCAGTTACAAGAGCTATGTCAAAGAAAGCTCTTTAGAATGATTTTCATAAGGAAGATATTCCTTTAGATGACATGTGTATTGGTCAGGCTTTTGATGAGGTCACTTTAACTTCTAATTTGGATAAATCGGGTGGTATTGATCACAGTGATCCTCTTTTAAATACTCATTATCTTTTATCTAATCAGGGTGATAATAGGCAATCACTTGTCGTCGAACAGGAAAATGATCCTACGATCTCATGTTTGTTTCGAGTGTCTTTAGTGAAACTGAAGCAACTGAAGTACCTGTCTGTTACTTAATTAAAAATGAAATTCTTATGAGAAAATTGAGACCTCTTGAGGTACCTGTTAATGATGAATGGTCAGTGAACTATCAGATTGTAATTCAAAAGTTTTACAGACAGTAAATACTTAGTTTGGCCCATGAAACTCCTCTGGTTGGACATTTAGGGATAAATAAAATTTATAACAAGATCTTCACTCACTTTTATTTGCCAAAAATCAAAAGTGATGCTTGTAAATTTTGTAGATCTTGTCATACTTGTCAAATGGTAGGAAAACCCAATCAGAAGATACCTAATTCTCATCTACAACCAATTTGTGCATTTGACGAACCATTTAGCAGAATTATGGCACATTGTGTTGGTCCCTTACCTAAGACCAAGTTTGGCAACCAATATTTGTTGACCATTATGTGTGCGTCAATAATATTCCCAGAGGCAATTCCTTTGAGGAATATTAAAACCAAAACTATAGTAAAAACTTTAATAAAGTGTTTTACTCAAGTTAGCCTTCCGAAATCTGTCCAATCGGATCAAGAGTCAAATTTCATGTCTGGAATTTTGCAGCAAGCTATGCACGAAGTGGGCATTAAACAATTTAAATCCTCTGTCTATCATCCAAGGAGCCAATGGGTCTTAGAAAGATTTCATCAGATTTTAAAGAACATGACTCGATCTTATTGCTTTGATACTAGCAAAGATTGGGATGAAGGCATTCATTTACTTTTATTTGCTGTAAGGGAATCCATTCAGGAATCTTTAGGATTCAGTCCCTTTTAACTAGTTTTCGGACATAATGTGCGTGGACCTTTGAAATTGTTGAAAGAGAAATTTCTTTCAAATGAAGATACTGATTTCAATCTTTTTGACTATGTTTCTGATTTTAAGTACAAATTATCAAAGGCTTGTTAGGTCGAAAGTGCAAATCTGCGCTCTACTCAATCCAGAATGAAATCAAGATATGATAAAAGCTCAATGGATAGAAGCTTTTAGCCTGGTGATAAAGTTCTAGCTCAATTGCCCATTCCACAAAATCTCCTTCAGGCCAATATTACAGTCCATACACGGTTCAAAAGAAAGTAAATGAGTTAAATTACATCATAAATACTCCTGGTAGGCGACACCAAAAACAATTTTGCCAAAATAACACTTCTAAGAGTATATTAAAAGAGATAGCCCAGTAAATCATACAATTAGTTTAGTAAAACCTGTCCCATAAACCGAGGATTTATGTGAAGAAATTCAATTGGACACCGTTGAACTTGGAGCATTGAATCTTCAGAAATCGGAAATTATGAAGAAATGAACTTGAATTTATTATTCAAATATGAACGCTTGTTTCTGGATATTCCTATAAGGACAAACAAAATTTTTCATGACGTTTAAATTGTTGATTCAAAACCTGTAAAACAACACCCATACATAATGAAAGCTCTCAAACATTAATACTTGAAAAAGGAACTTTAGTATTTGCTAGAGAACGATTTCATAGAGCCCAGTAAAAGTGAAAATGCCAGTAGTATAATAATTTTCCTTTCTAATTCAAGGCAAAACAGAACATTATAACAAAACAATTGAAGAACAATTATAGGCTCATTATTAAATGTTAGCTTTATTCATTTGCATTCGTGGCGGCCATAATTACCAGTAACAACGGTCGCATCTAAAACCAGGCCATATTTCATAGTTATAATGCTATCCAATATGTCAAAAGTTTTATCGCTAAATGCACAGGTTGTTGGCAATTGACTAGTAATGAAACAATATTGCTCTACATCACTTCAGACGTTTTAAACTCATTTCGTAAACAATAAAACGGAACGACGCATTCAAAGTCTCTTGGGTAAAAGTATAAGTGCACCATAAAACATTATGTTGACGTTCAATCAATACAAATGCTGGTAGATAACTTGTTTTTAAAATTGATTGCCTACCAACCCTGGTATTAATTGAGCGCAACTGTGTTTTCTTTTAGTATCGGATAACCATATAAAGACATTAATTTCAAGAAAATGTAAAACATATAACCGATCAACTAACTGCTCAGATGTGAATTTTCAGAAGGGAATGATGGATGGAACTTGATAGGAAGAACACCATGCCTTTGTTACGATCATTACCTTTAAGCGTAAAGATGACGGAGAGGCAGTAACCATATTATCAGAGGACGTTTTAGGTCAGGGAGGAGGATGGGCAAAATAAAGCCAGTGGGCATAGTTTTATCCGTAATTTACATCTTATGGTGTGCCGTTAAACATCACTTATTCGACCCGCACCCTGGAGAAATTTGCCCATGCCTAGCCAAACTCCTTTGGTTTGTACAGTACCTCGGCGTTTCATAATGTTTGAGATCGTTTAATAAATGTACTGCGAGGTACATACAAGCTTGGACTCTGGATTACAAGTATTTTCTCTATAAAGGACCTACATTTGTTGGTCAGCACTGAACTTTCCAGTGTGTCCATATGTTATTTTTAATTAACTTTAAAGATGAAGTACTTTGAATTTCTATTCATGGGTTAACCGGCATCTTTTTATGATAGGTTACCTGTAAAAAAAAAAGCAATAAAAAATCAGCCATGGGTTACAGACATGACTCACTGTGCACTGTCACCAAAATCCACACAGACAACCAAGCTGCTATTTAAAGGAATAATCAATTTAAATCATCTAAGTATGGATCACTACCACCCACCAACCCTAACAAAGAGAAGAACAAATACGATTAAAAATTTGGATAAAATTCGTGGAATCTGACAGAAGTAATAAGTGTGAACTATATCTATAAAGCTAAATTCAGTTCAACTGAACTGTGTCGCAGATTCATCCACGTGTTCCATGAAGTCAATTTACAGCAAATACTTTGCTGTGTCTGGGAGGACAATCCGAACGAGACCGGTAAAAGCGGAGATATTTGCTTTTGCAAACCCCCTGTACAAGAGAGACGGGTGTATATCTATATTTCTCAAAGCACCCTGGATAAAGAAATCCCTTAAAATTTCGATAAATGTCTTCTAATTATGAACATTTGGCAGGACTGGGTCTTAGTGCTCTTTTCAGCAAAGTCATACTAATAAGTGCACCCATTGGGTCTTGTCCGCGAAGATAAATGAACAAAAAATTATTTTAGGCAACTTCAGTACGAAAGAAACGGTGTTGAGCCCACTTCCAATCTCTCATCGGCAGCATAGCATACAATCGCAAACATATGCTTGCCAGCAATAACTAAACTTCCAGTAGGATGCGGACCAATTGTTCTGAATCATGTAACGATAAAGAAAATATAGATTCTGCTGTATAAGAAATCGCTTTCTCTTGATGAATTTCATCACCGCGTGAACAAAGAGGTGACTGAAGACAGTAAACTCTCGCCAGGAAAGGTAGAGATATTAATATTTAATTAAAAGATATAAAAAAAAAAGTTGCCTGCATGCCGGCTCTAAAGGTTGAAGTTTTCAGTACGAGGCACACATGCAAGTTGGTTAAATGCATACAACTGGGCTTGCGTTTTGCAGTTCTAACGTCACTCTTTCTTTAAGATAATTTATGAAAAGTAGAATTATGTAATTACACTTTTCCGCTGTTTTGCCCATTCGTACGTCATGTAAATGGTTCTGAGTTAGATAATTTTACAACGTCTTACTCTTGACTGTAGATTTTCTTAGCATCATCTGATGACGTTAAATTATTTAATCCTGTTCCCACCATCATGTTTGTTCGCTTCTTTGTCATTGACGATACTGTCTCATTTGGATTCATCACATTACATATTATATTACTTTAATGTGATATTCGGTAAGGCACTTCCCACTTAAATGCATCTCATTACATTGAGCATTGTTTGAAAGTGAAAATGGATACGACCATCCTATATGAATGCATTGCTTTAATGTAAAAATGTGTAAGACATTTTTCCGTTTAGATGTATTAGTTTACGTTGTGTATTGTTTTAAGGAGAAGCTGATCTTGACACTTTCACATTTACATGCGTCACATTATATTGTGTGTTGATCTCATTCCTGGATGGATGTGACAATCTCCCATTTGGATGCATTTACGCTTTGTATTTGCTATAATGTTGAAATTTGAAAGACACTGTTCCATTTAGATGCATTTACGCTTTGTATTTGCCATGATGTTGAGATTTGAAAGACACTGTCCCATTTAGATGCATTTACGCTGTGTATTTGCTATGATGTCGAAAATTGAATCACACTGTCCCATTTAGATGCATTTACGCTGTTTATTTGCCATGATCTCGAGATTTGAAAGACACTGTCCCATTTGGATGCATTTACGCTGTATATTTGCTATGATGTCGAAAATTGAATTACACTGTCCCATTTGGATGCATCTTACTCTGTCGTGTATTGCTTTAATGTTAAAATGTTGAGACACTCGTGTACACTGCCTCGCATTACGTTGTGTATTGCATCAACGTGAAATTGGGTAAGGCACTGTCCCGTTTGCATGCATCACATTACGTTGTGCATTACTTTGAAGCAAAAACGGGTTTGACACTGCACCATTATGAAACATCACTTTACATTAAGCATTACTGTAATACAAGAATAGTTTTTTTTGGCGTGCATTACATTACGTTTTGCGCTGTCTTTATTTTTAAAATAGGCATGCCCCATTTTGATGCATGACGTTCAGACTGCAAGAATACCCTATATGTAATATCTACAAAGTATAACATTTGTTCACTGGGTCACTGTATTTCTCAATATGTACTATGGCAAAACTAATCGATAAAGCGTATATGATCGTCATCCTGGCGACAAGCTCGGATGAAAAGAACAGATAACGTTAGTCATATTGTTCACTGATATTTTTCAGCTCTAAAAAGACACTATTGGTGCAGCTTATTTATTTGTAACTAGCATCGGAAATAAATCATACAATATGAGTACGCTGTCGGTGCTATAGAAATGTATTGTTTTCTCGTGACATTGCTCAATAGTATTGGCATTAAATTCATTACTCAATATCGTTTTGTAATTACCATGGATGTAAAAATTATCATATTGCCTCGATAAAGATCAAGTGTTTTGTTTTGCATTTAATTATTTACCACAATTTATTGAAATTGTTTTGATTCATTTATATTTTTGCCGATTCATGATTTATTCAGATTTTTTTTATTTAAAAAAAATCGGATTTGAGTGGAAATTCTTGAAAATAAGTTATCGATTCACACCTTTTTCAGGTAAATATACTGCAGCTTGCAGTTTATAATCGTTATTTAACAAAGGTAAAATGGACAAGGTCTTGTACGACTATCAGTAACATGTTAAGGATGCAAATAATAAGTATATAAGGAACACCAATTATTCAGCGCGTTTTTTTTTTGTGTGCAAAACTGCTATATTACAGGTTAACTGCTGATGACGTTAAAAGTTGTTACTTTTTCATAAATATTTTTTTTTTACCATTGTGAAATGTGAATGATCACTGGATACAAATATTCTGTTTAGCCATTCGAATAGAATTCTTAGCGCGATAATCAAAGATAGTAATGGCAAACATGTTTGGACAAGCACACTAAGCAAGGGACATTTGGTTGTTTAAGACAAGTGCGTCGAAAAGGCAATTTGTCCCTTTATTAAGGCGTCGTTTGAGCAAAAGCATGATGATTATTATTATTGTGTAGCAAATGTCTCAAAATGTTTTCTTAAGCAATTTCACTGGACGTGTATCTATTTCTACACTTGATGGAAACAACTGAACATTGAATGCGTGCTCTACACTCACTGAAGAACTTTTGCTATCCATTACTAATTACATGCCTGATATAACTTGTGCATACTAGGCGCTCTTTTCAAGCAAATACATTAGCAGAGAATTTTAACCACGAATGCATAGAAGTTGATAAACATAAATATGTGGATGATCTCTTAGAAAGGCGAAGTTAGCTTATTAAAACAGGCATACTATATATATATATATATATATATATATATATATATATATATATATATATATATATATATATATATATATATATATATATATATATATATATATATATATATATATATATATATACATACATACATACATACATACATACATACATACATACATACATATCTCTCTCTCTGTATATATATATATATATATATATATATATATATATATATATATATATATATATATATATATATATATATATATATATATATATATATGTTCACGATTTTCTATAACTGGTATTTTGCTGACAATTTAAATGCTACGTCTGACATATAAGTCGTATGCACCTTTTTCTACATGAATCCATTCGGTCACGCTATTGGTGTAATATTGTAATATTCATTAAGGTGACCATTAGAAGGACGGATCTTTTACATTTGATTACTTTATTTATGGCATCATGACACTTCAAAACATCACTAATGTCACCTCCAACGGTCAGAACGACCTTTCATACTGATAAATACGAAACTTTGCACAGTGCACACACAATGTCGTCTTAGCTAGACAAGGATTACGGAACAATTCCGTTCCACACTTAGTCTGGTTCCCTGACCTCTCTCCACTACGTTGCGCTTCGTCAGAACAAAGAGCAGGGAACAAGACTATTCCACACCAACCTTGTCACGCATCTTGGACCGTCATTCGGATCACCTCGACTATTTTTGCGGCAAAAAAAAATGATGCCTTTACGTTGGCAAAGTTATTTGCATGAAATCATGAATTTCAATCGACGGAAATGTCTAAACAAAAGGAAGCCACAGTTTATTCGAATCACAATGGCTATTTCTACGACTGGGTTTACTATATGACTGACGCAGAAGTTACTTGAGCTGGGTACCGCGAAAACTATTGTACTGCGGTATACCTTGCTAATTTCCAACGTAAGGCGAGATGTATGTATGTATGTATGTATGTATGTATGTATGTATGTATGTATGTATGTATGTATGTATGTATGTATGTATGTATGTATGTATGTATGTATGTATGTATGTATGTATGTATGTATGTATGTATGTATGTATGTATGTATGTATGTATGTATGTATGTATGTATGTATGTCTATCGTTCGTTCGTTGTAAAACCAAACGTAACGCGACATGAACCATGGTATTTCTCAGTTATATTAGGTACCTAAATTAAATGTTCAGTGGCAGACGCATGTAATAAAATTTTCTAGTTTGAGTCTGTCAGTAACTGGAAAAATATCTTGCTCTGATTTAAAGCAAACTAACATCATATTTTATTTAGGATAGTATTAGTAACATATATTATTTTATTGAGATAAAAGAACAGAAAATAGTTCAGCTCAACAGAAAATCGCTGCATTTAATGTCCAGTACCTAACAGCAAACGAATTTGCTATGTGCCTGTTACTGTCTAATAAATTGTAATATAAAAGCTGTAACTAAAGTGGAATGGTTAAGCTAACATTATACTTGATATTGTGAAGGACATCACACTGACGTTGAAAATCCTGTTGATTTAAATGTTGATCATGAAGCCATCCATCAGTTTTCTAGCTGCACTGTTGATACAATAGACATGGAAACTACGGGATGCCAACAACCGGGATAGATATTAATCAGAGGTGGCCAGTAACCTTTACACATGCTTACTTAACAAAGGATAAAATATTTAGTGGATTCGAGAAATTAGGTACATGTTATAAAATAAATGCGTTCCTAAAAATCGTAGGATGATATGCAGTCTTACAAAGAAATACGTTTACGTAGCGCATTCATATACGATAGTAAATAAACTAAAATACGACGGGCTTTGGGGGGTTGGAGGTATCTTAATTATGAACTTTGTCTGAAAGTTGGATTTTATCAGAATATGTTTCACAGCAATCCACTTGGCCAATTATACGTGACGATCTTCAAAGATATGATTAAAGGATCATAAATATAATTTTATTTCTCAACAGTAATGTGTTACTGATACAACCGTTTTGTTCAAATAAAAAGAGATAAATAATTTAAACTGCTTTGTCATCCATTTAATGTCGGCCAAAGATTCCTTGGAAATTTCCATACATTCCTTACTGACGGCAAATACCGAGGTACCGGTATTAGTTACATAGCGCTATGATGTCTGCAGTGTGTAAGTTTATAGTGATGTCTTGCAAAGGCGGCATGATGCCACAGACATGTAACACGATGACCCACCTAGTCTCATTATCCTTACACCAGTCCTAACCACAAACCTCTCAATGCTAGGCGCGAAGCAGCTGTTAGTACCATTTTAATAAATTATTGGTATCACTCGGCTAGGGTTCGAACCAGCGACGTCCCTCATCCGAGAGGGACGCTCTAATCACTAGGTCACCAGAGTGGTCTGTGCATAGATCTTGTGCACTTGTTAAATATTTAATATTCAATGTAAACAAAAAAAAATAATAAAAATACTCCATACGTTCCAAAGTAACGAATTGCAATTCTTTGTCATCCTTTTAAAGTCGACAAAAGATTCCTTGTGAATTTCCATCCATTCCTTACTGACTGTAACTACCGAAGTACGGGTATCTGTGTGTGTGTGTGTGTGTGTGTGTGTGTGTGTGTGTGTGTGTGTGTGTGTGTGTGTGTGTGTGTGAGAGAGAGAGAGAGAGAGATTTGAATTTTTAACGTATCTTTAAAAACATTCAGTCATATCGCTACGATGTCTACAGCGTGGAAGTTTATAATAAAGTCTAGCACTGGGGCATGATGCCACAGGCATGTAGCATGATGTCCCACCCAGTCACATAATCCCGACACCAGGCCGACCAGTCCTAACACTAACATCTTAATGCTAAGAGCATAGCGAGGCAGCTGCTAGTGCCATTTTCATAAGTTTTTTGTATGACTCGGCGAGGGGTTGAGCCCGAGATCTCGTAGTAGTAAGTACCCACTTTAAAAATATATTCCGTTAAACCACTTTACCGGTAACTCCCCACAACTCTAGAAGTTACAAATAGAAAAGTAGTTCCCGTTTTTACCTATATAGGCAAAGATGGTTATGACGTCACGTTTACATTTGCTGTTGTCATTTGCAATATACTTTTGAGAATGGGCATTAAATAAATTTGCCGACGATTATTCCAAACAAAACTGGCAATAAAATTGTTTCCGGATGCCAGTTCAACTCTGAGATTTTTTGTTCTATACCAGCTTCCTTTGTAGGAATTAAAATGAATCTTTAACCCATAAATCCAGCTAACAGTATTCGATCTTGCAATCGAAACCGACAACCCTAACTCCTCAAACAACCCTTTCTGTGCAACTAGCCAAATTAGTAAGTTTAAACAAAACGAAATACAGTGTTTTTATTTAATTATCATATATTGGTAACCGCCATAAAGGAATACGTGTGCGCTCAATTATGACCCTGTACCGATACTTAGGGTCCGATTTTTTAATGTTCAGAGAAAGACAGCATTTTCTTTCCTGATCTCAAGATAAAACAAATTTATAGCAAAACGGCGTATTTATATTTTTTTTGCAAATCAGAGCAAGAGTATTTTTTAAAACCAGTCACGAGTTCGAAAAGTGAATGGTCGGACCCTTACCTTACCGATTTCTTGTTTCGATGATGATGACGATGATAATAAAAGTGATGATAGCAAAGTCACGTTCTAACTGTGTTGTGCTGGTTACTGATCGGTATATTGATTGCTGACTTGTTCCACTGGGGATGCTCGGATGTAACGGCGTGACATCACGAAATCTTTTCCTAAAGCGCCAATCGCAGTAGTTTTCTTTCTTTTTTTTTTCATGCTGATTGAATGAAATGGTTAACTTGATATCATCTGAATTTATTGTCTCTCCTGTAAAGCATAAATGCTTTGAACACGAAGATCACCTTTCTGATGGTGTTGCCGGTTATGTCGACGTTACGTTTATGTACTGAGCTCTGGTTGTCTAGCATTATTCCAGCCATGAAACGTGATGGGTGTATTCATCTTGCAGGATATTCCTCTCCACAGACAAAAGTGGGTTATTGTGACCTATTTTCAAGACCAAGTGATTAAGCTCCGTTTAAGCATTTATCTCAGTTTAACTGACGCTATTGAACGCAAGTTATTAGACTATGTGCTTATTACTCATCGCAGGCAAAAGAATGTCTGAATTTAATCATTTTGCAGAGTATTTGGATTATGCCACAAATGAGCAAGCAAGACTACTTCCGCGAAATTGTTGTTGCTTTCTGTCATCATTGTTCGCCTTGTTATTGATAAAATTACTGTCACTATCGCCAATAACATCCCCATTACTTCTTCCTTCGTATAAATGATGACACAAATAGCGTCGGACTACTTAATCTTGCCAAACAAATTTCTTTGTCGATTCAAATAATTAGGAGATAGTAAATTAATGACTCATCTTTCAAATTGGTGCATTAAAAAAGGAACAACGTGCTCTCGATATTCAGTTGCTAATAATTCGCTGTAACTAAGGTTGGTTTTATTTGGACCAAAACATCAACGAAAATAAGAAAATCGCTTAAATTTTACCGGCATTTAGTATGGGTTATTACTTAGTATAAAATAAGCAAACATCAGCAGCTAAAAACTATTTATTATTACTATAGCAATATCTCGTGTAATCGTACTTGGGGGCTATGAGGGGTGTGGAATCTGTACCTTACTTAATTTCCATGGCATTTATAAATTACTTTCGTTTTCTTTCAAGAAACATTATTCAAGCCCTTTGGGCAGGGTTCTGACTGGCTTCCACAACGAAAACTTAGGAGTCCATCAAACTTGTCTCGTGCGGGATATGGAACTAACTAATCATTGTTCGTGTATTAGAGTCACTATAGAAGGGTTTTTAACCATATTGCATATTATAATGACATCAAGATCAAATGAAATTAATCATACAGCCATTAATTCAAATCAGCCGGGTGATATTTTGGCGGAAAGTTACATCTGTTACTTCAAACATGTTGCCAATTAAAAGTGATCTATTCAACTCTTATTAAATTAACCTTTACAGAAATTATATCAGACTTGATGCCTGATACAAGTCCCAGTTTTGACGCGAATAACTATAGACGTGTTGGATGGGGTGGATAGAAGTGTGAAACAACCAAACTGTTTCCAAGATTAGGTTCTTCTTAAAGAAGATGATGTTTTAAAGTATTTATTTATTTTATATTCGCAAGCCGAGTCGCTTGTAGCAGAAGACCAGAAAAGAATACAAGAGTAAAAATATATGCACTAGCTGTTTTTAAAGAGGCGTAGTTATACTGTCGGACTATTACTATTAGTACTAATACAGGCGGTGAATTTGCGAAGTTTTTAACGGCATTGGAAATGGAAAAATGTTTCATTCGTTGGATTTTTATTCACCTTCAGATCCTGAGTCTCATTTGATGATAAATGTATGTGAAACTGCAAGTCAATGCTTGCAAAAGTATATAACCCTTCAAGCTTATGCATTCAGTACACGATTCGTGTATTTATTAGCACTACCTGTTTGTAAATGCTTTTAGTGAAAATGTTTTCATCCAGAAAATTATCTCCGCTCCACATGTCTGCTCTTTATACTCACACTTATCATAAATCACGGAGTCCCCGTTGTACAAGACGGATGAACTAGAGCATGGCGTCTCGAAAGTTGCATGTACGAGGTGCCTATAATCCGGACAGGTTACCTTGTCTATTATATGACCCTTATTTACCTGTGTCTAGAACACGTACCGCCACTCGATCCACCTTTCTAGCATAGCTACAAACTGACCAATCACACGTCATCAGTGATGATAAGACCTAATTAACTGTACAACCCTTTTATTTTTTGGCAGATCTTTTTTTTATAAAATCAAAATAAGGGCCAACCTTATGGAATTCGTAGTTAAATTCGATCCAACACAATCATACTCGTCCTCGCTAGCCAAGGTTCATATAGACATGGCTATCAAATCGAAACCTTGGCTAGCGAAGATGAAACATGCTATACAAGTCAATTAACACATGTTAAAACTTAAAATAAAACCTGGAGTACGAAGAGCTAATGGGGCATTGGCTATTTATTGTAACTGACAAAAAAGAAACATCGCCAAAGCAGATATAGAATAAAACTAACATCAAATACAAAGTGGTGGTTGGTGGGTAACGAACCTTAGGACTGCATGTCAAACAAGTTTCCAGTGTGTCCTAAATAACCTGATGATTGATTCCTCATTACCTTGCCAGCAATATTATTGGCCTGCGATCAATAGGTATCGGCACTTCTTTGACATAGGACGATATGTTAGTAGGCAATTATAGCGTAAAGTGTGCTACGCTCAGTCCTACGCACAAAATTTGATATCGGAGTCGGAATATAATTTAATTTCTAAGATATTTTATTATCATGACAACATTTTGAAAATACTACGCTTATATAATATGAAAGTTTGGTTTCTTAAGCAGTAAGAATATCCTTCTAATCGACATGAGTGAAAATATGTATTCATCAAAGAAAAAAAAACTGGTCCAATAATCTATACTGTACAGCATATTAAGAACCATTCAATGTTATTTCTTCTACAGTTTACTTAATCTGAAAACAACTTCTGGCAACATGTTTGAATAGTGTATGGCCTACGTCGTGCTAGTTTTATATCCAAAGCAATCATTTATTAGTGATGTGTTTAGAAGCAATATATACCAGTCTTGGAAACATGTCCGAAAGTTTCTTTTGGAAAACTGAAGTTTCCTTCGATTTCGTTCAGTTTAGTCGTACGAAACGAACTATACAGGACTCTGCATGTGCCACAATATGGCGTCAAATGGAGCATGCAATAATAACTAACTAATGATTTCCTTTTTTTTTTTTATCCAGTATGGTATAATAAGAGTTTAGCTAGTTTACAGAATAGGCCCGTGTCAATGAATCTAGGCCAGCTAAACTTGTTTCTGCTACACAGGGTACTTAAAAAATGCAGTAATACATGCATCTAAACGAACAAATTATATTTCAGACGCACACTAGCAAAAAGAAATATAATTAGAAGACAAGCCAAATTTTCTCGTGTCTAGATAGGGCCTCTCTTATATCAATGATCACGTTACTGTCGACTCAATAGCGGTGTAAAGGTTACGATAACAAAGTTGATGGTAGCAGGATTATGGGGATACAACGTCCGGAATCACAACCCGGAACATATAAAATGCAGTGTTGTCGACCATAGTCTTAAAGCGTTTTTAATTCAGATATAAAATTGATCGTAGTTACTTCTCAGGACGAAGTAGAAGGCCGACGAAGATGCTGGTGTCATCTCGAGTATGAACAGTGCCAATAATAACTGGACTGATTCGATATTCAAAATGGTATTTAAAACTATAAATGTCTTGAATCATAATGACTGTACATTCGAATATTAGTAAACCCGAAATATTATGAGAAGATGAAGGCAGATATTATGCATCTTGTACATTTCTTTATGAAATGCTCATCCACCACCCGATCCATATATTGTTAAAGCCTTCAAGGCTAAATTTGTTAACACTGTTAAGGCTTTTGGATATTTTAGACAATTCAACAGTTCTGAAAAATTGTTTTCTAAAATGTTTTTGAGGTTTTTTGCTTGGGTCCCGAAAAAGAGTTTCGATGTATCATTTCCAGCAATTATTGTGACGTGTAACAGTGATATACGCCACAAAAGACGCGTCTGCCTTCATTAACAATATGATGTTCTTTAAATAATTTGAATACAATGTTTTTGAGACCTTTTATTATCATACTTGCCACATGAAATAAATATTAGTTTTTGTTATAGACACGTACGGAGGTTAAAGTTTCAAAATGTCCATAAATTTGTACCAGGACGATGCTCCTAATACGTAAGATAGTAAACAAGTACAGTGTTTCCTTACACACATCACCTAACGTGTATTCTCTATATAGATATACGACGAAGCAGTGGTAATATCGGTCACGCATGACATGTAAGGTGCTATATGTCTATCTTCTGTCACGTGAACAGACGAGGACAAACGGCTTGGGGCTCAGCATATCAAGGAGAACATTCCAACTTTTTAAAACATGGCTGCATGAACGACAAGCCCGCCTAACAAAACAAATTTCGAAACTGTTCTTCATGGAAAGGGAGACAAAAACTAGGTAAGTTACCTTTTTTTACGTATATATTCATAAATAGCTTAGGATAGGTAAATTCTTAATAGACTAAACAGGGTTGTCCTTTAATCGGTGAACCGGTTAAGGAAGGACACATCCCATTAGGTTATTTGATGTACATGTGTCTTATATATGAGAAAGCACGCGTTATCCAAGGCATTTGTTATAGGTTGAACGTCGTCTTTCATATACAACGATACTTGTACATTTTCGTGTGCAAACACGATATTTATCACTTGGTACGAGAGTTTTTTGATAGCATTTTTAGTACTACAAAGTGACTTCTGAACAAATTTAACAAGGAGCAAACGTAAACCTGAATATTACTTCTACATTACCGAGAACTTCCTTCTTTCCTCTTTTTGTACATATATCACGGTACTGTTGCTACTCATTGAAGTCCTTTTACATATAAATTTCACATGTTTAACTGGGTTTATTTTTACATCAGTCTTAACGAATTCAAAAGAATTGCACGCATCAAATATGAAAATGGTGATGGAAACCATAATTCCGTTCCCGCCATTTTAACTACATCGTTTGTAATTACTTGACTGTGCGTTTTGAATACCTTTGAACAGTATTACGAAAATCTTGAATCATTCATTTATGTCCATTTGTATGGATTATTCCAATATCAAACGAAATTGTTCTGCTATTTAGTGAATAGATTGTCTTATACCATGTTTGTTTTCAATAATCCGACAACAAAAGCTTATGAATACTATAGTTTACCTTTGTGAGTTTGTTTGGTTTTAGTTTCATAGTGATAAGTTCTAGTAAAGAGATTTCAAAGCAAATTAATAAACGCTTTTCCTTTAACCCAATAGAAAGTCCTAATGTTTTGGAATCAGTAGATCAAATATTGATGTCACTGTTGCTGAAATAATTTTGAAAATGCGTTTAATTTCTGGGTAATATCTTAAATTCTTGATAACGTTTTAAAAAAATAAATAATAAATGTATTCTTAGCCTTGGAAAAAAAAGTATATTAAAGTTAATGTTGCTAAAAATAGGTTTTGCCTTTGTATTTAATTTCCTGATAATAACTTTAGATACAATTCACTGATTTCGCTTCAATTTGATACATGTATTTTCCATAGAACGAAAGAACCAAATCAGCTCCGAGGTCCATGTCAGCGTCGCAAACAATAAATTTTGCCCATGCATTTCATTTCTGGACGATAACAGAATTCAAAGAATTAAGTACACATGTTGTTTTTAATACTAGAAAGAAGAAAATCAATTTGGTGATTAGAAGCTCCATTGTTTAATGTCACTGTTGTAAAAAAAAATAATAAGAGAGATTTTGCCTAAGCATTTCTTATGGATAACTAGATACATGTTTCCCTTTGCCAATGAAAAAAAAAAACTATAATTTTTGGAGTCACTAACAACTAAGGTCAAGGTTACCATTGCTAAAAATAGATATTTCATGTGCATTTAATTTCCAGATGATATCAACATTTATATTGAATGGATTTTAAAGCAAGGTAACCTTCGTGTTTGCCGTTGCTCAATAAAGAACCCTATAGGTTATGAGGACAATATCTCCATCCTGTGGTTACATTGTTAAAAATATATTTTGTCTAGTCATTTAATTTCAGGATATTTTAAGTTGTAGGTAAAAAAAAATTCAACGCAATTTTATTTACATTCGTGTAACGAAAAATCATGAAAGAGATTTGGGATTACGGGGCTCGGGTTGGTTTGAGAAGTATTGCAAAAATATATTTGACCTATGCATTTCTTTTTTTTTCTTTAGTGATGATTTATAACGAACAGATTTCATCGAAATTCAGTACGTTTCCCCTTCATCCAAAGAAGTATACCTGTTGATGTAAGAATCATCAGCTCAAGGTCAAGGTTTCTGTCATTAAAACACTGTCATCACAGTATTTTAAATCCAGTCAATATATTTAACAGTATACACACTGCATTTCAAATCCAGTCCTTATATTTAGTATACAACACATTCGCGCATATGTTGTTATTTTTCCAAGAAAGACCCTTGGTAATTTGTTGGTGTATACCTTGTAGGTCGCTGAAAAAAGTGAATCTTATCTTTTCTTTCAGAAGAAATGGTCTGCATATCTATGCTTATAATTATGTTTATTACAGATTACGCTAAATACAAGATTAAGCCATACGTAGGATTAAGCTATGTACATGATTAAGTTATATACTGGATAGAATTTGTATTATTGCAAGCTTTCAGGCCAGGAACAAATTCCAAACGGCTGAAGATTGACGTAGGATTACTGTTGAAATTATATTTGTACATGTCTTCATATTTACTCGTGGCCTATGAGTACTGGTGGAATTATACCTATAAATGTCTGTTGATATTTACTCGTGTCGTAGGAGTAATGTTGGAATGATATCTGTGCAGGTATATTCATACTTACTTGTGACCTATGAGTACTGTTGGAATGATATATGTACATGTCAATTCATACTTACTCGTGGCCTAGGAGTACTGTTGGAACTATACATGTACATGTCTATTCACATTTACTCAAAGTATACCGCAGAAAAATATTCGAACAATAAATATTATGTGGAGCATCATGTGATGTTTGCAATACTCTTATCTTTAAAAAAAAAAAAACAACAAAAAAAGCAAGTCCCCCATCCAAATATAAACAGCGTATGAAGATGTTATGATTTTGTTTTCCGTCGAGTGGGATTCCAGGAGTATTGAAAGGTTGGGCAGTAAAGGGTGTTGGTAGAAAAATCGAGGGGACTTAACATAAAAGTTTTCTCTGCCAATACCTATGCCCCCGCCCCCAATCTATGATTTCACGGGAATCACACAAGAAAATATTTGTCTGTATAACTGCTGCTTTCTTTCCAACTGAATGTTTCCTTTATACGAGTATTTGTCAGTATCCCGGTTTTGTTTTTAGACATTGCATCATTTATAAAAAAAAAATTTAATACAGCCAAGCGTTTTTGACAGCTCTATGGCTGGATCAAATCAAGTGGGGGGAGGAGAAGGAGGTATTCTAAGATTTCAAAACAAAATGTCCCTGATATTACTGTAGAGGGCACCAAAGCAAACGTCTGTGTGTCTATTTACTCAGAGTGTGCATAATATCCAATAAACGCGCGCAAGATAAAACAATGGTCCAGTTTCAAGTGCTTGTACGTTTGTGTGTGTGCGTATTTTTTTTCGGGGTGGGAGCCGGATATATGGATAACATTCCACAACAGAAGAATAAAAGCAAATTTTCTTCAGTTCAGCCTAAATTTGTCTGGAATTATTACAGTGCTTTGTTTGGAACATAATAAATTGAGTAAGAATCAGTTTTGTAGGACTTCTAAATTATTCCAAAATATGTCAAACTGGATAAAAGAAGAAAGTTAACAAGGATAGTTATGTTTAAGAAAGTTTGTGGTTAGTTTTCTTAGTCTCTTCTGTTGATTTCTTTTTCTCTTCTCGTCTAAGTTCATTTTTTATTTTGTTATTTTATTTATAGATTCACACAATATATACTCTTTATTTACAGACTGACACAATATATACATTTTCCATCTCCAGCAATTTTATTTTATTCTCATAATCGATCTAGAACATCTATTCACACACATTGTACTCTAGATTTTTCCTGGCGTTTATTCATTTTTTTTTTAAAAAAATTATTTTAGCAATGTTTTTTTTATTGCTTCAAATATATATATATATATATATATATATATATATACAAATATATATATATATATATATATATATATATATATATATATATATATATATATATATATATATGTGGGTGTGTGGGTATGTATATGTATATGATGGCACGTAAATCACGAAAACAGTTTTTAACTTTTTATATTAATTGCTAAATTATTCTGCATCGAAATGGCTAAGAAAAACGATTCTGCTTTTGTGCATTCGTATGATCTTAGGATACTCTCTGCTTGATATCAATGCCGACTTGGATAAAGTTTACGGATCTTATTCTGTCATATCCTACAAAGTTAAAGTACTGTCTTCTTTTTAAAAGATCGTCGCTAGTCCATGGAAGATGACCCTCGTTCTGAAAGGAATGAGCAGACGCGTTTAAATTAGAGTGACGAAATATGGATTTATTTTTGTGATGCCGACTTAGGAGATGTGGCCGGACTGTCAGCAGAGTTTTACCGTTGACACAACTCCTTCCCGTCCCAGCACACGTTATTTTTCGATGCACAAGGTCGGGCGTCCAGGTGCCAAAGCCTGACTCGGCTAGTGTCTCTGGACAATTGTATGCCTCCAAAGTGTTGTCAAAATGATGGAACACTACTTGAAGTATCCACTAAACCAATTAATAGGTCTCTGCTTTTTCTTTCCTTCTGACAGCAGAGACAAAAAAATCAGAAACCTACTTGTTGGTCTAAAGTATCCACCTACTCCATGACAACGCATTGACGTATAAATCTGTTATCGTGCCGTATTTCTTGAAGGAGCCCAACATCCGAACTTTAGCCTATCTTCCATACATCCCTGATTTAGCTCCAGGTGATAAGGGGCTTTTACCTGTTATCAGGAAACGTAGAGCTAATACTACTGGAAAGACGCCGTTCAATAGGCGTTTTTTTTTTTCTTCTCCAGTGTATGAACAACATACCTAAAGGTGAATATGGAATGGCATTTAATAACTGGATAACCAATCTAAGAGTGCAGAGGTGCATGGGGAGTACAATGAAAAGATGCACTGACATAAATGTTCATAAACTAAATGTACAACACATTATTATTCAGAACATATTTTAAAACGTCCATTTTTGCGCATTATCCGACGCCAATAAATTAATAGTAGTGCGATAATTCACCTGTTTGCCAAAAGTTTGCTGAGATCACACAAGAAAAAACAAAACAACGTATAAATACGATAAAAATATTCTAAATGTGTATGTACCATCAAGCTCCAAGCGGAGATTGAGCCTAAGTCAGCCACCGTGTTTATCTTCGACAAGGCACATTACTCCAATTGTCACGGCACTATGAAGCGCCATAAGCAACCAACCATACCAAGCGTAGAATATGTGCTAAAATAAAACGTCTACATCGAGGTTATACAGTTTTTTTGAATGGCGATCAGTGATTTATAACTTGCCGTATTAGATGTCACACTATCAAACAACTGGTACGTAACAAGGATGAATAATATAAGGACATTACCGCAATATACTCTTGTTAAGGATATTCGTCAGATTTTTGTATTTGTACCAGTTGGTAAGCTGTTTGCACTGCGGTATTCGTATCAAAATTGTACCTTACATTTACATATCGTATAGATGAAAGTTAGAAATGACTATTACCTACATAAAATTAATTTGTGTGTGTGTGTGTGAGAGAGAGAGAGAGATTTCATCATAAGAAGCTACATATACAAATATACAAAAAAAGTGTTAATTTACTAAAGTTAAGGCATCAGTTTTTCATCGTTTCGTTGGTGGTACATCAAATAAATACTCGACTGTATATTGAAGAATATATTTTCTAATATAAAGAATTCTGTCATGGCGAGTTACTTCTATCAAGATTTTCTTTCATAGTTAATACCAATCAAACAAATATGCAAGCTTGTGGTGACGTGCTTTAGATCCATGAAAGTACTTCCTAAACTGATCCGATCCGTTGATGCTATAAACGAGGAAAAACACATAACATACGTGATTTTTAATCAAAATATAAATGTCTGAATGGAAGCAAAATGCGGACTTGAATACATGACTTTCATGCAGAAGCCAGACTATACTATAAGTAGATACAAATTTAAATATGGCGTTTCCTCCACTTACAAAATGTGAAATAGGACACATTTATTGCATCACGGCAGCTTTCTCATCTCGTGTACTAAATTTTGGTAATTCACGTTTAAGCAGTGCTTTAAGTTTAATTGGTATTCAACTAATGATCGTTGTGAAGTGTGATATGAATTAATGATATCAGACATTGCTTCAGGTATCCCGTCGAATATATCCATCGATTTATCGATGGATGAAGAGAGAGAGAGAGAGAGAGAGAGAGAGAGAGAGAGAGAGAGAGAGAGAGAGAGAGAGAGAGAGAGAGAGAGAGAGAGAGAGAGAGAGAGAGAGAATTCATTTTCAAAAATGAATTACTTAGTGCTTATATTATCGTCCAATCGTGTATATGAATTATGAAATAATTGCGGAAAAACAAACATGAATAAACGTTATGAAAAATTTATGAGAGGTGGAGTGAGTGTGTCATCTTGTAAATGAACAACGAATATCACTGTTTCTCAACTCTTGGATCACCAGGGCAAAGACAATTACGCCTGACCACTAGCACATCGATTTATCATAGAAAAATTATCCGTCTAAAGTAAATTTTGCCTCAGTACATAACAAAATAATATACTTCACAATTCATGAGAAAAGGAAGAGAAATTTTGAAGTTATACTATTTAAATTTGTATGATATATGCGCTCAATGATCAACGTATCGGACTTGATTTGACAAACGATGCAAAATGTTCTCGGCCTGGTTATAGTTAGGTACTAATCACACCTAGCCAGAGATAGCAATTGTAAGTTACAATATAATATAAAAAAATACTTCTGACAGATAGTCGGAATCTTCATTTAATTAATTTTGTATGGAAATATTATTCCAAATGAACATTAGGATCATACATTTGGTTCGGCAATTTAATATGTATTGGTGTTTTACGCGTTATCGACGCAGTTGCTTATGTAATGTCAGGGTAATTGAAGTAAAGAGTTCCTTTGTCTTTTTATCCTCCTTTTATTCCTTTATAAGCTATCTGTCTGTTCTTTGCCTTCTTCAAATTATTATGTTCCATCCTCGCTTTATGTTGACTATAACACCTATACTCCACTTTCACCAACAGTTCCTCTATCATCCTCAGGTAATCTACTACCTATTGCAACCTCATCGTTTTGTTTACAATATTACTGGCTATCTTTGTAATTGTTTATTCAATGTTGAACGGCGCGATTGACTAACTGACTAAGGAGTAAAGTCGCCTATGTTAACTAAAAGCTTTGCGACTCGTTAATGCTCAATTGTTGAGCTTTTTAATTGGTCGATGTTTAAGGAATAAAGCCGCAAAAACACCGTTTTTATATACGATAATCGTACTTTTTAATCGTCCGAAGGTGGAAAGGAGGAAGGGGACCCGGCGGGGGACGCCAACCGCTGCTGACCTATGCTCCAAGACACCCGAACCGACTGGATTGTGTCAAATTCTGTCCAGTTGTGCTAGTAGACGTTCCCTATCCCCAATATTGTGTGGACCCAACTGTGCAATTGAACTAAGTTTCCGAGTTAAAGCTTTCCTATTTTATCCTGATCTAATTGGAATTTTGTGTACTAAGCGTACTTTTAATGGCGAAAGTATGCCAATCAGTCGGGTTTCAGCAACCATGTGATTTTGGGGTCACGCTTTGTTAGTGCTAGTTGTTATTTTTAATGGCCGAGGAACCAAAGGATCAGGGAGGGTTTATGGTGGAAATTCGTAGCTTTTGTACGGTGGTGTTATCGAATGAGGCCTTCAGTTGCCAGTGGAAGTGCCTCCTATGTACATAAAAGTAGAGGGTGACAGTAGAAAGGGGGAAGGTTTCTTGGTGGAAAATCTTTTTGCAACACAGGCTTATTGCTTTTAGGATTCCACCCAGGTGTTTGATAGCATATTTTTCCTATCACCTGTTTTAGGCCCCTTGTGTTAGTAAAGGTGATGGTGGAATAAGGGGTTAGTAGAGGATGTGTGGAAAGGAGAGCTTGGTTGGAGGAGGGCTTATGGTGGAAAATCTTTTACAACACAGGTTATTGGTTTCAGGATTCCACCCAGGTGTTTACTAGTATGTTTTCTGTGTAAGCCACCTGTGTAGTTAACCGAAATAAAATAAGTCTGATTTTAGATGTTAACTTAAAGTTGGAATTTCGTGAACAAAGTGTACATAACATGGTCTAAAATTAATGACAATCAGTCAAGTTAAAGTGACTTACATGTGTTTTTGTAGCACGCATTATTAAAGAAGGAAAAGTAAACAAATTTTGAAGGTGGAACCAAAGAATAAAATTCGATACAAAACTGAGGTATTATCTAAAAAGTTTTCAAGTCTAATGGCTTTTAGTTTTAAGCCACTTTATAAAGCTATTTTGGGGTCTTACGTTATATTTAGTTAATTAATTCCTCAAATTGTTGCCGCATTGTGCAGCTGGTCCTGATGGCTCGGCTTTGTGCCACCTTATAATGACTAAGTTTAAAAGGGGAAGGGGTATTTCGTTTTTATATTTTACTGATCCATTGTATCACAAAAAGAGGTAAGAAAGAGTTGATAGTAACTGTATTCAGGAGAAACTGAGATTAATGGTTGTCCACTTAGATACATGCATTTGAACTGTGAACTATAGAAAAGTAGGATGGTAAGCAAGGAACCTGGATACATGCAGTCGCATTGCATTGCCAGATGAACCACATCTCTCAAAACGAAATCTTTCCATGAGATTTGAGATGAGGCAAGGGCTTCAGCCTGCGCTTAGACTGATCCGTACTCCTAAGTGGGCCGCTAATCGAAGACCCAACCCATCTCTCACTCCGTGGTTCGACCGATTGGTGCGGATAACGTCAGGCAACTGTCTGCAGCTGCCTGTTATGATTTATGATGAAGATTTGAAGAAATAATTAAATGTTTCCAATTTTATAAATCTCGTTAAGGAAGAGCATAAATGACTCGTTTATGTGCTTTGGATTTGGATTGCTTTTGGATAAAGTTTCCGGACAGGTGAAGAACGGGCTAATGTCTTTGAGGAAACCGATTAGTTTTTCATATCATGCTGTATATCTCTGGGATGCTGTACTCGAAATGCGTGGGGATAAGGTCACTGAATTTGGATTTTGCTGCTACGTCAGCCTTCTCATTGCCTGAAATTTTGATATGCGAAAGAATCCACATGAATTACACAATTTATTCTTGTTTCATCATGTTCTTTAGGAACAATTTTGTTTCTTTCAGGAGGTTTTTGAGTTTCCATTTGTTAATGATTGTAAAATGCTTAGTAGGTCAGTAATTATCAGGGGTTTATTGTATCTCAGATAGTTTGCCAATTTTATTGCTTCTAGTAATGCTCAGAATTTGGTTGTGTATATAGAACAACCGTCCAGTAGTATGTTTCCCAATCATGATCTAATTCCGGGATTGTTAGGGCTTAAGCAGTTCTATTCGGGTCTTTAGATTTTGACCCATCTGTGCATATTTTGATGAATTCTTTATAGAAATTGTCAATGATTACTAAGATTTTTGATCTTATCTCCAACGGCTGGTCCTGCTTGGAGCCAAAGGTTGTTGCTATAAAGTTTATATTTGGGTTCTTGCCTGTCCATGGAGTAGAATCTGGATGTTGAATTGACTCTGCTTGTAGGCAGTTAATGTTAAGTTCTTTCTTTAAGAGATGGATCGTTTTCCCTGAGGGTGGAAAGGGAACGAGTCCCTGGCTAAACGGAATATTGCATTTTTTATGATATCTCATGTTGGGTGACGGGTCATGAACTGAGTTTACTGCGTGTTTTAGGGTCAGTTCTTTTCGTCTCAGCCTCAGTGATGTTTCACCTGTAAGGCTTTGAAGTTTCTTTTTTGGCCACATGTTGTAACTTGGGTAAATAAAACGTTCCTTTTAACACTTCCCCGTTCATGTCTTCTAATTTATAGACTGCAGGATGACGGCCGCACACTCTTCCAGTGATACGAAACAATTGGGTGTTCCAATTGGGTAAGTAACCTTTGTCGAAAGTGCATTTGTTTTTGCCAATGCACACATAATCTCTCGTCGTCAACACTTTACTTTTTTTGTGAACAGTCTTAGTCGGAAACGTACCAAACAGGCGCTCAAAGACGGTCACTTCTTTGTGGGGAGTCACTTATTCGGGTGGGGGGGGCACATCCGATTCTCTGATAGTAAGATTGGTTTTACGCTTTGACCAGGTGCATTAAGATATCGATGTACTTGCTAATATGTTGATGAGTAAAATATTTCCACATGCATTCTTTCATGGTGGGTTGAAAACGTTCCACGATGCTAGCTTCAGTTTTGGAATTATTGGTGGTGAAAAAAATGAAGGTCTTTATTCTTCAATTCTTTTTGGAAAGCTTGGTTCAGAAAATCGGTGCCTTTGTAGGTTTACCATCAAAGAGGGTGACGACAGTTTTGTTTCAGCACCAGTTTAAGGGCTCGCACTAACTCATTGCTTGATTTGGAAGTCAATGGCACAACCCATGCACATTTGGAAAAGACGTCAATGAACAAAACAAATATTTGTAGCCACGATTGTAGGTGTAGGTGGGTCACATCGGATAAATCGGCTTGCCGTTGATGATCGATGCCCTCCATTCTGGTACGATTTCCGGAAAATTTTTCTCAAATGTGATTGTGTAAGGTTTACGTGGCTTGTTCTTGTAACCATCGTTGCACCTGAGGTAAATGGTCACTTTTCAGTTGGATTTTGGAAGATGATACAATTTCTGAAGTCCTCCGTAACCCGCATGAAGGCAGTGGATGTTAGTACATGTTAGCTAACAAATTCTCCATCATGACTTTAGAAAAAATACGTCACACACTCTTCACGGACCATACTCTTTTCTCCGTGTATTATTTTATTTTATTGTAATGCTTTGCGTGTCCGACGAGCAATAGGTGTTGAGGAGGATGTATGACCAGGAGTAATCAGTTCTTGTTTAACTTTTGACTTCACCTTCCTTTTCGAAGAAGAAGAGATTGCCACCATCTTTTTAATTCAAATAATTCTGGATGTTTGTGGTGTTAACTTGCATACTTTTATGATGGAGTTTGAACTCTTCTTCTCCTTTTTCTGTCCTGGTCACTGAGGGTGGTGGTGTTGGTGATGGACTTTTCATCAAAGTCTTAAAATCTTTCAGAGTCGGTAAAGCTGTTTCCTCTAGAGCTTTTTGGTGAAAGAGTTGAAGTCGTCGCAACACTTGATCGTACCATTGCGAGTTTTCAATCAACGGTTGCAATTAGTATTGTAACAATGGCATCTCAGTCATGATTGGGAGGTAAATGTTGGGTCCGTTGTTCTTGCCAACGATGGAATTCCATATTTTCATCAAATTAGGAACGATGCGTGTCAAAATTGGTTTGGCTTGCATCACTAACAACGAAGAAGTGGAAGAATCTGAGGCTGCCGAAGACGAGGTCGCTGTCGCTGCAGGTCGTGGTTTGGGGATGTAAGATGATGTCCTGGCTGAAGTGCCTCTGTAGAAGCTGTTCTATGGGGTCTTTTCTGGAAATCTTTCTTTTCCTTTTTCGGGAGACATTTCTTTTCCTGGGGGCTGTGACCCAGTTTTGATACCACTGCTCTTTTTCTTCTGGGTACATTTGTGTCGGGGAGTGGCTTTTTTTTCTTGGAGATGACTTTGAAACGTTGGAATCCCATTTTAAGAAGAAGCAAATAATGACACCTATAGAACTGCTACCTCCACGTTTCAGAAAGATTTATTTTTTTGGTTTGAGTGTCTATGCCAGTATCGGCCAATTTCATCACAGCTTGTGTTTGTTTTTTTTTTCTTCCAAAAAGCTTTTGGTTTGATGTGGAATGTGAATTATGCTTTGCAGCAATTGACTTGCTATTAATGTAAACGATCGTAAGAGTTCTCTACGACTGGCTTCTAAGACACAAACATGTAGTTGTGGATTTTTTGCGACTGATGTGTACAAGGCACAAATCAATTTGACAGGAAGACGAGACTGAATGGGCATCATGTTGACGATATCATTGACAGACCAAATGTGTCTGGTATTTTTGTAGATTTTTTTTTGTTTTAAAGTCAATGTGGGCGTGTACACGACAGGCCCTCCGTCTTGACACCAGTGGTGAAACATATGGGGATGAAATCGCAAAGATTCGGATGGGTGAGTTTTAAATTTACGGGTAAATAGGAGTGTGGGGTTTGAGTGACATCGTCGTACGCATGTGTCAGCCAAGGCGTTCCTAACGGTTTGGCTAAGACTTGCACTTGTTATTTATCTCTAGGGCTTTTAAACAAGACCGAGTAGTGAGCATTGAGACTGATGGCGTAATGGTTATTACTTTGTTTAAAAACAATGGGTGATGCAAATGACATAGGCATTATTACGGTGATGTCCTTTCCGTGTAAACCCGGCATGTCATCGAAGATTACTAGATGAGTTTGACTGGGGTCACACACGATCGCCAGGAATGCCTTTCACAAACACGATGAAATGGCCTTGACTTTCTCACAGGAGACTGTACGTCGATTATCACTCTTTGTAGCACGACACGATGCGTTGACGTTGAGGTCGACGATCGATCAAATGATTTTTATGTTTGATCAAACGTTTGACAAATTCGGTTTTTCCTGAATTGCTCGGTCCGGTAATTAACATGTTAAATAGATACCGATTATACCAGGCCTCTCAACTGGCACGATCTATCTTTCATGGATGACTTTCAAAGTGGAGGAGGAGGAGGAGGAGGAGGAGGAGAGAGAGAGAGAGAGAGAGAGAGAGAGAGAGAGAGAGAAGGAGAGAGAGAGAAGGAGAGCGAGCGAGCGCGCGCGCTTTGGTAGCCATAGTGCAGGGAATTTCAAATTTTTAAACAAAGACAGACAAGACAAGAGCTTTATACTTTTGTTCAGGACACGTTTATTTTAAAAACATTTTTAAAATTCAACATGAAAATCAAAATTACATAAAAGCCAAGTGGTTAAGTATATCGATAAAATACACATGAAGGCCATAAAAATGAAGGACAAGCAAGTCATTGTACAAAGTATGGTGTCCTAGGGAAACTGTACAATGTTCTTAGAGTCTCTACACTTGGCTAAGTCAAACAGGTTTACTTTAGTAGTGGCTTTTTGAGGATGTCCTGTCCTAAATGGGATGGTTTTCCTCGATGTCGGGTTCTTCTAGCACTGTGGCTAACACAAATTTAAAGGTTACCTTTCTCATTGGACACTTTAAGTTCACCTTTTCGTTTGAATGCATTACACAAATTTTAGACCATATAAGCCACTTCTTTCGTCCAAGCCTCAAAACCAAGACTTTTCCAGTCATGTACATCTTTCAAGTGGGTGTGTAATGAACAAGCTATACACACATCTTCGAAATCATCCATGATGGGCTAAAATTTCACAAAGAAACCTTTCTTCAAACAGAAGTCAAGACCTTTAGAGATGGAAGTGCAACGCATTTAACATAATTAGATTCTTGTGCGCATTAAAATGAAACACCATCATGTTTTTAGTGGTACCTCACAGTACATGTCGTAAAAAGCGCACAATGAATCGGCTGGTAAACGAAATCCCAGAAGGAAGTCACGAAGATACACGCCACACGACGACCAAAATTAATTTGCTATGTTTCTCATAAAGAAAAGTTGGTGATTCGCCATTCCGAATTCTTTCATTGGCATCTTTAAACGGCAATTGTTCTATCACTCATGATAATGGGCGTGGCATAGTAGCAAGTTTTTACACACTCTTTTGTTAAATGTAATAAATGTAGTTTTTCAAAAAACTGATCGTACTCCAGTGGCGTATCCAAATTGCTTAGTCACCAACTCGCACACCACACGTCACAAAGACGCTTCCTCTTGAACCAAGATTTGTTCGTGTAAAAGAGAAAGGTGATCCTCTAACTCTTCCTGTGGAATTCGGTGTAGTATGGCTAGCTTGTAAAAAGTAGGATGAGTAGCAACCAAAGTCTTCTACTCCTCGGTCAGTTGATCAATATCTGACCACAAGAATGCTTTCAAATGAATCAGTCCTCTAATAGCATTCATGTACCAGTGGTTTAAACAATTGTGACGTAAAGGATGCATTTGTTCTTTGCGTTTGACTTTTATTTTCACAAACTCTCGGTAAATGTGTTCTCTCAACTCTACAGGCAAACCACGTAGGTTCTCTTGTAAAGCATCCATCAAGAATTTACCGGGATCCTCCTAAAGGTAGGTAGTGACAGTGCAGAGATCATATAGTATGTTCCAGTTAGGCTGATTTTTTTTCCAAGCACTGATGTAGAGGCACACCACATCTGAAGCAGATAACTTTACCAGTTTCGACGAAGTAGATAAATCCGGCTCTGGCTTATTCTTCGGGGCTAGGTCCTCCTACATATTTAAGCCACTTGCTTGAGTAAACTACTGCGGGTTTCACAATACTCTCATTGAAATGTGAACAAAGAAATTAGTTCCCTGTGCATTGGTCTGAATACGAATGTGAAAGTCGTTTCCAAACCTTCAAAAGATGCTTGAGTAAACTACTGCGGGTTTCACAATACCCTCATTGAAATGTGAAAGAAGAAATTAGTTCCCTGTGCATTTGTCTGAGTACGAATGTGAAAGTCGTTTCCAAACCTTCAAAAGAATGTATGACATCCGTAGGGTGGTATCCGCATGGTTTCATGTGGAAGATGACATTGATCATGAAAGCCAGTAAAGAGTCCACGATAACAAGTGTCTACGCTTTCATATCCGTCAGATTTGACACGCACAGCATCACTTTCAACGGTAGGTATTGTATTAGTTATAGTGAAGTTCCCATTATGATTTGGTAGTGAATCGCTGAGATCACAGTGTACGGCAACCCTGCAATCGCAAGGCGCAACATGATTTGAAAATCACTTAACTTGAATAGTGTCTGTTAGGATTCATCTTTCTCGCCTGGTAATGGTAATCACAATTAACTGTCTGTCTTAGACTTTTCCCTTTTTATATGCTGACTAATATCGACGTGTCCGTAAAATAAAGTGAAATGGTTGGGCAGCCGCACTATCTTCTGATACACGATTTGGTGTGCGGCTAAACGTACAATCTTGTGAGGTTGGTAGGTGGTCACTTTAAAATATCTATCCTCTCCAGACTGCAAGGCTTCTTTCAATAACCCAAAGTTCACCACTTGACTGGAGCAATAATTGATAGTCAATCGTTTCACTTTACACTCTGTATGCACTTCTTCTTGGGGTTTCCAGTAGTCGTAGCCGTAATTTTTGGGACCTCCACTTGGAAAACTTAGAATCATTGTCGTTGGGTTGCTCGTTTGTCCAGGCCCCTAAACGATCTCCTTCAATGTTAGGGTGTTGATGACCAAGCGATCGATGTGGATCCATCTGTCCGTGTCAAAATACAGCATACGATCTCCTAACAGTTCTAAAGCTTCGTACAATTTTAAGCGAACATAGGCTTATACAAAGTCCAGTTCTTCTTCGTAATTGACTAACATTTAGTCTTCATGAACGACGTCCACTTTTTTCAAATATTTGGTTATTTCGTGAATCATCTGGAAGTAGCGGAAAGGTTCTGTCAAATACTCTGTCTTGGGTAAACACGGTCGTTGTGCCATTTTGCCGCACAAGCAGTTTAACATAACTTTGTCAAACGATCGCCGACCTTCGTTTTTCTCGATGTGGTCTAAGGTGATGCCTTCATGCTCCAAGTATTTCTCTTTGAATTTCCTTTGGTCTTCTGGAATGTGACACCAGGAAGGATAGCCTCTGGCTTCTTATTTCAGTTTCAAAAAGGCATCCACGGTAGTCTGTGAAAATACCTTTCTGACTCTCGTCGCCCATGTGGTACTGTTCTGTCTTGGGAAAGTGGTAAATTTCATACACTTCTAACAATTGTTATCCAAGGTCCAGTGCTTTGAACAATTCCATGATGGTGCACGTTTCTGTCAAGGCGCGTTCTTCGTGTGTGTTCTGACAAGTTTGGTCTTGGTTGCACGTTTCGGCACTAGATCGGCATAAGGGAACCACCAGTTTTCATTGGCAATGATAAGGTTCAACAGGATGATAGAAGATCGTGGTAGGCAAGACTTTACATTTAGTCAATCCTTCGTATTATCGAATCTTTTCCAGGTCAATGTGCTCCGTCAGCAAAAGCTGGTACCCTGCAAAAAAGTGACACTATTTGCACCGTAAACACACGTCCAAGTATCTGATTTCTTCTCTATTGTCCTCGTCGGCGTGGTACAGCAAACACGATGCATTCGTCTATCCTCCATACAAACTGTTCCAGAGGGTCTACCAACTTTTAACTTTTCACGATGCGTTTAAACTCGGTATCGGTTTTCAAATGGTGATCGTACTGGTGTTACCACATATACACCACTTGGTATTTTTGCTGTTCTAACATTAAGCCTCGATGACACATGGCCTTTTTACAATCATCCATGGTACTTTGTAAAAAAAAAAAAACAACAACTTATTTTTAGCGTACCGTTGAGGGTAACAGGTGAGACAATTGTGAAATAGGCATCCGTTAAAATCGTACACGATCTTAGGGTTTTCCTAAGTCACAGCCACCCACCGAATATGTTTTTATGGTTATTTCACCACCTCCGTTTCGAGCATGTTGGATTCATTTATTTTCCTTGTCACACAAATAATGTAGCCAACATAGGGCTTTCACTGAGTATTGACGTTTGACAAAATAGGAAGTGTGAGGGCGTATGACAGCCATGGTATTCTTGGGCATGAATCGTTTGCGGTACACTAAGGAACACGCTTTGGCAATGGTGCTGGCTTGTTTCAAAGGATCGATCCCTCCGTGGTCTGGCCGCAATAATGCCGCTATACATTTTCTACGTTAAATCCCCCATGTTAAATTCCCATTGTCGCCAGAGTGAAAACGACCAAATTTAACATGGAAGTCCCATTGTCGCCAAGGTGCCCCCATTCACTACTAAAACATTTCTCGAATATATGTTTGATATTAATAACAAAGAAAACACACATAAAGACACATCTATCTATCTATCTATCTATCTATCTATCTATCTATCTATCTATCTATCTATCTATCTATCTATCTATCTATCTATCTATCAAGGATTAAAGATTTTTAGTAAAGAATTTTTTTTTTCATAACATAAATGCTGTACAGTTCTTTCAAGGTAATATTACACTAGCAAAATAATAAAATAAAACACTACTTAACAGAAACTCTTTAAAGTCAGAAATTTTGAACAATCAGTTTCAAACAGACTTCACACTAATTGCGCCATTGATGTTAAAAGTCATTTCAAATTTATTTCTCACGTGACTTTTGGAAGAAAACTCAATTAGAAGTATTTAAAAAGTAACAACTAGATATAACTTAAACTGCTAGCAAATTTGCATACGATCTCAGACAGTCCTAACTCATTAAAGCCATTAGTGCTTCAGCATTAGGCATAGCAAGTTAGAAATTAAATAACACTTATACTATAGATTATAAAAACAAAATTCTGATTTCTACTTCTCAAGCTACTACAGTCCGATCAAATATAAATGTTTGCCTATTGTTGTGAAAAGGTGATAAAGCAAAGTAAGGACCTGTTTTACTTCAATCCATTTTGCTTTAAGTTTTGGAACAAAGTATTAGTAACTTAATGAATCATTGATACAACAATAGTATACCATGTGACTTAAAATATGTTCTGTGTAAAATGGTAACGTGAAAAATTAATCACAACTATACTTATTTTTGGAAATATGATAAATATTTGATAAATGGACTGTCTGTTTTTTTTTTCTTTTTTTTTCATAGGGAATTTCCGTAGATTTTGTCAAAAATATATTTATAGTTACGTGACTTAATTGTGCAGTTCATCACCATTTGACCGGTCTCATCCAATCAGAATGCGCGTCTCAGTTCACTGTAAGGCTCACGCGCCATGTATTATGGAAGCAAGTGAACCAACCCATGCAATTATTGGCAATTCAAATTACAGTTGTTGTGTATTATTATACAGGTAAGAGCGTTTCAGAGTGTATTCTAATATATTTGTGATATAAGTTACAAACTCTGGTAGAAAACAGCAAGATGGTGGCATTCCAATGGTCGATGCCCCACTTCCCAACAATCGATTAGACGAATATGATTCATTTAATTTATAGTCTGAAATGATGGGATTGCGTGCAGTATATTTGTTTAGTTCTGTATAACTCATTCATTCATTAAAACTATGCTGGTTATGTTGCTTGTAATCATTATTTGTTTACCTATATTTGACATTCAAATTGAGTTGCATCTTTCTCCGTTAGGGGGATCGTATCAAAAGTTTGCAGCGTCGTGTAATCTGATACTGTCGTTGGCACGTAGTGTACTCTTAGTTAACATTCCAGCTTAGGGGCCCCTAAGGGTACAGTACAATTACATAATGGTGACCAACACCGCAAATGGTAAATCTAACTATAATATATACATTTACACGTGTCATTCATGCGGGTATCGAACTGAGCAAATATTACATAACTCAGAAGACGTGGAAAAACTGGGTACTATTATTGTATGGTATTGCTTGAATTGATTGTATAGTAGTGTGATAGACCCATATTTACAAAGGGAATACACCTTTTCTTAAATAAAATCATAAGTTCCAGCAATTTACTCAATGCTATGCACACAACAACTTGCAGGTCTATGTATGTATAATGGGCAGGTCACTCTTCAGCGATCCTGTTAGAAAGCTCATCTGCTTAAATAATATATAATAAATAAATAGATGAGAAAAATATTACATTATTAATTCACAAGAACTAAATTGGATCAGCTTTTAGTATGTAAGCATTTAGAGGCAGAAGTTGGATACCATGCATAAGTACATGACAATATTATCCCATGGATATTTCAGCACAAGTGTGTGTGTATATATATACATACATACATACATACATACATACATACATACATACATACATACATACATACATACATACATACATACATACATACATACATACATACATACATACTGCTCTTAAAAATAGGATGACATTGCATGTGGTGTTTCTAAAGTGTTTGTGGATGCATATAATAAAGTTCAATAGTGTTGACTGTTCTCATTTCAAATGGTAATATGACTAGTGATTTAATAAAATCTGGTTTTTTTCACTAGGCATACTATAAACAGTTAATATGTTTATGATTAGTGACGGTAAAGGTAAAGGTAGATTCATTCTTAGTGGTACAAAGTTTTAAATTTGCATGCAGGTCATTATCTTTGTTTTTCCATTTCAAGGCACTTTTAAACTGAGAACATGAATGCTTATTTATGTTAACAAGAAACAAAAAAGGCCAATTTGCAACCAAAATCAAAGGCAAGTTGTAGGGGGGAGGGTAAGCCTTGCATAATATGGCACAGTGCCATTGTAAATTGACCTGGGCAAACAACTCAGTGTCAAAGTCACTATAAACATTTATGAAGAAAAAATGGTGTTATCTTTCAGGTTTTCAGAATCAATATAATACAAATAGATGTATATAATTTGATACATTCTATTGTCAAAGAATATGTATGTTGTGGAATAATATTGATATTAAAACTGGATTGAATCAGCACTTTGCATTTGTGATTGTAGTCTGAGCAATATTGGAAATGTCAGATAAAATATGGGGATTTGCCATGGTGAGTAATGAAAATAGCTGTTTTCTTCCCACAATAGCTCAGTGACATCTTTAGACTGAACAGGATTTAAATGCTAATCACATTGATTATTATAGCCATCATGAAATCCAATTCCACATTGTTGGCCCACATGTACCTACTACTGCTTTCCTTAACCAGTTGCAGGAGATGGCTTTCTGTGTATGATTGTGTGAATTTTGTACAATTAACAAATTTTCAACATTTATCATTAACAGTATTGAAATATGAATGTATTGAAATACACTTAAAGACTTTGCCCACATTATAATGTAGGTGCATATACTTTAAATTCTCATTGTTATTCTAAATTTAATACTGGTCTTGTTTTACCAAAGTCAGTTCAGCCCTGATTGTGTAATGCTTTGCACCTTATATATCATAAAAAATTACTGGATGAAAATTAATTATTGCAATCAGCTTTTACAATTGTGGCCAGGCATTAAACTGGGTAAAGAAAAGAGGATATCAGATCTATCAGAAGAAATAATGGGGTAGTTTAAATTTTTAACAACATGCAAAACTCATTAAGTCATTGACAGTGTTCAGAAATGTCCACCTACTGAAAGATTTATTTTAGCCATACTTATTTGTCATGATGTATAAATAATTAACTTGCAAAGTATATGGATGTATTAGGGTTTTAAAAAAGTGAATAGTCACCATTCAAATTATTGCATAATTAAATTCTAAAAAAAACTTGACATGTATGACTTGTACTATAGGTTGTTCATTTAAACCTACCCAGCCTACCAAGTCATGTACAATTATATCATTCTTCATTATTATTTTGTGATTTAAAATGTCTGTTATATTTTTGCCAACATTCCACTGTGGTCACATGTTTGTAGTAGTATTTTATGGTGTTGCATACCAGTTATTATGTACTTTTGAGAGAGTGATGTATATAAGGTGAAGTTGTTTGCATTTTAAACATGCATAGTGGAGAGAATTTTGGCATAGCTATATACTACTTTCATGTAAAGTGGCTGAAATTTCTTTGGATACTGTATTTTTGGAAATTATAAATGATCTTAGGACACTGCTGACTAAAATGACTGCTCCCTTGTGCTCCAAAAATCAACCTGAATTTGTCTGAAGTACACTAGTCTTGGTAGCTATTAAAATATGGAAAATGAATTTGGCCAAACTAGACAACACCAGCTTTTTAAAGTGCCATGAGCAAGTAAAGCTAGCACTTTTTTGAAAGGTGCACATCTGGAGTAAGGCCAAGCTGTATACTCTCTAACGAATATTACACCCATCAATAATACATCAAGATAAAGGGAATTAAAGGTTCTTTGAACAATACCTAAGATATACAAAGTCTCTTTTAAATAACCAGTATAACTAGTGAGGAAAACCGGGAAAACTCTTTTTCTTTAAATTTCTAACCCTATGCTAAATACGAAACTGTAGAGTGCCACCAAGGTGAGCTCAAAGAAGGTGTAATAACTGCACAAATTTTTAAGAAGATAAAATGTATGAAATACAAGAATATACAATATTAAATTAAAAGATGTTAAAATTCTGAAAAATGTATATAAAATATAAAATAATAAGTCTGGATTCAAGGTAGACTAATACCTTTGTCCTGTTAGAATATTTTCCAAGTTTGCAAAAATTTGGAGAAATGGGTAACTGGCTTTGTTGTATACTCGACATCAGCTTGTATTTGGATGAAAGATGAAAAAGGTTTAGTACTTGAGAATTTATTTGACTTGGACTCCACATGAACTTAAAAAAAACAAACAGTACATGTAAATAGTTTTATGACTGTTATGAGTGACTAATTTTTTTCTACAAGGGTTGGTGTTTCAAAACAGGTTATACTGTTTTATGCTTTGCCTAGAAAGAATTCAAATTACTAGCAACCCAAAATATGGAATGCTGTTACTGTCTGCAGATGTTAAAAAAATTCTTTTATCAGCAGTGATAATTACTTACTCTGTAATCAACAGTATTTCAAGTGTATTTGGTGTCTAAACCAATATACATGTATGCGGTGCTTTGAGCATCATATACAGTGCATGTTTTGATATCTGTTGTGCTTTATGGTTGTTTTTTTTTGTGCAAATACCAGTATACATTCTATGGGTGGATATTTGGACATATGATGTTGACATTTCATTATTTGTGGTGAAGAAAACTTGCAGTGCTTGTCCTTTTATTATGTTTAGGTGGCGCTCACAAGTTATATGTACTTTTGAGAGAGTGATGTATGTAAGGTGAAGTTGTTTGCATTTTAAACATGCACAGTGGAGAGAATGTTGGCATGCCTATATACTACTTTCATATAATGTGGATGAAATTTCTTTGGATATTGTACTTTTGGAAATTTTAAATGATCTTAGGACACTGCTAACTAAAATGACTGCTCCCTTGTGCTACAAAAAACAACCTAAATTTGTCTAAAGTACACTATTCTTGGCAGCTATTAAAATATGGAAAATGAATTTTGCCAAACTAGATAATACCAGCTTCTAAAAGTGCAATGACTGAATTACCAAATACATAAAATGTAAAAAAAGTTATAGGCTCTTTTTTTTTACAATTTACCTTTGAAGTTCGAGAAGTGAAAATGAGCAAGTAGAGCTAGCACTTTTTTGAAAGGTGCACATCTGGAGTAAGGCCAAGCTGTATACTCTCTAACCCATATTACACCCATCAATCATACATCAAAATATAGGGAATTAAAGGTTCTTTGAACAACACCTAAGATATACAAAGTCTCTTTTAAATAACCAGTATAACTAGTGAGGAAACCCGGGGAAACTCTTTTTCTTTAAAATTTTAACCCTATGCTAAATACGAAACTGTAGAGCTAGAGCGCCACCTTAGTGCAGTTTACCATATATACTTTCTTAAAAGTCAAGTCAAACTGCGAACAAAAAAGATCCTGAGTTGCAGTAGTATAATGTGCCAGCAGATCAGGGTCAGTGTTCCTTTGTCTTCTACTGATTACTCTGAAAAAAAAACAGCAGAGATCTGCCTGGCACATGATACAACAGCAGATCTGGGTCTGTGCAGTTTGCAGTTGAACTCATCTTGGAAATAAGTATATACATGGTCCATTCAGCTTTATATTAATGATGATGATGTATCTGTTTTTTGGAGATTTTTACAGGCAAGACCAATAAGGAATGAAATAGATATCACTTGGGGAACATTTATAGCACACAACCATAGTTCATCTGCCATAATGAAGACTCATGAAAGAAACCAGGCATGGAATGATGTTTGGATGGAAGGATTGATGGCAATATATTTGGAACATTGACAGACTGGTTGTGAATGGAAATTTATAATATTGGTAACAGTACATTTATGGGGAAAGATGCAAAGGGCTCAATCAGCTGATAAGTAACCTGATTTCGGGACAAGGGAGCCCATTCAGTTCCAGAATGTTGCCCATTCAGAAGTTTTTGGCATAGTGAAAAGATTTATAAAGTTGAAATATGTTTTTATAATAAGAGCTTGGCCTGTGTTGCCAAGGATAAATTTTACTAATTTATTGTTTATGAATGTATTATTTCTTTGTCCATGGTAATTTGAGCCGGTGTTTTGTCATGTGGCTGCATTTCTATGCGGTTTTCCATTCTTTTATTTCAGTTGTATGGAAAGTTCATTCTCTATTCTATGTACTGTTTTTTTGTGTGTGTAAAATTTGTATTGCTAGCCATCATGTTGTTATTTCAGTTTTAAAAGTAATATCACATGTTTACCAGGATATTTTATTTGCAAATTAGCTTTTAACGGTTATGAAACAGAAAAAAAACATGTATTTCTCAGGTCCTAGAAGTAAAGGTTAATATTTCCAAGAACAGACTTAGAGAGCCAGAGGTATATAAAAATCTAACATGAATGTTTATTTAATTTCCATGACATGTTTCTTTTTTAATTTTTATATATTTGCCTAAAGAGTAGAAAAACTGGCAAGGGGATTGACCAATTTTCTTGCAATTTCTGTCTTGCACAAAACAACTAAATTATGTAGTTTTAAAAATTATTCTATAAAGTTGTCAGTTTATTGCTTTTGTAAAGTTTTGTGTTTTGTACTATTCACAGAATTCCCTATACAGTTTTAGAAAGATGTATTTATCTCCAATGCCAGGAATAAGAATACCCAAAGTGTTAAATTCTTATCTCTGGGCTGGGTTGAAGGTCAGACAAGTGTATTGATTAGGCAAGGTAGGACTCAGAAATAACAGATGGTCAGTCATAGTCCAGTTAGGCTGCAGAAAGAAGGTGATCTTGCAGCCATGGAAACCTCTAACTATAGCTAATAACCCCTAGGACATATATCTGATTTCATGTTATACTTTTTTTCCCCAGCATGGTGGCCTTCACAATTGAAATCAAATGACTTGATTCAGTATCACTGGAAACTGCACAAACATTTTTGTTTTATTCTTGGTTAAGTCTGTGTTTTGTCCTAAGCACAGAATTGCAGGATTCCCCTAATTTTTATATGTATTTTTTTCCATTACTTTTGAAGCAGACAGTTAAAATGTCTGAAGTTTATCTTGTTCCAAATATTTTTGGTGATTTGTGCTCTGCAAGAGTATCTTTTCCTTAAAGGATTGTAGTAGGGACATTTGATATGATTTAACTATTTTCCAATTTTCTGGTCTTGTACATAGCCATATTGGATAGAATCAACTTTTCAAGAAATTTTATATTTCTGCAGTTTAAAAATAATAAAAGCAGAATCTTTACAGCACACACACCTCATGGCCTTATGGATGTTAATCATTTGGTTTAACAGTTTAGCTCCATAGTCAATTTAGTGAGATCAACAGATATTTGTGTTTATGCAAATTAATTAAATGATTATTTACAAGACTTATAATTAGTTTAGATTTTGGAAATGTTGATATTAGAGACAAAAATAATTTGTATATCGTTTTAAAAGAAATAGATATTTTATACTTGAATGCTGACAATCTTTGCCAACCCTTACCTATAAACTTCATTTATTTAAGATTTATGTTTTGAGGGAGCGGTTGAAAGTGAGTGTGAGTCTGAGCAGATATATTATAATCATTTATATGTTTTCCAATCAATTTCTGGACAACTCATTAGTGAGATATCAAATGTTTAGTTTGATGTAAGAAACCTAGATTCTGTGTACCAGAAACAATCAAGCCAGTTATAGAAATATGATATCAGTATGTCTCCGGTGAGGTCTTCTAGTACTGATATATACAGAGAGCTTTTGAATTTGAATGTGGTGGGAATTTGGAGACAGTAAAAAGTAACAATTAAAGAAATATGTAGCCTAGACATTTGTTTTGTTTGCTCTACCAGCTGATTCCCCAAAGTAGCTGCCACCCCCCACCACCACAAAGCTACTACAGGATCATAGATCTGAGGTGCAATCATTAAAGTTAGATCTGTATAAAAAGTGATTAATGTGACAGGACTGTTACCCAGGAGTTGTAATCTAAGACTCATTACATTTATTGTGTTGTGGCCTATTGTGTTCATTGAATCTGTGATGTTTGGTCAAAACTATTAAAGCTCACAGTATCTGTTTTGTGTTCTGACCCTTAGCAGTACTTACAGAGACCCTGGATAATGGCCCCAAAAGCAGTACATGTTCTCAAATTGTTACCACACTGATAGCTTTCATTCTGAAAATAGACAAAATAAGGGTCCAAAGGTCCCTGCCAGATTAAATAATCTGGAAATTTTGGGAAAAACATATGGGTCGCTAATACACCACTGTTCAGAGATGTCATTATCACAGTCAATTGCATTGTGTTCATTAACTTTCATGCATAATTTGTTTTGAGTTGGACTACAAGTTTGGTACAGTTTTCTATGATTTCCATATCAGCTAAAATTACTTTGTCCACTGTTCAGAATACTTCCCTTTCCGTCGACTTCCTCGTCGAACCGTCAACTCCAATCCGTCGACCCTGACTGTACAGACAGTCTTACTTCAGTCTTCTTTCTCAGACTCTTGGGACTCTCCTTCTAACTGAAGTTATCCATGGTGGTTATGGGTCCTGACTACTGTATTCCAGTGATGGATAGCTGTTTGTACCATGCTTTATGCTAAAGCCATAAAAACAATGGCTTTGTTTTTGGTTTCATTTCTGAAGCTATCTTTTGCCTGCCAGCTCTATAGATTTTTCAAGAATAGTAATTTTAAAGAGCCAGGTAATTTTCTGAATGCTGTGACAAGTCTGTTTTTCACTGCATTTATCGATTACAGAATTAGGTATTTAAATCATTAGGATACTTACTGTTTTTCTTAAATTTTTTAAGCACCTACTGAACATAGATCAGAAAGCTTTTTGATTCCAAAATGGTTACCTTTTACATACTGTTTGCTGAACATTCCATTTTAAATTTACAGAAAGCTTATATCAGATGCAAATTGTTTGTATAATTATTTAGAGTAGATCTAACTATTGTCATATGGTGTGCTGTTGAGTACTGTACTAATTATGTAAGTTCTTGTAAGAACACCTTAGTTTTAAGTAGACTGGTCCAGTGGCCTAGTGGTGCATCTACCTTGAATGTAGGAGATCACAGGTTTGAACCTTGGTAGAGTCATCCCAAAGTCTTATAAAAAAATGTTACTAGCAGCTGCCTCGCTTGGCACTCAGCATCAAGAGGTTAGTGTTAGGACTGGTTGGCTTGGTGTCAGGATAATGTAACTTGGTGGGACATGATGCTACATATCTTTGGCATGATGCCCCAATGCTAAAAATCACTATAAGCTGTCACACTGAAGACATCATAGTGATATGACAGAAATTGTTAAAGCTACATTAAAAATCCAAAACACACACAGCTGTAATAAAAAATCCTGTTATTATTGCATTATTTTCTTTCCTTTATAAGATTCCTTTTCCCCTGTCCAAGCTAATTATTCCCTTCCCCAATTAGTATTGGAGTGCCAGAATTAAAAAAATATGAATCCAGGTTTTTTTCATCAGTCACAGCCAATGCTGGAATATTGCTGTTTTTCTCCTTTGGGCTTTGTAGTAGACCTGTAGCTGTGAACTCACAGAAGTTAACTTAAGTTTTTTTAAAATGTCTTTCCTAACCATCACTTAGGTTTTTATGTGGATTGATAATATATTTCCTCATTCCTTGCTTTACATGAGGGCTTTCTGTGCTCCTTTTTTAATTTTGAAGTTCACTTAAGTTGTTTTAAATGTCTTTCCTAACCATCACTTAGGTTTTTATGTGGATTGATAATATATTTCCTCATTCCTTGCTTTACATGAGGGCTTCCTGTGCTCCCTTTTTTAATTTTGAATGGCTTTTGCACCTTGCTTAGCAAATGGTGCTTCATTTGATTGTAATATCAGTTTTAATATTGGCGATTGGGTAAGCAATACCTACCCTGTTTGGATTCCTGGAGTTTTTCTTTTGTCTTATTTTCAGTCTTTCATGCTAATGGGTTACAGTGAGTGGATTACTGCTTGATGTAAAATAAACATAGCTTATGATGTGCTTCTCTCAGATGTAGTCCTCATTATCATGGCTTTGAAGGTAAGAATCTGAAACGCTAACAAAAATGGTGTTTAAAGACAAGTGGACTCAAAAATCTAAGTCATTATATTATAATTGCATGATTATTTATCTGTGAAAATCATGTTTCTAGTTGGGTTTTACTCTAACAATAATTTTAAATATATTAGGTAACCTGACATACTTAATATATGTTGCTGTGGATAGGAAAAAATTACAGGGTCCTCTGCTACAGCTACAGCTATGTGTCTGTATATATATATATATATATATATATATATATATATATATATATATATATATATATATATATATATATATATATATATATAAGCAATATATGGCTTTGAAAGCAGTTCTTAGGGTATCATTGTTAGTCTTGGGTGAAAATCAGCAATGCTGTCATTTTATCCATGTGTACTTGTGCCTGTGAATATGCACAACAGCAATATATCATCACCAAGCCAATGGTAAAAGCTCTTGTACATGAATGTAAGTGAACTCTTATTGATCAATAAGTGGCTGTGTTTGGAAGCAAAAATCTGAAGCTCTTCTGTCAGTATGATAAGTCTATTAAATCCACCTTTATAGAAAATTGTACTTGGGCTTGCAATGATTTTTGCCTTTGGCTTGTAATGATGCTTGTCCTCATACCAGCTGCCAGATTTGCATTGTGTTAGGTGGTGCTCTACAGTTTCTTTTTTTGCATAGGGTTAGGATTTTAAAGAAAAAGAATTCTCCTGGATTTCCTCACTAGTTATACTGGCTATTTAAAAAAGACCTTGCACATTTTAGGTATTGTTAAAAGAACCTTTAATTCCATTAATTTGGTGTATGGTCATTGGTTGATGGGTGTAATATGGATTATAGAGTATACAGTTTTGCGTTACTAAAAGTTTGCACATTTTAGAAAAGTGTTAGCTCTATTTGCTCATTTTCACTTCCTGAACTTCAGAGGTAATTATAAAAAAAGAGCCTATAACTTTTTTTTATGTTATATCTTTGGTAATCCATTCATTGCACTTTCAGAAGCTGGTATTGTCTAGTCTGGCAAAATTCATTTTCCTTATTTTAATAGCTTGTAAAGATAGTGTACTTTAGACAAATTCCAGCTGATTTTTTAAGCATGAGGGAGCAGTCAATTTAGATGTTATACAGTTTAGCACCATTTTTCAGCACAAGACAGGCTATACATGGTGGCCAGTATTAATGGTGGAGAAAAACCCTGGAAAACCCCAGAAAGAACCACCAACTCACGAGAAGCTACTGTCATGATTTCTCACTTACCCACATTAGCAGAGTTTGGACTCAACTCGTGCAGACAGATGTGAGCTGGCAGTAATTCCTTAACCTTTAGACCACTTGGCCAACCACCTGGGGGGGCCCCTAATAAGATCATTTAAAATTTCCAAAAGTACAATATTCAATGAAATATCAGTCACATTACATCAAAGTAGCATAAAGGTATGCCAACATTCTCTCCACTGTGCATGTTTTAAATGCAAACATATTCACCATACATACGTTACTCTCTCAAATGTACATAATAACTGGTGCCCCCTCCCCAAAGAACAATTGACTTTTTCGGAACAAAAAACAAAATATTATAGGCAGATCTGTACATGTCCCATGGTAAGATCTCTGGTGTCCCTCTAATAAATCTTCCAAAAAGTTGAGGGTGGGCTTAGTATTGGATAATGACATCCACTGCAAAAATGTTGTTTTGAGATATCACCATGCATTATTGCCTGGACAGATAAATACATATATATCATCAGTAGTACAAAAGTTTCATCAAAGCATGTCCCCATGTAAGTGAGACTAAACAATTTTCCAAGGCCTTGCATACCACATGCTTTTCTGAGCAAGACTTAGTGTCAGAGACCTATCACAATGTACTTACTCATCCTATTGGTATGTAGAGATAACCCCATACCTATTGTGTATGCATTAATCCTACTGATATTTTTAGGATTGCTTGTCCATGATAATTGGGATTATTGCAATGTTAGCAACCTAAAAGAGAATAATAGACCTAATTTACTAAAACTGAAGCTCACATTTGCCTTTCAGTACCTGGCCATAAAGATATGCTACCTGTTACACTGCTTGTAAATTTAGTCAGTTTAAATTCTCTCTCTCTCTCTCTCTCTCTCTCTCTCTCTCTCTCTCTCTCTCTCTCTCTCTCTCTCTCTCTCTCTCTCTCTCTCTCTCTCTCTCTCTCTCTCTCTCTCTCTCTCTCTCTCTCTCTCTCTCTCTCTCTCTCTCTCTCTCTCTCTCTCTCTCTCTCTCTCTCTCTCTCTCTGGTGCAATAATTGGCATTAAACCCTACAACAAGGACAAGAAACTACACACATTCATCACATAATGTGGTTGTCGTAATGAGAATGGTATCACTTAGACCTCACTATGTCAATATGATCACCACAGTGGGCATAATGAAAATCCAGTTATAGCTACTGCTCTTGAATGGATGGTTATATCAACATGGATTTTTCACTTAATGTTTTGGTTTAGTTGGTCCTCATTGAAAATGGGATTGATCTGATGTCTAAAATGGCCACCACATTCATAGACATCTTTTTATTACCACTCCTTTTGAAGATTTATCTGCATTGGGTTTGCACCAGATTTCTCTTGATTTTGTTGGTCCTAAATGAGAATGATGCCAATATTTGATACAGTACAGTTATATAGTAACAAAACCATACTCCTCAACTGCGAAATGGTAATGATATTTTCAAGTAAATATATTTAATAGTCATCTTGCTGCATCCATGCAATGCCAGCACAAGGATATGAACATTACATGTAAAGACAGATATGGTCTGTATTATGAATGTTTATTTTTATGCCTGTGTCCTTATATGTATTGTATTGCCACTAAAGCATTCTGATACATATGGTATCTAAGTAAGCAGCCATTGCACTGCTGTGTTTTCTGGCCATAGTTATGTTGAAGAGATTTCTTGAAACTTTGTCTATTTATGTGTCATGTTTTGACAATGTGTTGCTTACAGTATCCACCATACCTTCCCCAAACTAAAGGTCTTGGCAAGGAAAATGTAGTGAGAGGTTACAAGAACTTGTGAAGGTTGCCAGGTGGATGACCTCTGAGTCTGTTCAAATTCAGTTTCTCCACATCTCAAATTAGCCAACAGTAGTTGTGAAAAACAGCAGTGTGATGAGTACTCACAATTTGCAGTAAAAATCACAAAATCAAAGGTTCTTAATTATTTAATATCAGTAAAACATTGTGTTTAGCTATTATGTAGCAGTCCCTTACTAGGTTGGAAATTACCTCATATACATGATAGAAATTCATCCTTGCAGAAGATCTGGAAGTCATTGTTCTTGTTGACATCTCCATGTTTAGTGGATGTATTTTATGAAAAATAGCATTTGCTTTGTCAAACATTGCAAATTTGGCATTTAAAATATGTATCATATTTGAGTCATCTTATCCACAGCTTAACTTAAAGTGTTTTCCCTTTTTTGAATTAGCTCACTTGTGAGTTTTGATATTTTAAGGTGATGTTTATTCTTGTCCTTGCCTTTTAGAGTGCTAGATTATTTTCAACTGTTTTTGTATTATTATCAATATTCTTATTGGATTAGTTTGTGGCCTCACTTTCCTTGAATTTTTTAGAGACATATTTCCAAAATTTTATTTTCTACATTATTAATGCTGATTATCCACCAACATGGTTAGCTCATCTCAAATGATATATCTGCCAGGACAAGCTTTAAAGCAGAGTTGGAGAGTTCAGGCCAGGAACATTCTAAATCTTAAGTCTATGATGCAGAGTGGAGGATCTTATGTGATTATTGCAGTAGGAAACAGGTCATAGATGTCCCTCAGTGAGTACAGTGGGTGACTTCCTTTATGGAAAGAGAAGATGCTTAGTTTCCTCTATCAATGACTATAGGGCCACCCATTCTACACTCTTTCAAAGGCCTCTCTGTTGCTTTGGATTCTCATATTGCAAACCTCTTCATAAATTCTCTTGTATGCTTATGTTTTCTTGTAACAAAATATTTGTATGATGCATCTTTTGAGAACCTTACCCTCATGAATGTTTTCTTGCTCTCCTTAGTGTCCTTAAAACCAGGCTGTCTGTAGTTCAGTGGCAATTATGAGGTGGTTTCTCACCTTTACCAATCAGATTTATATTAGCAGAAAACCAGTATAGGTTGGTACCTCCACTCCCTATACAAATATAGGTCTCAGTCCTGGGGATGATTAAGATGGATTTTTATGCCCAGTTAGGGCTTATTTTTTGTTTCTTTTTGGTAGTTTCTAAAGGGAGACACATGGCTAGAAGGATTATTTTGCTTCCACTAAAATGCTTTGTTGATATTTTGACCTATTTCAAGGTGGAATGTTAGGACAATCAAGTGAGCTTATCAGCCCCCTTACCAGGAAGTATCTAGTTTTCATGAAAGTGACATTCCATGAGGTTCAAGCCATTACAACCTCATGGTCTTATCTAACTTTGTCTCTATCTTATAAAATTCACACTGTTAAACTTTTTAAGCCTATTATTGCTGATATCATTTTTTTGAATTTGTTCCCATTGATCTGGCATAGGTTTTTATTGATTTTGAATTACTGTTGGAAGGTGCCTGGGTGTAAAGCTATATGGGTCAAATAACCAGGGAAAATACCTGTCATGCAGATGTTATATTTAGAGAGTTTCTCTATTTTCTTGCATTAAAAGATCTAAATGTTGAGGTACATATTGTAATGCAGGGGTTGAAAATTTTCTCAATATCTGCATGCCCAGTCTGTCATGGACTAATAATTTTTACATTTTAGAATAAACTCTTACTTTTACTGCAGTTAAAGTTAATAAAACCCCATGTAAGGAGCAACAAAACCCCATGCTGATATGATCATTCATACCCAAGCTGTAATAGTGCTATTATAAATTAATTGACTGACAGGTTTAAATAAAAATAACCAGGTTTTTATGGATCAGTTTTTATTGAGTCAATCAAAAATGATTACCCTTTTATGGAGTTTGTGATCAATATAAGTAAAACTGGGTCATTTCATTCTCTATTTAGTCCCAACCTGTAATTATTGATCTGGTATAGTTACTGGATTATCAGGACAGATTGCTGACCTACAAGTGACAGGTATGTATTCAAATACAGACCAGGTTTAATTGTAGTGATTGCTGCTCTTTTCCTATATTGTACATACCCACATTACAGGCTGATGTTAGCATACAAGTTATTATTGCTACTACTCCAGAATGGTCATATCAATAGGGAGTTTTACTAATAGACTTCTTATGAGTCTAGTTAGAGCTAAGAAAATGATGCTGATTTGATCTTCATTATGGCCACCACAGTGGCCATCTTAAATATCTTGATATGGCTACTCCATCTACATAGATGGTCATATCAGAATGAGGCTTCCACTGAATAACTTCAAATGGTATCTAAGTTAGTTTATGAAAAATGGTGCTAATCAGTCCAATGTAACCATAGTATCAGCCATCTTGAAAATCTTTTTTTCAGTACACCCCAGAATGGATGTTCATATCAACATAGAACAGCTCTGGTAGCCTAGTGGTTAGAGTGTCTGCCTTGGATGCGGGAGGTCTTGGTTCGATCCCCTGTCTAGTCATACCAAAGACTTTAAAAAATGGTACTAACAGCTGCCTCGCTTGACACTCAGCATTAAGAGGTTAGTGTTATGACTGGTGGGCCTGGTGTCAGGATAATGTGACTTGATGGGACATCATGCTACATGTCTTTGGCATGATGCCCCAGTGCTGGACATCACTATAAGCTGCCACACTGTAGACATGGTAGCAATATGACTAAAAATTTTTAAAGCTATGTTAAAAATCATAATAACATTAGATATCAACATAGGGGTTTTCACTTAATGATTTCTTTGAATCATAAATAAAAAAGATGCAAATATGACCTCCATTATGGTTGCTATGACATCCATATATAATCTTGTTATCACTATACCTGATTAAATGGTCTTATCACCAGAAGACTTCTTAAGATGTCCATTTGGTCTTAAATGAAAATGGTACTAATCTGTCATGCAATAAACCATCATTTCAGCCATCAGGTAAATAGTGTTATTGCTTCTCTTCCTGAATGAACAGTCATGTCTTGAAAATATGTTATCAGCATGTATGCTTCTTTTTAAATGGAGGGCTATATCAGCATGTGGGTTTTTACCAGTAAACTTATGATACCTGGTTGGGCCTAAATGAAAATGTGCTAGTATGGCTGTCCTGATGACTGTCTTAAAAATTTTGTCACTTACTGTTGAATAGATGATCGTTGTGGAATGGGAGAGGGGCACAAAGCCCTAAATGAAAGTGGTGTAGTCATATATTCAGTATTACTGCTGCTCCACCTGAATCATCAGGGTTTTCACAAAAAGACATTTAGCATCTACTCTGTCCTAAATGAAATGGTGCCAAGATGGCACACACCATGGGTACCACAGCACTTAATTTGAAAGTCTTGTTATGGTCCAGAAGAAAATAATAGTGTCATCACTTTGCAGTTAAAAAAAGAAAAAAAAATGATCTGATCTTGAATGCATGGAAATTTGTTTTGCCCAGTAGAGTAAAAGGCCCTTGGAGGTAACTTTTGTTCTCTTTAACAGTGTAGGAACAGTGGCATGTCTTTATGCATACAGGTGTATACTTGCCATATTTTACTTGCTTACAAGTCAAGTCCAACTGTAAACTACACAGATCCAGATCTGATATCACATAATGGGTCAGGCAATATGGATCTATTCAGTTTGCTAGGAGTAATCAGTAGAGGTTTAGACCCTGATCTGCTGGTACATTATGTGATAACCAATTAGGGTCTGTGTTTGTAATTGGGCTAATCTTACTAGCAAGTATATACAGTGTGCATTTGGATACAATCAGGTAATCACTGAAGCTTGGTTTCAGGGATAACTGATAAATTTACACAGAGAAAAGAGTGTATTTTAGGGACCTCTTTTGGTGGGCCTAATAATCAAAAAGTTAAAGGAGAATGCCATGCATTTAAATGACCATTTACTGTTATAATCTTGGTCATTTAGGTGTTTGGTACTCTTTTGAAAAGAGAATGGATTTCCTTAATCAGGTACATGAAGATAATTTTACAGGAGACTCTTACAGTGAACCAAAAGACCATATTGACATTGTGATAAAATGTTCAACTATAATGCTCTCACTATCAGTTCAGGCATACATACCTAATACAAAATTGATCTTTGTTGCCCCTTCTGTAAATTTACTTGCCCTTTTTTTTACCATGAAATCCCAGAGGAAATAATGGCAGTCTTGATGACTGGAAGATATAATAGTTGTCTATTCATCACATGTGGCTTGTAATTGTACCCTGTTTAAGCTTTTGAAAAGTGGTATAAAAGTCAACCATTAATGATATGTTGTCCTGGAATAGAATTTTCTAGAAAACATGTACAAGTTATCAAGTACTATGGCATTTTTATTCTAACCAATTAAAAGATCAAGAAAAAACCTTTATGCTTAGCACAGTTTTATTTGATGATTTATAATTTAAAGAAATGTTTAAAAAATCTTGTCAAGAAAAGTAAAAATAAACATTTGATACTGTTAACTTATATTACAATGGTAAACCTACAGTATATCAGGCATGTTGCCAATAGATTGAACCACATGATGCAAATCCATAGTTGGAATGCTCAATGTACATTTTGGGAATGCTAATCCTGGACTCAGGTGTGTCTTTAAGTGCTGAAAACTTTTTTTTATTCATCACCATTTTCTTCAAATCAGTAAATGGACAGTTAATAAGAAGTTAATTTGTTCTTGTCAAAAAATTATGGCCATCTTTCAAATATCCTGAAGTCTGAAAGTGTTGGAATGGTGCATAATTGAAGTTTTATGAAAATTGATCACAAAACCACAACTAATTAACCTAAAATTTTTCTGCAAATAACCTTTATTTGACCAAATCAGTGAATTAGAAAAATGGTTTTGCAGGGTGGAGTTTGAGGGTTGGATAACACAATAACTGCTTAATGACTAGGCCAAGTATTATAACAAAGCTGTAGCTCTAACACCTGTTAAGAGTGGTCCCTATATCAACAAATGGAATGTCTTTTTGTCCACTTCTCATAGTGCAGTAGAGCTTTGTTTTGATGCAATGCATCGGAAGTATATTATTTATTCTGTTTACCTTTAAGTAAAATACAATGCTTGCCAAAGGTCATCCTATAGTAGCTAGCCTAAGCCTCTCTAATTGTAGGATTTAAACCCACACCCTTTTCAGTTGCAAATCCAATATATGCTAACCACTGCAGCTTCTAGTACAGTAGAAATGTTCACACTGCTTTGTATTGGTGTTATCTGGAGCTATTAATAATACATAAGAAGGTATTAGATTAAATGACTGCTGAAAGATGATTAATGAATTATGTTCACCTGTATTGAATTATACTTACAAAAATTTTTGAGAAATTCCTTTGATGGCTTTAATTTTCTGTTTCATTTGGAATATCATGCAGTGTATATATGTATAGAACCTACATCATGGCTTGACTTAAAACATGTAGCACTTTTTAAGAGATATGTATGCTGAATTTGTTATAATTTTTCACTGAAGGTTTTATGATATATAGTTATCTACAATGCAAATGGTGTTTGTCTGGTATCCAAAAAGTAAACCACAGTGGCCATCTTGAAATGAGGTTTTCGCTAAACAACCTGGTCATTTAGTGCCACAGTGATGTCTTGAAAATCTTGTTATTACCATTCTTCTGAATGAATGGCCATGGGGTTTACACTTCTTATGATCAAAAATAGAAATGGTGCTGATCTGACTTCCATTACCATGATGGCCATCTTGAAAATACTCTTATGAGTACTTTGCCTAATGATTTCCATGTGATATCAATTTGTCCATTATGGTAGTCACCTTGAAAATCATGATATTAGTCCTTCAGAATGGAATGTGATCATTTAGCAGCTTCCACTAGAAGACTTTTGATGATTGCTTGTTTGTCATCAATGAAAATGGTGTCAAGCTGATATACCCTATGTCCACCATTGCAGCTGGTTTAAAAATTTTGTTTTCACTGAAAAATTATCAATAATAATTCAAATATATGGCAGTTCTGTAAATTCTTTAAATCCATTAGATCAACAACCCCATTAAGGATTGCCCAGCTTTTATGTTACTTGTTAAACTTTTCCAAAATATCTCTCTCTCTCTCTCTCTCTCTCTCTCTCTCTCTCTCTCTCTCTCTCTCTCTCTCTCTCTCTCTCTCTCTCTCTCTCTCTCTCTCTCTCTCTCTCTCTCTCTCTCTCTCTCTCTCTCTCTCTCTCTCTCTCTCTCTCTCTCATTATGATTGTAGCAAAAGGTGGTTTCACAAAGGAAAATGTGGATCAACATGGGGAAACTAAAACATAAAACCACTCCGGTGGCCTAGCGGTTAGAGCATCTGCCTCGGATGAAGGAGGTTGTGGGTTCGATCCAGGATCAAGTCATACCAAAGACTTAAAAAAATGGTAGTAACAGCTGCCTCGCTTGGCGCTCAGCATTAAAAGGTTAGTGTTAGGACTGGTCGACCTGGTGTCAGGATGATGTGACTGGGTGAAACATCATGCTATATATCAGTGGCATGATATCATGATGCCCAGTGCTATACATTAGTAGTACTGGTCCGTGGATCAAATGGAACCGGGCCCTCCAGGTACATTAAATTATTTCCATTTTATTTACTGTTGTGTATTTCTCTTGGGTTTATATTCACTTTATATTCATTTATATTTATATTTATTTTTATTCATTTTGGTGCAACTGTTTTATTTTGAAGGCATGTTTAAATGCAATTAAATTAAAATTATTGAATCAGAACAATCTAAATCATAAACAATCAACGTCCCCCCCCCCAGCGGGCTACAATAAAATTATCAGATGTTGATCGGTTAAAAGGTTGGGGACCACTGCTATACATCACTATAAACTGACACACTACAGACATATCGATATGACTGAAAAATTGTTAAAGCTCTTAAAAAATATAAGACACATACACCTACACACATAGATAAACTAATATGCAGTAAGGATTGTTTATTACCTTCTTGGATAAAATGTTTGCTCTGTAGTAACATTTTCTTGGCAAATTTCCTATTTATATGCTATATGTATTCATAAAGCTTTGTTCTAACATAGTTATAATGTTTGACTAGTTATAGGATTTGATTATTTGTGGTCCACCTGAGAAAATGACTTAATTATAACATTTTTATCATTTTGACCAGATACACATTAGTGGTTTTTCAAACAAAGGCATGGAAGTAACAAAAGGATGATAATTACACATCATTCATAATAATTAAGGAATAATGAAAGCACCAGGTAACAATGATCATACCACATTTATAATAATTTAGAATCACAGGTTGCTGATTCAATGGTATCAGAGCAATGAAAGAAATGATTTTGTTTTCTACTTTTTTAATAGATAATGTTATAATGTTTGACTAGTTATAGGATTTGATTATTTGTAGTCCAACTGAGAAAACAACTTAATTATAACATTTTTATCATTTTGACCAGATACACATTAGTGGTTTTTCAAACAAAGGCATGGAAGTAACAAAAGGATGATAATTACACATCATTCATAATAATTAAGACATAATGAAAGCACCAGGTAACAATGATATGATGATCAGACCACATTTATAATAAGTACTTTAGAATCACAGGTTGCTGGTTCAATGGTATCAGAGCAATGAAAGAAATGATTTTGTTTTCTACTTTTTTTGAATATATAATTTAGAGTGAGTGTATGTGTGAATTGGATTTCTAATGTAGCTTTAAAAAAATTTCAGTAATATCACTATGATGGCTGAAGTGTTGCAGTTTATATTGATGTCTAGACTGGGGTATCATCATGCTGTGGCATGTAGCATCATGTCCCACTCAGTTAGATTATCCTGACATCATGCTGTGGCATGTAGCATCATGTCCCACTCAGTTACATTATCCTGACATCATGCTGTGGCATGTAGCATCATGTCCCACTCAGTTACATTATCCTGACATCATGCTGTGGCATGTAGCATCATGTCCCACTCAGTTGCATTATCCTGACATCATGCTGTGGCATGTAGCATCATGTCCCACTCAGTTACATTATCCTGACATCATGCTGTGGCATGTAGCATCATGTCCCACTCAGTTGCATTATCCTGACATCATGCTGTGGCATGTAGCATCATGTCCCACTCAGTTACATTATCCTGACATCATGCTGTGGCATGTAGCATCATGTCCCACTCAGTTACATTATCCTGACATCATGCTGTTTTATATGGGGACTTCCTTGTATTATGTTTGACTTAGGCTTACAATCCTAGTGGCCTTTTCTAGAGCTAATCTTAAGGTCTGACTGTTACCATTATCTTATGTTAGTCTACATAGCAACATGCACTAAATCTAAATTAATCCCACTCCACATGCACTCTTGCAACTGATGTACCTTAGAATTTCCAAAAATATCATATTAGGTGGGAAATTACTTGTAAAATTTATCATTATGAGCTAATTAATTCCAAATTAAACTGAAAGTACCCAACTCAATTTTAAGCATCTTATAGCTACTTAAAGTGATTCCAATTTCCCAACAACTGGTCACTAATTTAAATGTTTGTACATCAATGGATACTTGCTATCATTAAATCATAATATCTTTACAAACATATAATCCAACTGCTGTAATGGTTTCTTTGTTTCCATTTCTTAGCTTATACTGTAATGAAACATAATTGCTCCAGTGACTGCTGATAATATTATATTTAACCAGAATCACATCTCCCTAGATTTAACATTTAATAAAGATATACTACTCCATCATAAATATATAATTATTAAATTTATCAAGAGAATATAGAAAATTTATATACAAATTAGTCTCTTTTTTAAAACTTATATAAATACCATAACATCTCAAATAGCTATATTTAGCCCTATAATTAATGTTGTTGTAGAGTTTAATGCCATTTTTCAGCACAAGATAGGCTATACATGGCGGCCAGTATTAATGGTGGAGGAAAAACCCTGGAAAACCCAGGGAAGAACCACCAACCCATGAGAAGCTACTGACAGGCTTTCTCACTTACCCACATTAGCCCAGTCTGGACTTGAACTCACACAGAGGTGAGATGGTAGAGATCTGTAATGGTCAGTGCTTTAAACCACTTGGCCACTGGGGGGGGGCTTATAATTAATATAGGACTGAACAATTAAAATTGAACTTTCAGACATCTGTTGTCCATTCAGGTGGTCAGTAATGGTTATAATAAAAACTATAGACAACAGGTGATTGTTAAACATATCTGTGGTTGATCAGGATAATACAGATAGTTTCCAATTATTGATATGCACACCAGAAGCTAATAATTGTGAAGTTCTAAAAAAACCCACCAAAATATGCTGCCTCTTGTCTCAGTAATTGCATTAGACCTCATTCTTCTGGTGAATCTGTAATGCATTAGGTCTCCCCATTCACCTGGTGAATCTATAATTACATTAGGTCTCCGTATTCTCCTCAGTGAATCTGTAATTGCATTAGGCCTCATCAATATCATTCTCATTCTGGCAGCCTGTTAGACTGGTTTATGGTCTTACAGCCAGACTGGCAGTTGCTGATGATTACTCATATCATCATCTAAACATTATCAGTCTAGGATTGATTTATAGGAACACATGTAAAATTGAACATAATACACATGAAAAACTTTCTGATGCACATGCACTGTCATTGCAATCATGTTGTTAGGATGGATGGCAGTGTTATTAATTGTTATTAATTGATGTGCTTGACAGAATACTCTTTTTAGATTTCTTGCAAATGGGGTTTTGATCATTTTTTTTCTCATTGATTTCTATGAAGATAACTGACCAGTCTGATACAGAGGAGTAACAATTATGCAGGTTTGAAGAAAGTTGACACTTAATTCCAACATATTTATTTGAAGGTACAAGTATATGTTTTCGTCCAGGTAGATTTTTATCTCAACAATTTTGTTTGCTTTACAATGAAAACTTCTTTCTTGCATTTTTGCATGCATTTACTTGAAGTTATCTATAAGGGAAGATATAGATGTGATGCTCATTTTACTATAGATGCAGTTTTGACAAAAGTATGGTAAATGAATGTGAGCAAGCATAAGTCAAAGCACATAATGCCATCAGTGACATAATAATGAGCACAATAGTGCACATTGTTAGTTTCTCATTATTGATGGAAATAAAATTATAAATCAAATTAACATAAATTGAGTTTCACACATACACACACACACACACACACACACAGTCATTTTGGAAAACAAGTAATAATTATCCCCTTACTGTGTACAGAAAATGTAGAGTTCTTGTGATTTTTTTTTCGGCATAAATCGGTCTGGAAAAGTCGTATCTTTCAGAAATCAAATTTAATTTGTGGCTGTATTGATTTCTAAATAGATATTGGACCTTTTTGTTTGATCCAGTGTATCTAATATTTTCATATTCGGATAAAGCATAAAGCTACCGATGTTGTAGCCTCAACTTGTTTTGCTGTGGTTGAGGCTACAAACTAATCCCATAGGTAATGGAGCAAAAAAAAAATCCTTACTAATGTCAGAAACACAAATAGTTTAGAAATCTACTAAATAAGTATAATCATTTTGTCAAAGAAGTTTGGCTTGTTTTGAATTTATTAAGACCTTACACTGTAAAATAAATGGCATAGTTATGCTAACCTCACTGTGTCCACCATGACAGATAACGCTGACTCTCCTCGTAGATGGCCATTTTTCAACATAAGATTTGCTAGACTATATATGGATATTCTATGCTATGGTATTGTTAAATGACATAACACAAGAAGATGGAGAATGGATACTTGCATAAATTGCGGAATACAGTTTTTGTTGAGAAAATAATTGCTTCTTGGTGGAATTTCAAAGTCACTGGTAAACCATATTTACTTTTAATGCGAAGCTCAAACCATGCCATATTTTGTATGATCCGTTTACCTTTCCAAATAAGGCATAAGCGGCCTCATATGGCACACAAACAAATGAGGCTTAGAACAGAAGTAGGCATTATTTGAACTAATATGGCTCAATCAAAACAAAATATTGATAAGAAAGGTAAATAAGATTTTACCATTATTTCTACAATGATTTCCCATAATTCCACTATTAAATAAGACTACTCAATTTATTTCAGTATATATATCAAAGAACATATTCAAAATTTGTTATATTAGGCTAAAATGGCCTGGTGTGATTCTGCTGCTCCAGTGATACACATTCACTCATGTTAGTACCCTGTCCACAAGGTAGGACTAAGAGTACTAATATTAGTACTAATGAGGATAGTGAATTGAAAGATGTTGCATTTGAAACAAAATGCCATCCTAAATCCACAAATAATTATCAGTAAAAACATTAGTTTCCACTGAAACCCTGAAAACTATACCATTTATAATTATGCACAGACCCTGATCTGCCATCACAAAATTGGCTGGCAACTCTAGGTTTATGCATTTTGTTAGGAGTAATCATGTATTAAATGGAAACGCCAGTATATACCGTATATATTCACTTATAAGTTTTGTCCAACTGCAAACTGCTCAGACCCATATGTACTGTTACATACTGTGCTGGCAGATTTGGGTCTTTGCAGTTTGTTAGGAGTGATCAGTAAAGTACATAGACCTTGATCTGCTGGCACATTATGTGATGTCAGATCAGCATATGTGTTGTTTCAGCTGGACTTGACTTATTAGAAAGTACTGATGGTACTCATTGAAGTAACATCATCTGGGAGGCCAAGTGGTCTAAAGAATTGCCTTTACTAGTCAGTGCTGTCTCACATCTGTTTGAGTCTCAGGCATGGCCATTATGGGTAGGTGCATAAGCTTCCCAGTTGCTTTCCATGGGTGGGTGGTTAATGGGGCTTTGCTTGGTTCTTCCTACACCAAATATGCTGACCATCATATATGGAGTTCCTTGTGTGGAAAAGTGGCATTAACCCCCCCCAAAAAAATAAATGAATTTAGTCACTTTATCAGTTCTTATGCAAACTTGTTCATATTTCCAAAAATGTGAAGAATTTGTTCTTCATAGTCTTGAGTTTCCACCTTGTTTTAGATATTTGGACATTATTACACCTCAGCATGTGTCCAAATATCTAAAACCTTACAGAAATGGTCTGAACAGCATATTTAAATTTACCATTGTATAATGGAGGCCATAAAACAATAGAATGGCTGCAGAATAATTAGGTAACTAGGTCATGTTGATTTTGTAATACAGTACTGTTCAGTTGATGACTTGAAGCAAAAATAGTATTTCATATTTTCACCAATCAATTGCCATAAAATTCAGCAATGGTATTTTATTATTAATGCCAGTCTGTTTGCACAAGGATAAGAATGAATCACACATTCTCTTAGGTCCATATTGTTATTTGTTTATGTAAACACACATTTCTATTAGTGTTGATTGGTTGATTGTGGATTTAATAGCACCAGGTAAAGGCATCATTCTGTCCTGGTTAGGACTTAAATAGCTTTATAGATGTTTCCATTTTTTTTTTTGTTGAAAGCAGTTTTGAGATGTCCCCTAATACCTGATGGCAATTACTGCTTCTGCTGCTGCTATGTGCAGCACTTCTGACTTGATAGTTTATTTGACCTTGCTGTGAAATAGATTTTATTTGCTTGAAGTCATAAGTGCCTAGCCTTTCATTATATATCTGAGACCAGGAAACTGTAACCCTTTATTAGTTTACTTATACCACTGGTTTTAAGTGGAATTGGGCAAAAAAAAAGGGTTTTAATCCTATGATTCACTGTCATAACTGGATTATATGAAGTATTGGAAGGGTAGGCATTCCATTGTCTTCATCATATGAATGAGCAAGTATATAGAAAGAAAAGATGCACAATCATTTGAATCATTTCTAAACTTTGGTCAGGGATTCAGAGTGTAAGTATGACTTTCTTTTCTTACTCTTTTTTCATTTTACATGTTCACCAATAAGGTAGACAGCTTGAGTAGAAGCAACTCTCCACAGGAGTACTGGACCTAGTAATGCAGTCTGTTTCTATTGGAGTTTTCATGTTAAGATGCCGTAAGCTGGGAAAAAAGGGGTTTGTCAGATTTGGCTCACTTTATGTAATGTAGTCTAAAGAATGAATATAGTGACAATAAGTAAGTATATCTAGTTTTATGACCAGAACAATGAGCATTGCAAGAGGTGGAGAGACATACACGGTGTTTACTAATTCTTTTTTAAAAGTTCTATATTTCAATTTTCTCATTGAGAAATTTTGTTAGCATGCAAGTCACATGATCCAATGCATTGAAGGGGAAATATATGACCTGGAAGTGATTAAAATTGTAAATGTGCATTTGACAGTCATTTATAAAGAACTTTTAAAAAATGTTGTGTTTAACCTTCACACTTAAAGGTGTGGTTCAAAAATATGTGTTGTACATATACATTATACATGCTTTTGGAATAATACATTTTATGATTGATTTTTCATAGCACTTTAATTGAGACAGACAGATTTGACATGTGACCCATAAAATCAAGTGTTTTGATAGTGGTTTAATTGAGACAGATTCGACATTTGACCATTAAAATCAAGTGTTAGATTGCTTTCCTTAGTAAATTATAGTTCAGCAGGTTTAGAATTGTGTGTGTGTGCCATGCTGTGTGTGTGTGTGTGTGTGTGTGTGTGTGTTCTCCATTATGGATCACTGCCATCAAATCTGTATCTGTGTGGGTTCCAATCTAAGATTCCAAGAATGTGAATATGTGAGAAAGCTTGTAAATAGCTTCTCCTGGGTCATTGGTTCTTTCTGGGATTTCACACTTTCTTCCTCCATTATTATTACTGGCTGCCATGTATAGCCTTGTGCCGTAAAATGGTGTTAAGCCCCAGAACAACAACAACATAATTAGCCATTGTAGAACAGTAGGTAGCATTTGACTTGCAGAGGTCTTGTTAGGATTTTAAAACAAGGTATTAAGGACTCCTAATTTGGTAAAAATAGGAGTCCCACCAGCAAAAGTTGTAGTCCTCACTAAGCCAGAAATGGTCACATCTAAACTATCACTTATAGCAACTTTAGCACAGTTCCAAATCTCATTGTAATCTTCATTATTTTCCCTTTTAACAACAAAACACTTGTCTAACTTTGCAAACAGCATTTTGGTCACCTCACTTGATTTTTAGTTAGCAGTCAATATTTATGCAGCAATAACTGGAAATGAAATCAATAACAGTGGGCTTCACCAACATTGCAAATTGCAGTTTTGTTTTACCTATTGGTGACAAATATTCCATTTGTCCATATATTTCCCTTCAACATGTTTGGCTGATAAAAACAGTAGATACATTCTTGCTTTTGTAGTGTAGAAATTCAAAGGCACCATAACAGGAAGCCTCAAACTTGGATATAAAAATGCACTGGAATCAATGGTTACCTAAACAAATCCTTTTTTCCTCTGGAGGAACCATCCTAATTAATTATTAGGTTATAATCCACTTATGCTGATACCTGGCCTAGATACCCTATGCTGTAATATAATGAAAATAGCCTAGCAATGGACTAGCTACAATTGACCACCTCTGAGGGCAAAAGTGAAATGACTACAATTGACCACACAACCACAACAGTAATTTACCAAAAAAAACATTTAACTCCAAAATACTTGTCTAAACTTGCAAACTGCATTTTTTCTTGTCTCTTGATATTAAGTTTGCAATTTTTTTATGGCTTTAGTTGGAAATGAAGTTAATAATAGCGATTGTTCTGGGCTTGGCTAATGTTGCAAATTGTTTTGTTTTCCTTATTAATGACAAAATATACCATCTAGGGATAATTTTGGCTCATGAAAACTGTATATACAGTATTGAGTTTGGAAAGGAGAAATTCAAAGGCAACATGACAGAAAACCACAATCTTTGATATAAAAATGCACTGGAATCCCTTGTTATCTACACTCATCTTTATTTCATGTGGACAAACAGCCCTAACTGTGCACTTTTATCATAATCCACTTAGATGACATCTGGTATGCTGTAATATATTCAAAATAGCCAAACAACTGACTATAACTACAATGGACAACTCCAACTCCAACTCTGTGTCCAAGGGCTGGAATGTGAAAGACTACTGCAGTCAACCAGAAAATTGCAATTTTAAAAAAACAACAGAAAAAATAGTTTTGCTGCAACTTCAATGAACACTGCTTACCTCTGAAGCAACACTATATACTCAGGATTTTTTTTAAAAAAAATTGTCTCAAAGTTCTACAATTATTTGAATGTTGCCGAAGCAATAACAAAAGGGTATTTGTTTGGTTGTTCAAAGGGAGCCTTTATGGATTCATCAAAGTAAGTCAGTAACCTTTAATCAAAGACATCAGCAACAAACTAAAAAAAAAACATTGCTTCAGTTTTTATAGTGATTAGAACATATTCCTTCTGCCAAAAAACTTTGTCTTTGCAAAAGAAAAGTGTGCATAGAGGAATACTGTGTCTGCAATTTTATGGTTCCAAATAAGAAAATTTGCATCCAAATATGCATAATTAAGCATTTATTTCCATAGAGATTCCTGACATGTAATCTGAGGATCACTTATTAAATGACAACCAAGGCCATTCCACAATGATTGCTTTAGCATGTCCTTGCAAAAAAACAATTGACTTCCATTTCCTTGGTTTGAAAAAGCCAATAATATGTTAATAGTCCAGTTAAAAATCATTGGTTGAACTAGGGCCAGATTGGTATGTTAATATGATAGCCAATAATCATTTGTAACTGTATCAGTTCATTATTAGGTTATAAATTTAAACAAACTCTCAATTTATTATCATAAATAGTATTCAGTAAATGGAATTAATTAATAAAACAGGTTTTTGACATAAATCAGTCAATCACACTGTAAGAAGTAAAGGAAATCAATTATGTAGCACTACATGCCATAGTCTTAGCATCTGCCAGAACAAATAATGGTATAGCCAGTGTGTTCCTAAATTCCTGGTAAATTGAACAGTGTATTATATAATGGCTTAAGATAAGCGGATATAACCATTATCTGGATAGCATGCTGGAATAGAATTCAGTGTTTATTGTCAAAATTATATATACATATAAACTGTATTGGAAGTTGCTTATCATGATACAAATCCCAATGGAAGTGCTATGCCTAACCCCTCAACCAACCAGTCTTATTTGGAGCAGATTAAATGTTTACCCAAACCCAACAGGGAACATTAAAGGCCCTGATCTATTATTGCATAATTTGCATCCACATGGTTGTCGTGGATACTGCTTATATGCCTGCCATTAGGGGGTGGGTGTGTGCAAGGAAGATATCTTTGGATTTGAGCTCAGAATGTCAAATTTCAGTGTATGTGTCACACTAAAAAAAAAGGGGTTTTGCACAATAACTTGTGTTTGAAAGAAAGTTCTATGACCAGTACTTGTGGATGATTGTTTTGCTTGGGTAACAAAGAAACTGATTAATTTGGAGGTCTAAAGGTCAAAGATCAAGGTTAGTGTAACAAGAAAATAGTGTTTTCTGTACATTAAAGTTTTAGTGTAAAACTGATATAACTTGACCAAAGGTCAGTGTTATTGAGACTTGCTGGTCAGTAGTCCCCAGAATTGGCTGTATCTAACTTGTTTTGCAGGAAGAATATTAAACAAGGCTGTTCAATGTTCATGATACACTTTGTTATTATTTGAGAGTTTAATGGGTTTTTTCTGATTTATTGTGGTATGGTTGTAAGTTGCTGACTCACACAGCAGATAACACCCAAAGGTGATAAACAGAAAAGCAACATTAAACTGTTATAATTGCAATTTTTTAAAATTTTATTTATTTTTTTATTTTTTTTTCTTCATATTTTAAAGATATTTTCTATGAGTTTTAGAGCCATGATTTTATGAATCCTTGTCTAGTGCTTCAGCTCTGTAGCTGTTTATATAATGGTCCAAAAATGAAAAACTGTAGCTATGTCAACATCAAACAAGTAATTCCACCAGTGGTAGCCAGTCAGAGGTTTTGAACATTAATATGTTATCTAAATACATGTAGTCACATGTTCTGGGAAGAAGTTCAGTATTCAAAGGATGTATTGTTTTGTTGGACATAGATGTTTCTCAGATTTGATGATTTCATGAGTTCATTTTGACTTGGCCAAGTCTTTGTTGTCCAGACTCATGAGTAACCCATTTTTATTCAAATCTGTTTGTGTTCATGGACAGGCTAGGTTACTTGCAGGGGTTATTTACAAATGAAATTCAGACTATTAGTAATGGTTATAGAGATGGGGTTCCAATATTCAAACAATACAAGACATTGACCATAACAGTTATAGGCACATGATCCATCTCCCACCCACCTCTGCATTGTAACTATAAAGGTTGGCATCTTACATTGTGGGACTGTGTCCAACTGTTACAGTGTTAGTGCTTGAACCCCCCTCCATCAAATCCCTATATCAACTTACCTATATTTTTTAATTCATTTGTAATGAGTCTTAGTGAAATTGCTCTTATCTCAATGTTCTTTGTAATTATGCAAACTTTTGTAGAGATAATTCTGCAGTATTTTCTTTCATGGTCAGAGAGACACCTGACCATTAAGATGTATGAGCATGGCTACAATAAATTTCTGACTCTGAGGGATGGGATCTGCTCTGTTGGGGACATGAATTGTATTTTAATTTAGCCAATTCTGATTTTTTTTAAATGACCAGAGTTTAGACTAACCAGAACAAAACTATGAAATATTGGGCTGTTTGAAACAGTTGTCTTTCTGCCTGATTATATGGTTGTATTATGACTGATGGAAATGTTCGAAAAGCATTTGCAGTTATTATAAAATAAATACTGTAGACCTTAATGGGCTGGCTGGTCATATCATCATTAGAGAATGAGAAAGGTAGACCTTGAAGGACTGAGATACATTTTGTCACCATTATAGAATGAATAATGTAGACCTTAATTCTCTGGGACATGAGGCAGTGTCAAATTTAGGTCTTCATCTGTTAACAGCTTTGGTTTATGTTACACACTTGGCATTAGGTGACAGCAGGTCTGATCAGAATTTAGTTTTTGGTGGGTGTTATATGCTGGTGATAATATATTTTCTGACAAGATCTAGGTTAAAAAATTTTGTTAAGCATATCCATGTGCTATGCTTAAACGAATATGATACTTAGATGTGATTGTAAACATGTGAATTGAATAAAGACAAGAATCAGTGACCAGCATTATTTAAATTAGGCATATTATAATATCTTGTAACCAATTAGATATTATGTTTAAAACATGCAAATGTGTTCATGTTACATTTTTGGCAGGAATTGAATATTGAACTCAGACATGCAGACTCTCCAGATTTAATCAGGAGTCTAGTTGTATGTAGAAAATCTGACAGTCCCCGTAGGAAGTGAAATTTTCAAAATTAAAAAAGTATCATGAAAAATATTTTTGGGGTAATTCCAAGTCAACAGGAATTAACAACACAATCATCATATAGACAAATCAAAATATCTCAATTTATTTTGTCGTATTTTCCTGAGTATTTTCCTGAGGCGGCAAGAAGTAACAGGATATTCGTTGTATAGACAGTCAAAATATCGTGCTTTTCTTTTATATTTTATATTTTAGAAAAGTACTTGTAAAGTCACACCAAAATGCTAAAAAAAATTCTGATAAGAATTCTCTTCAACCATATGGAAAGAAAAGATGTACAGTTGAACCCGGCCTAGGGGTGTGCCAAAAAGCATAGCGATAACTGATGATCAAGATAAAACGAAAACCAATATGGTGTCAATATAATAACATGTGCTTGAAATTTCAGTATGTACATGATGTTCGTTAATAAATGAGAATGTACATATTTTTGGATGTTTTTTTTACACAACAGCTTACTGTGATTTGATTGATGAAGCATCTGCATGCTATAAAATATACATACATGTTTGTTAACAAAAGGCATATGTGCACCAACTAACAGCAAAGATTTACCAGTATACAATACAAACCACCATCGATTCTCAAACAAACCTTTATTATATTCTCCAACATTGAAAACACAAAGATCATTCACAAAATCACAACAAATTCACTTTGACAGCTCTTAAAAGTATCATAAACAGAATAGCTACATGTTATCCTTCAGATAAGATCAACAAGAGTGAGTGAACTGTCATTGGAGTGAACATAGGGACAGTGATCATGTGGGACAGTGATCACTGCTATGCTACGTGAACTCAGCACATGGGCAGGATCATTTTATTGATAAGACATAAACTGGCATAAAAGCAATCACAAGAAGTTCATGTAAATTAAAAAATCAAAAGATTTTATTCTTGCAAAATAATATCTCCATTCCCAGGAATGAAATGAGTCAACACCTGGCAATATTGGACTGTATACGTTACTGTAGTTAACATATAGGTATTCTTCCACTCCTTTATTTTGAGAAATAAATAATTATTTTTAATTATGCAAAAGTTATTTATTTGTTGTTTGCTATTTCTTCTTGCTGAGTTTAAGTGTCCTTAACAACCAACAACAAAAGGATTAGCTATTCCATTAATTTTATCTATTCTTCTGTCTTCAGAAGGTCTTCAGAAGTCCATCCTAAAGTTTGTAGCTTCCTTCTGTTCTCTCTTTTATTTATCCAGTCAGAAGCCAGGATTGTTTGTACAAATTAAATAACCAAAAAGTCTGTCCCCAGATGGGACATTTTTGTCACCAATAAGGGGAAAAAATCACTGGTGATTGGTCCTGGGGATGAGATAACCAACTTAATTGGCAAATTTGGCATTTTTTTGTGCTCCAGATAGTAGGGTTCTGAGATAGTAGGGTTTGGTGACATAAAAGAATCAACATTACCATGAGAAAATGCTAAGACCCAGATAATTTGTTGGTTCCACTTCAAAAATGTGTCCACTTAATAGGGTGGGCAAGGTAACCTAGGTCAGATAAGTGGGTTCCACTGTATGTGTAATAAGTACAGTTTGAGGATTGGGTTGATTTATCATATCTACTGATCTTTATATCATTGATGTATGCAACCATTCAGCAGTGAACAGTTACCTTATTTTCTATTTATAGTAACTGTATGTGACAGGTTTTGAAAGAAAAGACAGGTTTCTTGAATTTGAAACCTTTTGTCACAGACTAATTATAAACACTTAAATAGTAGACCAGTCTGTACTGAAAATACATGGTGCCAATATTATCAAGTGATGTTCTTGTGGATGTTTATGACTTTAAAATGTTAGAGGAGAAGGATTTTGTTAAATTGAAAAACATGTTGCATCAGGATTGGACAAATCAAAGTGCTTTAGAAATATCTGAATTCTAGAGTAATATAATTCTGCATTAAGAATGTTGTCTTGACTTTACAACCTTTGAGCAAAAGTTAAAAATGTGAAATACACTAATTAAAGTGATTGTTGTGTAGAAATAATTTAACATTTTGTATTGTGTATGTATTTTCATACTAATCAACATGGATTTATCCAATTTCTGACAAGAATTTAATTAATAAAAGATCCAGGTAAGTAGCAGAAATAAAGGTACATTTTTCCATATGGTTTTCTGTAATATGGCATGCAATATAGAGATTACTCTCTTTATGCTCAGATTGCCACTTATATTAGTATTAATTATACTTATGCCTCTCAGAGGGTTAGCATGTTTGAACTTAATTCAGGTTCACATTTGATATAATTTTCCTTTGATGAGGTACCTGGGTAACCACTCATTAGGATTGATGGGTACCTGGATGACTTTTTAAAAAAAACAAATTTGGACATTTCTAATGGACATTGCAATCTAGGCATATAACAAAAAGCAAGAAAGGTTTATTTTGTATTGCTTGAAATTCTGACTTTAATGGAGGGGAAAAAGATGTTGAAAAAGCATTGCAAGAATTCCACTCACATTGCTGTTTGATAAGATGGCCATGTCATTGCCGAAACTCACACTTTATTAACCCAACCTACAGTCCCACTTATATTACCATAAAAGTTGTCATGTCTGCAGAGTAAATAAGCTCAACTGTCTTTCCATGTGTATTGAATTTCTACCAAAGTACTATACATGCACTGAGACACATGCAGAGTAGATATCTATTAGTCTCAGATGCTAGGGATGTACATTAGTGTTGTGGAAAAGGACATTAGCATTATATATATGTATGTATAGTTTTCATTGTAAATTCTTGCCTTGGCTCAGTTTTTTTCTTCAGACACCTGTCTTGTAAAATATATTTTTAAGGCATATTTGCTAGATTGGCAGAAAAATTAATGTTTTTACTTTTCACATTCTTTTCATTTGTAACCAACCATTTACTTTGTCTACCTCAAGTTTTCTTGACTACTGTAAATCTCAGCCAGGGAGCCAACATGGCAGCTCAGTTTGTTGGAGTGATGGATTTGTAATCCAAGTGTTATGGGATTGATATCTGTCCAGCCTTAATGTGCATTTGGGAAAAGCACAGTGCTACAATTTCCTTGGCATGATTTGGGCAATAATGTTTTTGAAAAGTCTGTTATAAGCACCAAAAATGAATCCAGCAAATTGCACTTATGAATCTTAACAAAACAACCCCATCCCAGTCCAAAATAGAAGTCTAAAATTGTATTAATTTTCTGTTTTATGCCAATTTTTGATAAAGATTTTTTGTGGAAAATTCTTGATGTGCACATTTCATAGACCTTACACATAACTTCAAAATACGTAATTGATAATTTTGACATGACATCATCTCTGACATTCACCCAATCAAGCACTATTATCTAACTGGGTGTGAGTAGGTGAATGACTAAGTTTTTATCCTTTTTTCTTTGATAGGAAAGAAAATAATTCTAGCCTGCTATTTTTGTTTTAAACTGAATATTAATAACCAATAACATGCTGAAATGTATTCCCATGATTGATTTTGACAAATTCTGTGATGACAAAATTAATTGCTTTAAAGGCAAGATGAAGGAAAAGACTAAATGTTTTTCCCAATCAAGCTTGTAAGGCAGTATGGAAACTTTCAGTATTTAGTATCTGCTAAGTCTTGGATGATTTCAAGGCCAGCAGCTCAAAGGTCAGTCAGAAATACTGTATATATTTGCTTGTAAGTAAAGTTCAGTATCAAACTGCACAGACCCAGATCAGCTGTTGCAGAATGCACAGGCAGATCTAGTTCTGTGTAGTCTTTTTAGGAGTAATAAGTAGCACAGACAACATAGACCCTGATCTGCAGATGCATTATCCTATGGTAGATCAAGGTCTTTGTTGTTTGCAGTTTGGACTTATAAGTGAGTATATATGGTATCTTTAGACAGTCACTTGACAAAAATTATGCTGTACTTTCTAGCTGGACTTTAGGGGGCACAAGTGGTCTAAATCGATGTCCCCTTACATTATGCATCACTGCCATCTCACGATGTCTGCTGTCTGCTGTGTTGTGTGTTGAGTGTGTTGTGTGTTCCAGTCGGTGGTGAATGTGGATATGTGAGAAAGCTTGCCAGTAGCTTCTCCTAGGTCTGTCGGTGGTGGTGGTTCTTTCCGTGGATTTCGGTTTCTTCCTCTACCATTAATACTGGCCGCCATGTATAGCCTATCGTGTGCTGAAAGCACCACCACAACAACAACAACTAGCTGGACATTGATAGTTTTCACCACTAATTACAAGGCCACTAGAGAGGTCAATTGGTAACTCCTTATTAGGGTTATGTAAAGGTTAAGATTGTTTAAGCCATAAAGGCTTAAATTGACCAGTCTCATCATTGTGATATATCTTAAAGCATGAGAACATATTGGACTATTTCAGAATTTTGTAGTATTTAAGTCTCAGTTCAGTTTGTCACAAAATTATTTTTTTTTCCTGGTGATCTTCTGACCAGAAGAACATGGCTTGTGATTGGTTTCATAATAATTTCCATATTCTAGTAAACTATGTGACTATAAGTCATTTTCATGTGCACAGTCTGGTTCTTACAATGTATGATGCAAGTGAATGCAATGGACATTTCTTTGTATTTGAATCAGTGAACATGGATGACCTCATAAAAATCAGATCTTACTCAATTTCCTCAAAATCTCTCTGAAGATTTTGTCATAACTTGCAATGCAGTATCACAGGTGTGCTGTCCCTACTTGTTGGCTATGCTCTGCCAAAACCTGGCTTTTCTCTGGCACAAAAATCAGAAGGTCTGTAATTCAGATGAGAAGACTGAAACTAGGGAAATTGCTGAATTTAATAACATGAAGAAAATAGATTTGGTTGGAAGACTGCATTTTGAAGGCAAAGCATTTTATTTCACAATGAAATATTGTCTCAGTTTTGTACAGGAAGAATTGATTTACACTTCAGGGTTTATTACATGTTTTGAACTTACCTAGGTCAGCCTTGGAGAAATGGTAAAATATGTATGAACTTCAGGAAAACAGGCAAATAAATCATAATCTACATAAACCAACCCAAACAGGGAAGCTGTCATTGACCTGCATACTGGTAGGATTGTCCACCTCCCCAAGGCAAAGTACAAACCCTGGCCTAGATTAATTTTTTGTCTGGTTTGCTGGGCTGGTAATGATTATAGATTTTATCTTAGATTCAGGATTATAGATTTTGTCCTAGATTCTTCGGGTTAAATGACCACCACAACTTTAGGAGACTGCCTGTCAGGTATAACCAGATTCATAAGTAGGGATCAATTTATTGTATATGTATATGGTTAGGTAAAATAAGTTACTTGTTTACCATAACATGAATCAACACCTTTTTGGGACATTACATGCTTGGGAAAATACCTGGAAATGGTTCAGTTTGGTAGTTGGAATTATGAAAATACATATAGTAAAAAATGTTTTTAAAGATAAAAGCCCATGAACCAAGCCAAACATGTATGATCAAGCCTGTTAGAGGAATCCTTCATGCTTAGGAATTGGCCTAATTTTAAAGATGGTCTTTATTAAGTAAATACTTTGTTTCAGTTTTGAAAAAATCTTTAGCTACAGCACAACTTATTTTCCCCCTAACACTCATTTGAATTGGGTGTGCTATCAGTCATAACAGGCTTTTTGGAAAATTCTTTAAAAATTGTCATGGAATTTCTCTTCTAATTTTGAGCAGTATTGATGCACATAAGATCAGTTGATAATTGCATGTAAAAATGGTACTAAAAGTTTCCTCGATAGGTGCTCATCATCTAGAAGTTAGACCACTGTAGTGATGTAGTGGTTATAGAGTCTGCCTCAGATGCATTAGGTCATGGGTTGTTCTGGGTTGAGTCTCACCACCTACAAAAATGGTACTAACAGTGGTCTTGCTTGGTGATCAACATTAAGAGGTTAGTGTTATGACTGGTCGACCTGGTGTCAGGATAATGTGACTGGGTGGGACATCATGCTACATGTCTTCAGCATAATGCCCCAGTGCTAGACATCACTATAAACTGTCACACTGCAAACATTGTAGCATATGACAGAAAAATGTCAAAGCTATGTTAAAAATCCAAATCACATCACATCTAGAGGTTAGTGTTAGTTGGCCTGTTGTCCCAGGATAATGGGACTAGGTGGGACATTATTCTACATGTCTATGGCATGATGCCTCTGTGCTAGACATCACCATAAACTGCCACACAGCAGACATCATAGCAATATGACTGAAAAATTGTTAAAGCTAAATTGTTAAATCACCTACACAGACACATCTCAAAGGATATATATCCATTCATAATAACAAATAAGCAGTAAAACTTGATGCAATCAAAGTAATTTTGAAAAGATCAGAGATTTGTGAATGAATTGGAGTAAATGTCTAATATATCATCACAATGGCTGGCTCATAATGGCTGGTGCTGTATTGTCTACTTAGTCAGAGTTTCTTGCTGATTACCTAGCTAAATTTGACTGCAGCTACATGTACTATGAATCAGTTATTAGTTATTTCAGGAATAAAAAAAATTTCACCAGTTTTATTCTATGGATTTATTCTATGGATTACCGGCACAGTCAATTATTTCATTAATTATGTTTCATACTGGTTACTGCTGAAGGAAAGGTCAGATAGGTCCCACCTTCACAAAGACCTATTTTGATCTAGTCTTTTCTGGTATGAAGATAATTAACTTCCTTTAATTGCCTTAAGGGTAGGTATTTTCATTGTGATCCAGACCTTATCATTACCACTTTTCAACAATCACCTTGATGAATATCACTTATAGAAAGTTCTCCTTTAGAGTCTTTGTTTGCAAGTAAAATTGGGGGAGGGGGCTGCCATGGATTCAGCTGTCATAAAGGTATGATATTGTCTCTTTTAAATGAGACAACAGCCTCTCACTGGGACATGGGCATTTATCATTTAATTTGAAAACATTAAATTTGCTAACACACACACACACACACACACACACACATACACACACACATCCCACTTTAATGTAAAGTTTATGCAAAAGATCTTATGAAAGGAAACCAAAGTTTTGTTTTGTTTTGATATCTGAGTAAGTTTTATTACATATACTTTGTAAAATATGGAGGTTTCCAACCCATTATGTGTAACAAATGACTATATAAGGTACTGTAAACTTTGGTACATGTTACATCAGCTGTAAAATAAGTATTAAGTATGATGTCTTTAATTTCCCTTTAATTATAACTCTTATGGAGGATCACCAAACCAATAATCAAAAATGCTATTTAAAAATAGTATGCAGACACAATGATGGATTTGATGGACACAAAGCTAGGTATTGGGAATTTGAGTAGCTATTTACCACCAAAACATGATGTTTTTATTTGTATTGATTGTACATGACAACAGTCTTTTTTTGTAAAGAATTACAGTTGTGAAATCATCATTGATCCAGAAACTGAAAGAGTTTTTAGACTTGAAATGTGATAAATACATAACAGTGGTTAGGATCCAACACATCAGTAGCATTTGTGACACAGTTTCTACATGAATTTCAAACAGAATACATTGACCAAGTCAATTCAAATAGTTTGTTTCAGTTTTCCATCTTTACTTAACAAATATCCCATACAGAAAATGTTTATTCTAGAAATGTAACTTATGTAGTTTATGCATAAATTCTATCATCTGACAATCAACAATACAGTAAAACCTGTCTTTAAAGACCACCCCTTCTGCCAAAAAATAACTCAAGACAGGTGGTCTCTCATGACAGGTCACAACACTATAACCAATAAATCTGTGCAAGGAGAACATGGTCACTCAAGACAGGTGGTCTTTTATAACAGTGGTCTCACAAGAGAGGTTTTACTGTACCATGTCTTGAATATGAAGCAGGTTAGCATGAACCAGGGTAGCACGTGGATCTGGTGAAATGTTGGACAATGTTAGCTATTTTTCCATTTTTGCCAGCATTTCATAGATTCTAAGATGTAACATTCTGACACTGATTTACAACATTCATAAACTGTCAGAAAATAATCTTGTTATGACTTGTATAATGAATTAAATTCATGTAAACACTTTGTACTCTCTATGCAATTTCAGACACTTTGTACTCTCTATGCAATTTCAAAACATGGTCAAGAATTTTCAAGATTGGCATAAAATTGATAAGGATTTTTGACATGACACCTATGATATGAATATTATGTTCCAGACATTGTAAAAATTGTTTCATCATTTATTATTTATTCATTCTGTGCGATTTTGAATGTATATAGTTATGTCTTGAAAGTAAAATTAACATCATTGACCACTGATAATGAAAACTCTGACACAATAAAACATGGAATTGTCCATAACATTTTGTGTGAGATTTCAGTTTTCAAATTTATTTTACTTTTGATAGTAATATTAATATTAATATTAATTAATATATTAATATTAATATTAAAAAGATAGTAATATTAATGTATCTCCCAGGTAACAATAAATGACAAAAACATTACTTCAAGATTTGTTTGTTACTTGACATAACTAAAATTTTCTACAGATATAAAATGTTTCTCTTGACATCATTTTTTTTCTATAAATTGTTACATGTAATTATGTTTCTTGTAATCACTATAATTCAATGATCCAAACTACAATAAATAGGAGTGTACAGATGATACATATACAGAAAATGTTTTGAAATAGTATGCATATATCACAGTTGTCCTTTCATGTTAATCCTAGGGGGGGACTACTTGTAAACTGAAAAGTTTGGAATAGGAGTATATTACAAAGGGCTTGCTTAAATGAGCAATTAACAGAGTAGCATACTGTAAATACTCCACAGATACTCTTAGTTATTGTCAAGATGATTTATTGCTGTTTTGTGATGCTTTGTTATGGGGTAGCATACTGTTTACATGTACTGCACAGATCTAAACCAGTGCTAATAAAGACATAAAAATGTTTCATCCTGACTTCCAATAAACATTTGTACAGTGGTTGATTTATAGCCCAACCTCCCAATTTCCATCTTATCTTTGGAAAAAAATCATTCAATCACTTAGGGGTTGTTTAAACAAAAAGAGCTCACGAATAGTTATATAAAGACTACTTTAAGCAAGATAGGTTTTCAGTTTTCCTCTCACTAATCTGGGGGAAAAAAATTAAAAATCTATGAAATCCACAGAATAATCTTAACAGGCTAGATCAAGGCTCAGACAGCCTAGACCTGTTCTTTTTCTGCTTCATTACCTCCTTGTCATCATTCTTGATATATCTTGAAGTACTATCCATTGTATAGTATTGGGCTGTGTACCTGAAACATGCATGTATGTTAAGGTGAGGGGTGGATCTAGGTTTTACATTTTAAGCATATATTGCTGGCTTTATCTAGTAACAAGTTATCCAATTTTTGGTAAATACTCATTTAATTAACATTAGGAATGCAAATTGTCATGAATAAATCAATAAATAAAGACTGTAATGTTTTTTTTTCTTCAGGAGTATAGTTTCATTTACCATTTGTACTTGCTTATGAGTCAAATCCAACTGCAAACCACACAGACCTAGATCTGCTGGTGCATCATGCACTGGCAGATATGGGTCTGTGCATTTTGTTAGGAGTAATCAGTAGTGTTAGGATTAATAAGTGGAACAGATAATAGACCCTGATCTGCAGGCACAGTGTAATGGGGCAGATCAGGATCTTTGTTGTTTGCAGTAGGATTTGACTTATAGCAAGTACCTGTGCTAGGTAAATGTAGGATTAACCACTATAAGAACCTTGTATTGCCCAAGTCTCTTTGAGGTATGCATAATTTGTTATAAATAAACTATTTGTTATTGGTCGTCAAGTTTCTTTGATCTGAAAGTAAATGAATTAAAAAGATGTTATTGAGGTAGATGAAAGAAGTTTATGGAAAAATGATTGTTTCAATAATTGAGTTTGCTGTAATTTTGACCTGTGCATTTCAAAATGACCTAATCCTGTAGTAATTTTAAGGTACCTGTAAGAAGACAATCTATCAATACTGGACAATTTCAATTAGGACTGGAAGGCCTAAAAGGGCTCTGTTTTGGATGGCTGCCGTCTGAGTGGAATTGAGTCTAAGATAGGTGAAAAAGCTTGCCAGTAGCTTTTTGTTGGTCAGTGGTTCTGTGGATTTCCTTGTGCTGAAAATTGGCTTTAAGCCCCAGAACAACAACAAAATTAGGACTGAGTTGTAAGATCAGCCTTAAATTCTAGGTCTTGTAATATTTCTAAACTTGAATTTTTGCAATCCTTTTTAATAAATTTTATATCAAATGTTCTTAATAACACTTGATGTACTTACATGGCAGAAAAGGGAGGGGGTGATCTCTGGCACCTATGAAAGGGGCATGGTTATGAGCTTTTTTTTGTTGCAACTGAATTTTTTTTTAGTATTTCACCTTCAGCTTAATGTAACAAGAGCAGTTCTTCACAAAATTTAGGAAAGAAGGTGGGTGAGTGTACCATTAAAAAAATTGCGACCTGGCAACTTTGTAGGGGTGCCAATAAAGAACACTGACATCATGTGCCTTGAATCCTTGTGTTACCACTGTTCATAATTATGTTGTTAGAAGACATTCAGCTGATGAGATGGACAAGCAGGGAAAGTTTGATGGGTACCTGGATGTGATTCTATCCCCATTTTCTCCAGAATCCCATCTCCTCTCTCTCCCATTTTTGTCAACCATTATACCTTTTTTTTCAATGAAGTTACATCAATCTGGAGAAGCTGGTGGTATGATTAGAGTGGAATCCCACCTGGCAATATAAATTTGTTATATGAAAATCTAGTGAGGCCTAGAATTTTCATGTAGTGCAAAACACCTAAGGGTCTGTGTGGCCTGGCAGGTACCTGCCCATTCCTTATAGATATCACTTGCTATTACATTAAAATAACTATACCAATAGCAGATTCAATTTATTATTATCCTGTTAAAGTAACTCTGCTTATAGTAAATAACATAAAATACTATGTTGATAGATTGGTTTGATTTAGATTTCTTTAACATAGCTTTAACAAGTTTCCAGTCATATGCTATGATCTCTGCAATGTTGCAGTTTATTCTGATGATTAGCACTGTGGTATCTTGCTGCAGACATGTAGTATCATGTCCCATCCATTGACATCCTGACACCATGCTGACCATTCCTAATACAGTACTATAAAAGCTGTACAGTGTGACCCTGCTATAACATGGTAGTTAGGAGATATGGAACCCAACTGTGTTATAGGCAACCTGGTTAGTTATCTGAAGAAAATGATGCATGTACCTGACAAAAATGTGCAGCAAGGGGTAAATACGGGTGCAAATATCATCTTAAATCAATTCATATTAAATGAAAAAAACAGGAGAAATATATTTTACTTTATTGAGAACCACTCATTGGTGCATATACATGTATACTGTTTATATATACATGTCTAATATATAGCAATTAATAAAGTATCAACACTGTGTACTCACCCACAAATCATATCACACTCATTGAATCCACAATACAAGTAATTCCTTCAAAAATATGCACACAAAGAAATTTAAGATATTCAATAATTTTGTCACAAATCATATAAGTCTGAATTCAGTGGGGACAAAATTAGCATAATCATGTAACAATGGTAAAGCACATTTACTCTTTAGTAATCCCAAGTCAGTAAAAGCTTGTGTTTTATGTACTGTCCTAAAGCAAAATTGGCATAAACATTTTTTCTGTAAAAAGGAAACATTCATGGCACAGTTAAAGAGTTCCAGTCACATTGGAAAATTAAATAATCCATCCGATTCAGTTACTTTTATTTAAGTTCAGTACTGACTTCCTTTGAAGAAAGATTCTTTGTTTTTATTGAAGATTGTAGTCAGCTTTCCTTAATGAAGGGTGAATGTGTTATTGAAGTCACCACTAAAGGAGAGCATCGGAAAATCAGACAAATGCCCATTTCTTTTTGTTGCAGCAGCATAAAAAAGTCATTTTGCATGATTGAGACTGATATTTTTTCACATTTGCTTAGTATATATTCATAACAATCAGTGCTTCAAACGTAATGTATTCTTTGAAAATTTAGCTACTATTTTATCTGGGTATATTTTTTAAGAAAATGAATTGGCTATCATATGGTCAACTGTAGTTTCTGTTCCTTGCTGCCTCTGGAATAGACAAGTGAAAACTTGTTTTATCCCCCCTTTTTTAACATTTGTGGTAGTTGACTAATGCTGCCTTCCATGCAAGCATCATAAATTTAAAGTAATGATAGTCTTGATTGAGTTTGAATTCCACCATTACTTTTTCCTTTGACTCCTTTGTGCTGGCAAGTCCAGGTCTCCTTGACTTTTAACTTTTTGTTTCTAAATGTACAGGTGCCCTGTTCTTTTTGCTCCTTTCAACTTTGTTTCCACTTTGGGTTCCTAAGACATAATATGTAGATCATAGATCATAGAGCATAAAACTTCAGCTATCCCAGCCCCTCCAAAATAAAAATCAACAGCCTAAATCTTCCATCACATTATACTGTTGGTGGGGAAAAAAAATCAATACCTTACCCCTCTCGTTTAAGATCAGATAAATTCAGTCCTAATTTGAAACAGATTCTATGTCTATCTAGTCTAACTGGCCCTTATAGAATGTAAACAACTACAGTTCACAAAAATGAATGGTCAGCAAAGTGGCTATTCTAAAACTCTGACCAAGACATTAGTTCCAGGCTAATCTCAATTAAACAAATGAATGAAATTCCTTACTACTGTGTTTATAACAATATTCAAGTGGTTATCATACATGAATTTAAATATAGGTCTGAGAATTCTAGATTCTCTCATTTCAACCAAAATACAACATAAAATTTTAAATACCTAATTTGCACTAATGGACAAACTCTAAGTTCAGCAAGTTGTCAATGTTTATATAAAGAAAAATATCATTGTACGGACTCTGATAAACAAACTCAACACAGTATATCATATAAAGAAATTAAATCTACAAACTTAACAAATAAATTAATGCAAATACATTGGAATAAATGCTACAAATCATCATAGTAATATCAATTGTTGCAAATACCTTGTTTTTCCAAGCTCTAACTTCCAGAACATGTCTGTCAATTTTCCCAGACAATTCCTTTCTCTGGATGATTTCTACAAGTGAATTTCTTCTAAATTCAGCTTGGAACCTTTCTTTTTAACTTTCCTCTTGGGGGGAAAAAGCGTAGACTAATTTCAAAATTTTCTATTTAAGCTAAGAGTTTTCTGTGTGAAATTATGCCCCATTTACAGCCTAACCAATTGGAATGAAATACACTTCCCACTCAAACAATGTTGAAACAATGTAGTTCATATGGCAAACCTCAATTATTTAACTGATCCCAGGTAACTTTCAGACAGGGCAGTTTTCCATACAGATCAGAATTTGACCCATTCCCAGTCAGTTTAAACAAACTCAGCTCTTAAGTATATATCCTTAACTCCTGAATTTGGCTGAACCAATACATACATTATGGCTCTATTAATTGTACATGTGTTAAATGTATTCTACCACAATTAACAATAACAAAACAAAGATCCACCTAAAAATTTGGTCCTTTACAACTGTCCACATACAGATTGTCCGTACATGTATATGTAAATATATTAACTACTAGTGAGTGGCCACAATCTCATTGAAGATAGATTATGAAATAATGCCTGGTCCAGTTGATCTCCCTACCAGAAATGTAAATTTGAAAAAAAGTGGATATCTCAAAACATAGGGTACTCTAGAGGTCAACATAAATGATTGATATAATAATGATATAACAAAATACTGTTAAGATGCTTTGTCAATATGAACAAAGAATTTGTTTATGCAGCAATAAATAAATTTCTTTGCATTTTATATCAACTTTGTGGCTTCCTTTCCTGGGTCCTATGGATTTCTCCACTCTAAACTAATGGTTGTATTTACAAGTTTAAACTGCCAACAATCTTGCCAAATAAAAAATATATATAAAAAAATACCAGATGGTATATTTTGCCACTGATCACAATTTGCTATAGTGGTAAAACCCTGTGGGATTCCTGAATAAACTTTTTACACATTATTTTTCATACTTTTAAGAAGAAAACACTATTATTTTCTTGTATAAGAAAAATGCATATTCAATGTCAGGAGCCACCCCATAATTATCTTGTTATTCATACACGATCTCTTCCCTAAAATGATAATAAACATTTTTGGGGTTTTTTTTGTACTTTTAAGAAAGAATTTTTTTTCTTGTAAGAGAAAAATACATGTATATGAAATTTCTGGAGCCATACCCTCTGTTATATGTGAATTCCTGTTATAACGGAGCACTCTATATTTGGGTCACACTGTATGTATAATGGATTCTGAAACACAATGTTGTTTGAATGCATATAGTAGATATTGTGTTATAATTACTATTATGTACAGGAGATACTTTATTTTATTTTTTTGATAGAAACCTTATGTATGATGCATTACAATTAATAAATCAGGGATATTGTATTGGGTGTGCTTTGTACCCAAGAAAATATTTGTTACACTCCTTTCTTGTTACCATAAATATGTTAAATACCAACAATGGGTTCAGGTTAGTACTGGTCTTGATAAGTGTCAGGAAGTACCTCAGGGAAGAAAAACAAATAAAAGACTGGGCATGCAAAATTATTAGACCCTTTTTGCTTAACACTGATCTGCAACTCCTATAGCCAGTCGGCACTCCAAGAAGTGAAAACCTATTGTTTTCTTTTGCCCTGCAGGTTGATCTGATTTTGAATTTTATAGCAAACCTGCAGGTAATGGCTACCTAGTGCTTAGGTAATTGGAGTTAAGTGCCTAGCCTTTGAGCATGCTGCAGGGCTGATCCAAAAATCATAGTACAGATTCCTGAAAAAGAATCTTTCTTGACTCTTTGCCCTGCAAGCTAAAAGTTTCCTTGCCCATGGTTACTGAGTGGAAGAAATGTCAGAAATGCTGTTATCTTTTTGGCAGGGAAAATAATACCTCCTTTATTAGTTTAGAAATTATACTGACTGTACTAAATAGCCTGATAAGTTGATTGTAGTCCAGACCCTGACTAGCTGGTGGTATTAATTACAGTATTGGATTAGACTTTCTGATATAGATACATTACATTACAACACTTTATGATTTTTAAAATCAAATGCTTAGAACAAATTTCTTAAATCAAGACACACAGATACACAACCACACACATTTTATTCACAGGAAATGACACTAACTCCCAGTTACTAAGAGTTCTGTTTGGCCTTTGTCTTTTTTTACATGTATGTTGTATTTCTCCTTCTATAGGCTGCATTCAGTATGCTGGACACAGAGAATTTTAGCAGTTTCAGAAGTTCTAGGTACAAGAGCCATTTAAAAGTAGATCTCAGGCTGTTTGCACATGGCCTCCATTCTTTTATATTTTTCTGGAAGAAGCCCAAGTCTATTTTCTATGCATTACTGTTTGAATTGCTGGGAAGATTTAATTTATTCCATATTTTTGATCCTATTACCTGCTTCTAAGCTATTTCTTTTAGGTTTATAATAAGATGTTTTAATTGAAACTTGTGGAGTTTTAAATATGTTTAATGTTTAAATATATTATTCTGATTTCTTACTTATCACTTTATTACAGTAGTCCAATGAATCACTTATTTAACCTGTTGATAACTGAGCAACAAAAGAAAAGATCCAGTGAAGGGAATTTTTTGTGGATTAAATGCTAATTTGTATTAAGTTATTATTTATATCCAAGTTTGTGACTGCTCTGGTGGCCTAGTTGTTAGAGCATCCATCTCAGATGCAGTTTAGAAATTTTAACCTTGGCCAAGTTATACAAAAGACTTATAAAATTAAATAAAAAATGGTACAGCACTCAGCATTATGAAGTTAGTGTTAGGACTTGTCAGCTGGTGTCAGGATAATGTGACTGAGTGGGACATGCTGCATGTCTGCAGCATGGTGCCCCAGTGCTAGACATCACATAAACTGCCACACTGTAGAAATTGTAGCAATATGACTGAAAAAATGTCAAAGCTACATTAAAAATCCAAATCATACACACACACACACACACTCTTTTGTTAGATGGTTCCATTGTAAATTGAACTCATTAACCCCTGGATTTTAGCCTGAAATGTGAGTAGGAAACACAAATTTAGGGCTACTTCTGAATACATCCAAATAAATCTACAACCTAGAGATATTTGTTTATCCTGATTCCTAGTTGTTAGAAAGTAATTTTTCATTGGCTATTTCGCTCGCTCATGTGTAGAAGGGTAAAAGCTAGAGTTATTTTGTTTTTCTTTTCTTTTAGCTTATTGAACCTTTGATTTTTGTGTCCTGGTCACTTTTTACTCTAGATTTAAAAGTTATTCTACATTTTGCAAAGGTTCACCTGTCTGTGTGTAGTTAGACTGGACTTCCTTAGATATGAATCCAAAAATTCTGACAAAATCTGATTCCAACAAGGGTTGAAATTTTGGTGTAAAAAACATAAACTCTTAAGAAATATGTTTTTCCCTCTGTATTTTGTAAAGCAGGTAGAAAGTCCAATTGTTTGGTGTCATTGTTGAACAACACATGTCTACTTTTTGTAATACCACCCACCTTGGTGTATCTAATATGATTTTAACCCTATAGCCATTAGAATTAGGTAACTATCTCCTGATGCATAAATGTGGCCCCAGGGGTTAATGAGTTAATAGTTCTCTGGATGGTTGTTACAGTGTTTATGGAATTGGTTCTGGGCTAAGACTGAGGTTTAGGTCTGTGATGTTCAAACTTTTTGAGGCTGTGGATCCCCTAGCATGTGGTCAGATGGTGGACCCCTATCAGCCTATTTTGCAGATAAGCAAAAGATAATTAAAAAAAACATTATGTGGCCAAAGACATTTACTAAAATAAATAATGGTCTTTGCTTCAGAGTGAATGGTGCACCTGTTTTGTGCTGCACAGATTGTCCAAATGTACTATTTTTATTCTTTTTTTGGGACCTGCTTGCAGACCCCTTGACAACATATGATGGACCCCAAGGGGTCCACAGACCACTTTGAAAGCCCCTGGTTTAGGTGAATTGATAAGAGCAGCCTTATGGTGTCCATGCAGAGTTAACCTTACTTTTGTATTAATTTATTGCATAAGAGATATTTATATACAGGTGTAACTATAGAGAGTGTCTGGGACACACAATTACCAGTAAGCAGCTAGTTATGTCAGTATAAATACAAGTCAGGACAATTGTTGCTTTTCACTCATTTCAGCTGCAGTTATGTCAGTATAAATGCAAGTCATGATATGATTGCTTTTCACTCATTTCATCTGAGTGATAACAAAATTACACTTAATTAAACCGTTCATATGCTGATGTCTACCTGATCATTTGTGTTCTTTCAGTCACATCTGTCTTTAAGCAAACAAAATGTGTACCATCTGCATGTAATTTCTAATCTTCTGCTAATTGGATGTATTTTATACATGCATGAATAGAGTAACAATAATTCACAGTTTTGCATGCATTCTTTTGCAAAGTATTAAATCTGCCTATAGAATAATGTTTTGGCAGGTTTAAAATTGTCATATTTTGGTTTAAATTGTGTGCAGTAAATTATTGCCATGGTACATTCCATTGATAATATGGGATTAGAAGATGAATTCCACTAATGAATCATGGGATTTGTCTGGCATAGGAATCAACTTCATTGAAGATTATACCTATTAAGAGTGAATATGATTAGTGAAAATGTGAACAAAAATGCCTGTCTTAGGCAGGGTTATTGAGATATTTTTATTATTAATTTACCAAAACTTAAATTAATAGTTTTTCTTAATCTTTTTAATATTCTCATAATTAAAATTTAAATTTAAAAACAAAACTTGAATTTATTGCAAGTGGAGGATTACTTGACTCTTAAAATCCTATTTTCTGTTTTAAAAATGATATTGTACTTAATTTTATAGTTCATGCATAAGAATCATTATATTATTCTCTGATTTCTGGGATTTTCTTGTTACTGATTAATGACTGAAAACAATCCCCAATTGATTCCAAATGAAACTATGGATTTTCTGAAGGGGATACATGCTATCAGAAAATTAAGTGAATATTTACATTTGTCATTCTTATGTCTAGTGATGAACCTCAATATGGATGCCAGAGGACATATGTGTAGTATACACAGAACATCCTGGCATGAAGAGCTTTTAAATTTATACAAATGATGCAGATTTTCCAAATGTGGCCACCATTACTAAAGGTAGGAAGAAAATTTTAAGTGGCCTTTTCTAAAATAATCACAATGGAATATGATCAGATTATACACATAGCATCCAGGCAGGAAGACCTTTCAAGTTTTGTACAAATGATTTTGACTTTCAAATATGGCTACTGTAAAAAAAAAATTGAGAAGTCTCTGCTACATAAAGAAATTTGAAAAAACTCCAGAACTGCTAAATTTGACAAAAAAGAAAACATGAAGACCTTACATGGCATAATTTATTGCCAGTTCAGTATTAAATATGAATATCATTTGTAAAAACAGAAAAAAATCTTTAACCGACTTTTTCTCAGAAACCTAAACAGAATTTGAGCAAACTCGATAGAAAGCAGACTGGCATAAAGGCCATTCAGTTCATACAAAGGTGATTGATCATCAAATATGACCACAATTAATAAAAATAGAAAATCTTTTACGCCTTCTCAAAAAAAATTACTGAATAGAATTTGATGAAACTTGATAGAACATCCTGACAGAGTGCTTACAAATCTGTATAGTTGATGCCAATCCAACACTTAAAATAAATATTTGCACAGTTTTATATATAATACAAATTGCTGAATAGATTTTGTCCAACCTTGACACAAATTATGCTAATGTTCCATCAAATATAGATGAAGTTAGAAAAACCTTGGAACAACATACTTTAATAATTAATGTATGCAGTTGACAACATTACATGATGCTTCAGGGTACACACTGAAAGCATCTTACTGACCCAGATATCTTCAATGTCTTTCAGATTCTTTTATTTGTAGTGACTATGAAAGTGTTATATTTAGTGTTATTGATTATTAAAAGTGAAATCATGTTTTAATATAAAGGTCTTTGAATCAACCTTTTTTTCTTCAGAAAATGGGTTTAATATAACATTAAATCTGACCTTGTTAAGTGTGTTTATTATTGAAATGGAATGTACATTGTAAATCTTGATTAGCAGTCAGCTGTTTAATTTTCCAATATCACTTTCCTGTTTATAGAGCAACCACTTGTATAATGCAACAACTGCTATTTTTTTACTTTGATGGACTATAATTAATTACTGTGTATAGCATGACAACTGCTGTCCTTCTGTGACAACAACTGATTACTGTGTATTGATGACAAGAGCTGAATACTATTGGTCTCAAATTGCTATGTACAGTGTGACAACTGCTGTCTTTTGTGACAGCAAATTACTGCTATCCTTTATATTGATGACTACTGTGTATAGTGACAAATGATCATATAACACATGATATCTCTTGAATATAAAGTATGTGACACAAGTCATAACTATTCTTTCAAGATACAATTTTTTTTTTTCAGGAATCAATACCGGAAGTGAGGAGAAAGCAAGAATCTGGCATTTCTTGCTCTGCAATGATCAACCACTTCTACCACAGAGTTGGAATGCTTCAGTGCATAGCGACATTCAGAATCTAGAAAGCCAGTAGCAGTTGTATGCTGATCGCCTTTGCAGGCTTGATCGCAGAGTTATCTCCCTTTACATGAAAATTTTGAGGAAACCCTCTCTGTTGCTGTGTCCTGTGCCTACAATGGCAATGGTTACAGAACCCACTCCCAGTGGAAAGAGTACCTCTTGGAATATATAAATATAGCCCAAGGATTTACTTACACTTCACATCCTTTGTTGATGCTTGTTCCCCAGTAACAAGCATTGAAGGAAGAGGATTCAAATAACAAACGCCTTTCGACCCTCAATAATTAATTGAGGTTTCAGGCAATTTTCCAGTGTTCCAAGCAGAATGAGTCAATTTAGTCACACTATGTCTGGCAGCAGAGAAAATCTGTACCGTCAGAGTCCTGTCACTACCCCAGAGAGATCTCCTTCAAGGGAGGTCACTCTGAATAAAGGCATACTGCAGAATAAATATGGAAGTTCCAGTTGCATGAATCAGGAGCAACATTACCCAGAATTGCCATCAGAGCCAAAGCGTCGACGAATCATGGCTGATGACAGTTTCAGCTCGGTTAGTAGCCAGGTAAGCAGTCGTTCCCACTCGCCATCGTTTTCGGAAACAATGGATGAAAGTGTGTTGAGCACCCCTGGTGGATCTCCTTCAGCAACCTTGAGGGAACACTTTAGAAGGAGGTACAGAAAAGATGAACTATGGGCAGCCATCGAATCTAACTACCAATATCTCATGGACAAGGAGATCATTGAGGCTTGTCGTGTAAGTTTCTTTTCTCTCTCTCCATTTTTTGTCATCTTTGAACAATTAGTGTGTATTAGTTTGCTAAAATAGTAAGTGGAAGTAAGTTGTAGTGATTCATCAACAAACAGCCATGTTATGAAAGTGCCTCTTATTAATGATCTTTTCAAGTTTATGGTCATGCATGTGAACATTAGCTTATACTAGTGTGATCACTTGTATAGAAACTGAATCTTGAAAAGTTTCGATATCAAAGACCCATGATATTTGCATTATTAAAATCTTTAAAGTTGTTGCTATGCATAACTGCTTCTATTTTATTTTTTTTTTTGTCGAAACTATTGAAAACTTGATAAGATGATCACTTTTTAAGAACTGTACAAAAAAGGAAAATATAAACTTGACAGAAGCAAAGTGTAGGGATTTATGTTTGACCGTTTCGTTTCGTATTCCTCTGAGGCTCTGAAGCAGTCAGGACAGGGTTGGTGTGTTGGACGCTTAAATTTGGAAAACTTCCAACCAATGAACATCCAATTTAAAATTTATTTACCAAGTTTGAAAACCATATTCAGTGTTTTATCTACCCATGTATCTTGCTTCAAATATGCAGACGTGTCCAATTTGACACACAAATATCATTTCCTGTACATATATATATTATGTTTTGCTGATTAACAAAAAATAAAAGTTTGGTCTTAAACTTGTCGGCTGGTATGTAAATTGATGCACCCCAATATTATGTTTTGCTGATTAATACAAAATTAAGGTTTGGTCCAACTACTTAATGGCTAGATTACAACTCTCCCAAACAGGGAAAACATCTGCACATGAGTTTCTTAGTCTAATGTTTACATCATACACAGAATTTCAACTGTGTGTGAGTCCTGGAGCTGACCATATGTGACCAGTGTATCACCAGGGGTTTAAAACTGAGGGTCAAAAAACCCCTTGGTGTCAGAACTGGTAGTCAAATAAAACATGTGGGGTCACAAATGTACTGACAAATTTTTATCTGATCCATACTTTTTCAGCTGAAATAGGATATTGCAACTTGCACAACATTCTCTCTCTCCCCCTCCCTCCCTCCCTCCCTCCCTCTCAAATGCAAATAAACCAAAAACAATTAACACACAAATGCATTGTCCACTCAAAGGATAGCTTTATTAATTTTCCTTTTAGATTAAAGTTATACTTTTAACAGTCTCTTTATAATCTTTTTGTAGCAATATTATAGACTATACACATTACATATAAGACAATACAAAAATCCATATAAATCTTTTTAACCAAACGACAGTTAATTTACTGCCTGTCATAAAATGTGTAAAGACATCAGTTTCATTATACTTCGTCCTTAAACACATTTATCCAAAAATTAAAGAGGTTAATGATTGATCTTTAACAAGTTACACTTTAACCTTTAGATCTTTCTTTCGACCCCCTGAATTTGTAATCCAGATAACGGATTTGTCTTTGCAAATTTACTTATTTCTTATTTCCGAAAAAATATCAAATGTTGACTTGCATGAAACCATCAACAAAGATTTTTAACAAATATTGAATATTTAGATGCTTCTGGCAATGGAACTGAGTTATTGGCTTTAGCCACATTATATAACTAATATTTTCATTGTGTATTTAAACAATATAACTTTTTTAAAACTACTGAAAACGGATCATCGGCTTAAGATTCATAGGTTTGGATTTTGACTCGATGTTTTTTGCCTTGATGAGTCAAATGACTTACATGGAGCCATTTGTAGATAAAACACAGCATATTATGAGCAGAATATTCTTTTGGACTTAGAAAAATTAAAAATTTAAAAAAAAATTTATTTTTAATGCTCATGACAAACCTGCCATCTCTTATGATTTGATTGTATGCCTTTATGAAATTGCCATGAAATCATGGACTTGCAGATTAAAAAGCAGGAAATACTAAAATACCATCATTGCAGTAAAATCCAGATATTGCTTGTCTAGGCTTGATTTGGATTTTAATGTTTCGATTCACTGGAATTAGGGAACAGACACATTTTACATGAGTACCATAGATTCTTTAATTTGCATATTTTTAATGCAGAATGCCTGCATGATTAAGCTTTTGATTTCAAGTTAGAGCCTATGTCTTGAATTGTCACCAAATATATGTAATGTAAAATTAAGTTGTTCAGATTTGACCACCTTTCCTACATGATCAAGACAGTGGAGCACACAACTTGAATGGACTGATAAATAAGCAATTTTCCACTGCCAGTTAGAGTTTGTACAAATATCTTTCACTCAAATACATATGTAATGCTTTTCCTCAGGTACATAGTCATACTTTCGATGTTAAACTTACAAAGTATCCTTTTCAAGTCAATTGCCTCTACCATATTTGGCCTATGTACAATGCATCAGTTATACACAGTTGGCTAGTTGGCATTACATACTAAGAGAGGCAACTTATGAAGTCCAGTACATGTTGCTAGGACAAAGCACTAAAATATTTGTTTGATCTGCCAAGTTGTAGATAGGTTTATCATATTGGAACCTTGGCTAGCAAAGATGGCAGTAAGGCCAAGGGAGTTTATGTTATGGCCTTATATGTTTCATGTATTGAACATGACTCAGCAATTACTGTTTTAAACTGTTCATGGAAACCAATGGATGATGACCCACCATCAAATATGACCACCATTAAAACAACTCTGACCCCCCCATTTTTTAAGTAATTTCCCCAGAATGAAGAATAGAATAGATCAAATTGGACACAAAGTGTCCTGGCATGGAGACATTTCAAATGTTTACAAATGATGCTGATATGGTGTCAGTTATGGTTGTCATTATAAAAAATAGGAAACATCTTTAACAACCGCTAATAGAATTTGACTAAACTTGATAGAAGGCATCCTGGCCAGACATATCATTTTTTTGTACAATTGAAATATTGTAAATTTAACAGAAAGCAACCTGGTTATGATTTTCAGTTTTGATGCTTATATGCCATCAAATATGGCCATTGTTAAAGAAAACACAAAATCTTTAAATTAATTTCTTCACAAAAACTGCAGAGCTGAGTTGGTCCATATTTACAGAAAGCATCTTCGCATAAATGGCTTTCAGATGTATGAACATGCCATTCTGCTATTGGACATGACCAACATTTTTAAAAACATAAATATTGAAATGCCATTTTTTGTAAAACAGCTGAACAGAATTTGACCAATGTTTTTGAAAGTATTCAGGCATGAAGGGTTCTTACGGTATGTACAAATGATGCCAATCTACCATCAAATCTGCCTGCTGTTGCTAAATATAGAAAATACCTCTATAACTTATTCTAAATAACCGCTAAACAGAATTTGACAGAAAATATCCTAATTTTAACATCTTTTACATTCTACATCAGATATGGCTATCATTACGAAAAGTAGAATAACATTTACCGATTATTTTTTGAAAAAAAAACACTGAAAATAATTTAAGCAACTTTGCATTATCCTGGCCTTTCAATACTGGACAAGATGATGATATACATATAGGATGAAGATTAGATAAACTTCATCTTCACCAGCCAAGGGCTGTTGATCGACATTGACTCACATTTACTATTGACATAGCTATCTTAGTTATGATGCTGCAGTCGGATTGGACAAAACTATCCTTCAGATCTCTTGTTACATTTAAGTGGGGAGGTTGATAGGAGTCATGGTTGTGACCTCTGTATATATATATGCAAGACACATGCTGCATGCAGATTTCTTCAATTTAATTTTGAGTTGGTGCCTGTGGACATATGGAAATCACCTTATTGACACTTAACAAGTCACATAACATGCTGTCACATTGGTTAATTGATTTCTTGCTAATGACTCCTATGTGCAAGAGAGCATTTGTTCTAAGCATTTCAACTTGCTATCTATGCTTGTTATTTATGAGAAATGAAAAGGATTGATGGCTCCCGTCTAGTGAAGGTTGGGAAACCTTGAAACAGTTGTTTTTTTTATTTTTTTTATAACATATGCAATCAACAGCATAGGAATACATTTCAACATAAAGCATTCTACTGACCAAGATTTCTTGTCAACATGATGCTGCATTTGGCTATTGTCAGCCATTTGGATCATCTCAAGCCCAATTGTGTATTTTGTTTAGTAATGTATTGCTTTAAGTTAAATATTACTACTGGTAAAGAAAAGAAATGCTTGCATCTATTATCCTGTTATATTGATATGTGCCATATATTTCCACAGACCACTGGGAGTGATGGCGAAGAATATGAAGTAAATACTAAAGTTTCGTTCGGAGAGTTCCTGCAGCAGTACCAAGAGCTCTCTGATTGGCTGAATAAGGTTCTGCAGGTCAGGCAGAAACAAGCACTGAACCAGACATTGTCTGAAAAATATCTTAACCAGGTAAAATCTAAATTGTTTCATGCCAGAAACTAAAACATTTTTTTATATGCATGCTATGATGTGTACTATGTTATGATGTCAGTCCATGCATCCATCAGTTAATAATTTCATTTATGCTCAATAACATAAGTTCTCTTATATCTTCAGTTACCACTCTTTGTGGACGCCTTGCAGTTAAGGTGATGAAGAAGCTTATCATTTTTGGAATCAATTCTCAAAGTTACTATGGCTGAAAGAAAAATATGGTTTCTGTACAGGTACATTAGTTTTACATGAAAGACCTGAACCAGGCTTCGTGGATGGCTGTGGATGGCTTATATGTGTGTTAGGAAGAAGTCTATTGATTTTGGTGTTCAAGGTCTAGGTCATGGTGACCTGTATATATTGTGTGCAGCTATGAAAAGTTTATAAATTATGATCCAGGGACAAGACTGCATGAGTAATGGAGAGACCCAGGGACCAGCACTTGTAACATAAATAACCATCCCTTTTTCACAGGATTCCTATGTCCTCCTGATATTTAAAGGAGGTCCTGGAATTCAACTGGAATTTAAATTCAATGAAAATATGCTGGAAACCTCCTTGAAAACTACTTTTTGTCATAAAAATGTACTGGAACTTGATATTAAGAAGTTAAACTAAGAGGTTTATTTGAGAAAATGTTTAGTAAAATTGGTTTATGATTTTGGGGGTTAATGTACTAAATAAAATATATAGTTGCACATGTGAATGTTGACATTTTATTTTTTTATGAAGGATGTGTGAAAAATTTATTTTTTTAAAGCATTGTTGGAAAAATAACTTGATGATATGTCAGTGAGCATGTCAGGAAAATGACCAGAAGAGTTAATGATGGCTGATGCCCACCCATCTGTTAACACGCATTTGTTATTGCTACTTCTTCGAAACTATTTAGAGGATTTTGAAAATTAACACATTCATTTGTTCCAAGGTGAACTTAGTCCTAAATTATATATAATGTTGCACAGACAGCCTTTATGACGCATCTTAATAATCTTATTAATGTTGCTCTTTCTAAATCATTGGTCATATCAGTATGTGATTTCTGATATCTAGTTTGTCAGAGATTAAAATTATTCTGATCTGATGTAAAACATGGTTCTGTACAGACCTTTCAACCCTTACAATTTGACCAATCTTATTGAAATGACCCATAAATTATGGATACAAAGAATAATAGCAAAAATGATGCAGATGCAATTGTTGTAGTCAGATCTGGAAACTAGTTGTCTGTGTTTGATCTAGATCAGGTTTTATATTAGGGTTCAGTGGAGTTCGTCATGGACCCAGCTGAACTTTTATTCTGGAACCTCAGATGCTTTTAACAGCCCATATTTTTCATGCAAAATGGATGCATGATAAAACTGGTGCATGCAGTATTTTCTGCAAATGGCATCCAGCAAAAATGAAACACTTTCCAGATGAAAGGGACAAGAAGCTGTTTTTAATGTTTAAATAGTCATCATAGAAGTATAAAAAGGAATATTTAGATTCATTAAGACAAAAGCAAAAGAGGCAATAATTAATTTATTGGACATCACTGTACATCGATTTGAAAGGTCTGACATGCAGCGTAGCCACCATGGTAACTGTCTTAAAAATATCATGTTATTGCTACTCCATATAATGGTATGCCACATTGACATGGGGTTTTCACAAGAAGAATAATTTTGATATTTAGTGGGTCCTGACTTTAAATATGGCTGCCACAATGAACAAATTGAAAAGTTTGTCTCTACTGCTGAATGGATTGTCATATCTACAAGGGTTTTCACCAAAAGTCTTCTAATGGTGCCTGATTTGTCCTGAGTGAAAATGGTGCCAATCTTAAATTTATTATGGCTGTCACAATTTCTAATTTGAAATTCTGTTCACTCAAGAATATCAGAGATGGTTTTAACATTCAGTAGATAAAATGGAGAAATAGTCCTGGAAATGTTGTGTCACAATAAGTGCATCAGTCCTTTCAAGGATTTTGTGTTCATTTACTAAATTTTCATTGTTATTTATTCATTGTCATTTCCATATTTATACAGAGTTATTATGAGGAGATGATGCAGCGTTCTCCTCGGCATAAACTGTTTAATGAATACGCTAAACAACTGCAGCAGCGACACCCTCACCTGAAGGATGATATCAACTTGAGACTTCAGCACATTAACAGCCAATGGCAGGCATTGGCAGATGTCGTGGCTCCTTACTACCAGAACCAGGATCCAGATGCTATGCTTAGAGGTAAGAATATTTAAATTAATCATTGAGCAGTGATGTATTTAGCAAAATTTAGAGAAAATCTTAATCTTGAACCTGCCACTGCTGGCTCAGAAATCTAGAATAAAATGAGTTGAATCTATGTAAAAAAAATTAAGAACACTTAATCAGCTAGTGACAGGGCAAAGCAGTCATCTTGGCATTGTTCTGTGTTAACTTAGATCTAGATGCCATGCTGAGAGGTTAACAGTGAAATGAAGATAGAAAAATGTTATTGTACCCTTTATACTTGCTTATAGTTCAGTCAATCTGACAAAAAAACAAAAAAAACAAAGGTCCTGATCTGCCATCAATGCAATTGCAGATCAGGGTCTGTGTTGTTTGTTATACTGATACTCCTAATGATCTACATGGACCCATATATGCAGGTGCATTATACAATGACAGATCTGGGTCTGTGCAGCTTGCAGTAAGACTCATCTTTTAAGCAAGTATAGTTGATAAACAATGGTTCAGAAGAATGTTTTCACCTTTTTTCTATCTCAGCTCAATGCACTTCTCTTGGTTAATATCAGTACAATCCCCTTTATTTGCCAAAATATGTACAGCTATACTATAAGGTTGAGGCTATGAGCAGTTTCTAACTTGTGACCCAGGGGCAGGTTCCCAGTGGGTGTGAGATACCCAGAGGCCAATTTTGGTTGCATAATTGGTTTGTCCTTTTATTGCTGAGAAAGTACATGTATGCTTATTGGGTGATGTTCATAATATTTCCAAATTATGATGAGAGGAGGGTGAGGTGAGATGGTAGGAACTTTTTCATGAGTTCATGTTGTATTTATAATTAATTCTTTTTATGATGTCTAGTAAGGGTATGTATACTTTAAGGGTGACAAAGTCATAAGTGTGAGACCTAAGGGCAATTGCTGGTTGCATAAATAATTTGATCTTTTCATGTCAAGAGTCAGGATTAGGTTCAAGGGTGTTTTGTGGTAGCAAGGGGTGGTGTCTGAGTGATAGGCTTGCCAGAAAAATCTGCAGTGAACAGACACTGATGCTAGATAGCTTAATGATCACTGTCTTTTATTTTAATTTGAAAAAGGTTAAGCAAAACCATTGGCAGCATAGATATATATAGATGAATAGGAATGATGCAATAACTAGTCACATGCATCAACCGGTAAATATTTGTGTCTGCTATATTCTGGGCTGGGGTGGGGGATGAATTCTAGACCTGGCTTACATATGTAGTTGCTTGAGATGCTGTCATGGATACAAACATCATTTCTCCTGTCCTTCAGACATTTGTACCAAGTAAGATCAGAATTTTCTCAACTATTATGACCAGTTAAAGTAGATTTTTACTTGGTTGATATGGAAGACACTTGAAAATAATGATAAATTTGCACAAGAGCATCAGATTCCTTGGTTTAATGTCATAGTGGTTAATTTATTTCTAAGGAAGGTCATGGATCTCAAAATTGATTTACCTCTAATGGATGTAATCAAATGTGTGCATGCTTTTGCATATTTATGACCAGTACGGAGTACCATAGGTTGAATAAATGTCTTCTTCCTAATAAGCACCACACCCTCTTTCTTTCCATAAGGAAAATTAAAGGGAAAGTCACCAAATTAATTTCTGGCAGTAAGAATCTTGCAGGATGCCACTGAATTAGAAATAAAAACCTAAATGTAAACAAATAAGTAATTTATTGCTCCACAAAGTTTATATCTCCTAAAAGTGAAGTCTGAGTTCAGATAGGAAATAATAATCATGCCTACAAATGAGATATCAGGTTATTGAAATGGGAGAAAATTATGGGCTGATGAAAAATTATTTTTATTATTGAATCAGTAGAATTATAAAATTGATTTATGATCCAACACACTAAAAAAAAACCATAAATGTTATAAAAAAAAGTCTACCAGCTGTTTTTTTAATCTGAAGCTTGTTTTAGTTTGATATTCCAAGAGTTGCACATCTTTATAGCAAATTACAGTTGCCCTGGTGTTCAGCAAAAGAAATCAGTTTGATTTCATTAGGACAATATCCATGTTAATAATGCTTTCTTTTTCATTCATAAAAGCTTCCCATTAAAAAAAAAATTGCAGAGAAAGGGTTTCCAAATACAGAAAGAAAGAATATTGTTCAGGGCTTTGTATTGATATCCATGGGCATGTTGTTTTCTCCTCAGCATTAAAAAATCAGCAGAAAAAATGCACTGCAATACTGGGTGAATCAGTAAAAATGAGTGTTGCTGTGTTCATAATACAAGTGAGTGTTACTATGTTCATAAGACAAGTGAGTGTTACTATGTTCATAATACATGTAAATGTTAGTGTTCATAATCCAAGCGAACATTACAGCATTCATAATCCAAGCGACCATTAGTGTTCATAATTCAAGTAAATATTATATTGTTCATTATCCATGCAAGTGTTAGTGTTCATAATCCATATGAGCATTAGTGTTTATAATCCAGTGGTAAACTGCTTTTTGTGATCATTACTTTTTATTTATACTCAGCTGTAAAGCTCTGCTTTTGACAGTGACAGATATGCATCCCACTTAAAAGTGGGCTTCTGCTATGTACACATACCCAGTAAAGCAGTACTGTTATTGCCACATGGATGTAAACATATTCATTACATGTATAGATGGCTTCTCATTTTTTCATGGAATTCAGATGGTCCAGTCAGAAATGAGTTTAATCACATTTGAGTCCTGTTTTATGCCCAGTATTTTTAATCAGGTTAATAAATTCTTCATTTCTGAGATGTCTTCTTAACTTGATAAATAACACAATGCATTGACAGATCTAGGTATACATTGTATGTTAGGATTAATAAGTGGGGTATTATGCAGTGGCATACTAGAGTCTGTGTTGTTCGCAGTTGGATCCAACTTTTAGTTAAGTTTATATTAATACATGTTGACAATAATGTAATTTTCATTAACTTCAAATTATTCATTGGGGAATTGTTCACTCTACTAAAAGGATACACCAAGATGACAAGGGACATAACTGTTACCTGTTTTTCAGGCTATTATAAGCAAAAATTATTTCCCTTAAGCATCTGTGCAGATTCGGTGTTTGTCAAACCACAGTAAAAAGTTTTATTTATCTTTGAGTAGGGATTTAAAATCATATGTTTGCAGTAAAAGAAATAACAGTGTAATACATGTTCTACCAACAGTTAGATTTTAAATACAGAATATATCACATATGAATTGAAGTCATGGCTGAAATAATGAGGCCAGAAAGTCAGTTGACTGGTGGTATTTGAGACATATACCAAATAATTTTTTTTAAAAAGACTGTTTAATTCTGAATTGAAAATGTGATTTATTGAAGATTTTTATTAAATTAGGGCACTCAAGACAATATTCTTAAATATCACAAAATTCTTGTGTACATAACTCTTTCAAATGTAAGGGACAACTGAATTTGTTAATTTAACATTAGAATATATATATATATATATATATATATATATATATATATATAATAATTCCTAATTAATGCTTCCCTACACTGTTTTAAGAACAGAAAATTTAAAAGATGCAGTGTAAGATCCATCCGCTTCAGAGTCAAAATGTTGTAACAGTCTTTGATCACACTGTTACAATGTCCATATCAATGTATACATTAATGAAGTCACAGGCACACATGTAGTGTTAAACATGCAGTTGCTGGGTAGGAAATTCAGTGAAGTATCCAGCTGCTGCTGAGGGGGAAAATATGTTGATTCATCATTTTACTGTGATGATTTATACAATGACTGAATTCAGTGGCAGAAAGACTTCCAGATTTACATGTAGTTATTATAAGAGTACATGAGAAGAATTTTAACTTGTATTATTGTGATCTAATACACACCTAGTCCAATTTTCTTCTGACCCTTTGCACACCCTCCCATTTTTTATATTTGGACATTTATGTTGGGGTGTAGGGTCAGAGACAATTCCTAATCGGAAAGTTGGAATAGGGTAGCTGCTTATTAGCCAGTCTAGCAAACTTTAACTATTTTTGATCGAGATATACTAGCATGAAATCAATAGGAATGTGATTTATTTTCTCAGATATTGTGATTACAACATTCATTATATGTTTAATTCGATGACAAACTAGCTAAAACAATAGCGTTAATGAAGTTTGACCTGGAACTCGCCATTTTCATTTCATGTCACATGACTACACAAATCTTGCGACCTACATGTCAATGGCTTCAGAGTTCAAACAGTCATGAGATATCAACAATTAACCATTTCTAATGTGCTGTAGGAAAACAAATTGAACATATAAATGAAAGTCACATACTATTTATCGGAAAATTAAATAATATCAACTTATTAAAAGATTTATTATGAAAACAATGACCAGAAGTCTGTAAATTTTGCAGCAACTTGGGAAAAAAACAGTCAACAAGCAGAGAGCAAAGGTCTAGTCGTTCTCAGAATAAACATGTTGACAATTAAGTGTGCATTTTAATTATGTATAAGTATTATGTGACCTTTCATTAATATATTGAATTCTATGTACAACAGCTTTCAAAATGATTTATTGTCGATATTACATGACTACTGGACCTCTGATGTTATTCACATGTTAGGTTGCGAGATTTATGTAGTCATGTGACTTGGAATGAAAATGACGAGTTCCAGATCAAATTTCATCAATGCTGTAGTTGCATCTCATCTTTCAATAAATTAAAGATGTAACAAATTCTATACTCTCAATATCTGAGAAAATAAATCATATTCCTATTGATTTCGTGATGGTATATCTCGATGAAAGGTTGTTGAAGTTTTCTAGGCCGGCTAGTAAGCAGCTACCCTATGCCAACACCAAATGGCATTGTCGAATTCCAACATTTTGATAGACTCTGACCCTACACCCCAATACAAATATCTAAATATCAAAAAGGGAGTGGGTGGCAAGGGTCAGAGGACACTTGGACTAATACCCACCAACCCCATTTGTAAATTGTAAAAACCCTGGTGGTGTTAATTAGGGAATATGCTGTGTGTTTGTGTGTCTGTGTGTTTAATAAAATAATACTATCATACAGGTTAGAGAATTTGTTGTTGTAGGGTTTAATGCCATTTTCAGCACAAGATAGGTTATATATGGCAGCCAGTATTAATGGTAGAGGAAGAACCCTGGATAACCCATGGAAGAACCACCGATCCACAAGAAGCTACTGGCAGGCTTTCCCACTTACCCACGTTAGCCGAGCCTGGACTCGAACTCGTGTAGACAGAGGTGAGATGGCCATGATCTGTAACGGTCCGCGCTATAGACCACTCGGGGCCCCAGAGAGAATTTGTAATTTGTACTTTATGAAGATTTGAACCAAGGTCTGCAGGTAACAGCACCCATTACCTTGCCTGCATATAGCAGCCTGTACTTCATTACAACAAAGTACACATCACCAGAAAATGATGCTACTGAGTCAATGCTATATTGACTCGTGTTGTAGACTCGTTCACAACTATTAATTCTCAGCTATCTACACAGACATTCTGGATTACTTTGAGATAAATCAGGGTATATTTTTCAAGACGCCCAACAGCGAAAAGAAAGATTCTTAAATTTATTCCAACTGATTTCGACAGCCTTCATATGTAAGTGAAAACACCTGATATAATAATCTACTTTTCTACACACACACACACACACACACACACACACACACACACACACACACACACACACACACACATGATAACTCATGAACCTCCTTATAACAGTCTCTGGCATGAATCCAAATTTTTTCAAAACAATAAATTACCCAAAAACTGACCCCTATATGTTGAACTTGAAGAAATCATAACTGAAACACTGATATATCACTTGTTTTATCACCAGAACGGTAGATAGAACCTGGAAATTTGAATCAACATTATGAAATTGTCATTTAGAAGTCATAATTCTTGGTATACCTTAATAATGATATTCAATAAAATCTTGATCAATGAAAATGTCACTTATGCCTGTCAATAAATAAGTTTTTTTATCAAGTGAAACAAGTATTTTAGTTCTAATATTTAGATAGGTTTAATGATGATAAATGCAATGTAACCTCTTTCTTGTATTCAGATATAAAATGCATCAATCTACCATAACAGCTGCATGCACAAGCATTTCTTTGTGATCCTAATTAAATGACAAATGTGTTTTGATATCTGACCTAAAGAAGTATTTATTGTGTTGTTGCAATTAATTATCGTGTTAATTGCATCATTTGTATCAAATAAAAGATGTGGAAAAACAAAAAAAGTTAAAAGTCATGCAAATTCTAGATGTGTAAGATCCAGCAGGTTCAGTCATGATGTCAAGTGAACTCATTTTAATTGATCAACTGAACACTGTTATAAATATTATTGTGTGCCTAATATAATTAAACAACCTTAAATTAAGCAATTCAATCATAAATGTGATCACAGATAGCAAGGCAGCCAAATGAAATGAATGCTATTTTAATAAAGAGCTTTGTTCACACATATGGAAAAGTACAAAATTTAAGTTTTGATGCAGATAATCGTTACCCAAATTAAATTTATTAATTTTAATTTTATGAATTTATTTATTAAATAAACTCTAATATGCCACTGCATAATACCCCACTTTTTAATCCTAACACATGGTGTATACCTGGATCTGTCAATGCATTATGTTTTTAGAAAAGTAGATTTTGAGTAATTTATATAGGAATGCTAATTTTCTATTCCTTTTTGAAGATCTGGATGATGATTTGAAGCAGCTACGATCTTGGCTAAATGACATTGAAGGACAACTTCTAACCCTGGGCAATCCAGAAAAGTGGGAATTAGATGTATTAGAAGGAAAACTGAAAAATCACAAGGTTAGTATGCATGTTAAAGACACTGGATAAAATCCATATGTAGTGAAACATGTTAGAGACACCAGATAAAATCCATATGCAGTGGAACATGTTAGAGACACTGGATAAAATCCATATGTAGTGAATCATGTTAGAGACACTGGATAAAATCAATATGCAGTGGAACATGTTAGAGACACCATCAAGTCCATATGCAATGAAACATGTTAAATATACTGGATTAAATCCACATGAAGCAAAACTTCTTTGTAGTGTTGTTGTGACTTCATTTTCTTTGACGATCTGTCATTTTCAGTTAACATGACCAATATCATTTACCGTTTCTATGATCACTTTTTATTGAAATACAGTTCTGACTCATTCTTGCTGTTTTGGATTTAAGACTTGGAAAAATATGCCTGGACAGTTAATGGATTATATTGGATGATCATCAAATGGTTAAAGGAAACTGATGATCATCTTGTCAGACCTCTCTTTCTGACCATCTAAGACAACTTTGTGGTAACAGTTGTTTTCGATCATTTACATTTGATTTAACAGCAAGTACTTCAGTCTTCATAAATCGAGCAAATTTTCTAATTCAAAATGTGTTTCTGTTAAAAGAATATTAAGTTGATACTGTAAACTTAATTTATTACCACATTTCTGTGGTTTTTATCGAGCTTGGTTGATTGACTTTTTCCTTTTCTATTGGATAGCAAAACTGAGTGTCTTTCAAATTTATTCTGTAATTATTAATTATATAATTCTACATTAATTGCTTGATGTATTTGCCAATTGTATTGCTGTTTTATCTCGACTCAAAATCATCAACAGAAACAGGCATACATTGATATGGGAAAGTTTTTATCAATTTGAGATGCAAGATAACTAAAAATCAAAAAGTACCCCAAAACCATGTTAAGAAAAGCCAACTTTTTCTCACCTGTTAACTCTAACTGAATAGAGTCCCACATTTAATTCAAAACAGTGTTATGTCTTTAGTTTTCACTGAACACATTAAATTCCATGCAATTATGGTACATTTGAAAGTTGGCTTCTGCATTCATCACTGCATTAAAGCTACAAAGGTAATATACAATACTTATAATTTTTTTTCCCATCATATAATCTTTAAAATTATGTTTTAATAATCACTATACATATGTTGCTGTGTCAGTTAATATGTCATGCTGATCATGTCCAAACTTCAAATTCTTGTATAGGAATGACACTTGAAATCAACAGTACCTGGCAAGCCTTAGGCTGATAAATTTCTTGTTGGACTAGTAGTTTCTTGTTTCATACTTCCAATACTCTGTAAGCTAGTTAAGTTTCTGTTGTGTCTGAATTTTCTTTTGTGGGGAGAAATCCAGCAGAACTAGTAAATTTCATAATCCACTGAAAGAAAGTACTTTATTTAGCTTCTCATAATAGAATAAATGTTAATACCCTTCATAGTGGTGTCAGTAGGGGAGATTACTGAGGCTTGCTTCCACATATTGCTAGGGGAGAAAACTTGTTATCTTGCATTTGTTAAGAGAGAAATTTAAAAGGAAACTCATTGTCATACTAAACATTATACACTTTTGTGAATGAGGATGGTGTAGGACCCTAAAGATAATGATGTTGCATTTTCAAAATGGTAGAATTGAGTACATCCTCATTATCTAGGCCAGTTTCATAAAGTTATCAAATCTGATTTGTATCTGGGTTTTAATTCACATCAGTAACTATACACTTGTAATTTGAGACTGCTTTAAATCGTTTCATTCAGAATAACTTGGGAGGTGGAACTTAAATGTTGTGATACAGTTAAGCCCCACCATCTTCGCTTGTTGTCTAATAAAGTGCAAGTGTACTTTTAACACAAAAATGTCAGCCACACTAAATACACACCAAGGATGAAAGTTGAGAATTGCATTAATGCAATAATTCAAACAATTTCATCAATAAAAACCAAATTACCTTAATCATATAAGTAAATAACCCCTAATGTATCACTTGAGTAACAATTTGTTAAAATTAAAACAATTAACCCTTTCATCACTACGGACCGAAAAATCATCCAGGGGAAGAAAGTCCGTAAACACTATGGACCAACTTTTCGGTCTGGGGCAGTGTTTTCTATAACGTTATAGTACCCGACTAAATAACTTTCGGGGTACCTCTAATAACTTCCATCTTGTAATGTAGATTTTATATTTAGATGATCTCATGAGTTTAACTTGTATACAACTAAAAATATCGAACAAAGTAGGTACTTTTAACATGTTTTCCGAATGCTGAAATTTGTTTTCAAAATGGCGGAGTTTAAACAAATTTCGGAGACGAGTTATTGGAGGATTTTAATAATTTTGATGTGGTAAATTTGGATGAAAATGAGAGAAGACGTATGGAGAGACAATGGAATGCACTTGTGGGTGACAGTGATGATGATGAAGAGGAATTTGAAGGTTTTGAACTAGTGGAATAGTACACTCCACGTGATTTTGTTTTGATGAAATTGGAAAACCAAAGAGATTTGTTTCAGTTTTCTGACAAGGTTGGGCACACTCGAGTGTTAGATGGCTCCAGGAAAGCTTCGGAATATTTTCAAATATTCTATTCAGATGAAGTTTTTGGAAAAATTGTCCGTTTAACGAACTTCAATGCAACGATCTAACATGGCAGAGATGATTTAGGTGTGTGGACAGATCTCACCTTGGATGAAATCAAGGCATTTTATAGAATTTCAATTATTATGCACACCATGAAAGAAAGACTTGTGTTGCTACTGTGATTATTCACTAGTACATCAAGGGTCAATTGAAGAAGTTTTGAGAACTTTCTAAGTTTTCTAAGAGCTAATAAAATAGTTACTTCTATTTTACCAGTTTGCACCTGTATTTTTACAGTTGTAACATATATGCACATTTTAATAAATTAGTCATTACATTTGATTTTTAACCTTGATTTTGACACCTAATCCAGCCAGATATCTTTAACATTGGCAAAGTGATGTTGTTTCAAAGTCCACAAGTCATTTTGCTTTACAACTCCAAAGTTACTTAGTGTTGAGGACTCTATGCCTACAAAGTTACTTAGTGACGAAAGGGTTAAAAAAATGAGACAGTGAGACAGATATATTAATTGATATATTAAATAATCAAAGACAATAATGAATAAACAGGATGAATTTGATATCTATAGAGACAACTTTTTCTTTAAAATTTCTAGCATCATTTGAAAATCAGTCTATGAATTCAAAAACTAAATAAAAAGAATAGTAACATGTGATCTGGTCTTACTAAAAGAATACATGGTATTGTACTTACATTGCATCAATCATTTTGAAATTTTTTTTTATAATATTGAGCTTCAGATAGCTATATTATTAAGAGTTTCATTTCTTTGCACTAGGAAGAAAACAATATCCATAAAATTTGTATACAATATTGTTTCATCTACAAATGGCTTCATGTAAGTCATTTGACTCAGCAAGGCAAATAACTGAGACAAAATCCAAACCTATAAGTCTATTAAAGTTGATGATTCTTTTTTCATTAGTTTTTAAAAATAATTATATTTTGAAATACACAATATTAGTTATACAGTGTGACTAAAGCCAATAAGGCAATTCCCTTGCCGGAAAAATCTGAACATTCTGTATTTGTTTAAAATCTTGTTGATGGTTTCATATCATCAAAAATAATCTGAGCAGATATGACAAGGCATTTATTGTTGGATATGACAGTGCTTTCATGTGCCATTGCTGTCACAAATGATGAATTTGCAGGTCATGCATAAGACTATCCTCATCATTGTTTGATAGGCTCTCCAGTACCTCTGAAAAGGTAGCAGCCAAGTTGTACTGAACCAAGGAATTCTATTTCTTCAGGTGTCAAGTCTGTATTAGGAATAGATTTGTATTTTAAAAAAAGGATGCCTTTTACACTCTGCCAATGTACACTCTTAAGTAGCACTTTCACTGTTATGTCTTCTTTGTAAAACTGCATTAAAATCTGCCTGGTGTTGTGGACTTTCAATTAGCGGTTTGTGTTCTGGTAACCCAGCATGCCTTGCCAGTATACTGTTCTGAAAGTTATAGTTTTTTGCACATTTGGTCATGGAGGTTCTTTTTAGCCTCTGTACTTATATGGCAAAACATAAAGGCATCTCCACAATCACATTCGTCACTCGACTTGACTTCATTTTTGAAAACTTAGTCAACTGTACATTTTTAACTATTGTTGCACAAAATTACATTTTATCAAGTAACTGGTATCTCATCTTTAGATGATGATGGTTCCACTGGTTCGATAACAATAGTTATTGACTGTCTGTTGTAAAAATGTGGTCCAAATGATAATTTTGTTTGTTTTGGATCTATTTAAATTTTTTTGCCTTGGGCACCATTTTTAGTCAAACACTGACAGTATCTTGGAACAAGGCAAGGAATACAACTGAGTGAATGGAAATTGTTGCTTCGTTGCATGTCAAGGATGCACATAAATTAATAATTTCATGTGAGAGTCACTTTAAAATCGCATATTTATTTTCTGCCTGTTTCTTGCATGTGGTTATACATTTCTAAAATCCTGTTGCTACAAATGATGTGACAGTTACAAGGCACATGAGGTCAGATCTAGGCTCTATCCTCACTTGTAACCCTATGTATTATAATAATATCAGTGTAAGATACTGATGTGTGATACATTGATCATTGTACATAAGATACATTGATACATGTGTGCATGTTTTCCAGTTTTGGGAGAGTTGTAATCTAGCCAATGAAGTAGTTAGAGCAAGCCTTTATTTTGTGGTAATCGGCAAAACATAATATTGGGGTGCATCAATTTATGTACTAGCAATGACTTTTAGACCAAACCTTTGTTGTGTGTTAATCTGCAAAACATAACATTAGGGTACATCAATTTATGTACAGTTGATGACTTCTGTTCGTCAAATCGGAAAAGTGTGTGTATTTGACGAATGATGCATTAGTAGATAAAACACTGATACAAAGAAACATTCCACAAAATTAATTTCAGTTTACACCAGCACCAGGGCTTACAATTGGTGTCAATCTTCTATCCTGCAGTTAGTGATTCTGCCATCGGTTCAGTGAAAAACCAGCAATTACTGCTCCATTGGAGAAGTAAAAATTGCTGCCAGTCACCTATTATAACAGTTAAGAACAATAACTTGAGAAGTGTTTGTGAGTCAGAGAAACTTTAATGTTCAATTGATCTTTTTATTGTATCAGTTGACTGTAAGCCAACATCTGCATTTGACAAGGTATAATATTGGCAGCACCAATATACAGGTTTTAAACCACTCAACCACTCATCAAATTAGTGTAATTATTGTTAAGTCTTTTCGTACATGGAAATAGATTGGTATTTTGCCTTCAAAGCATTGGTCTCAATACAGATAACAAAATATATTTGGTCTCAAGCTGGTATTAACAAACCCAGGGTTATTTAATTTTAAAGATATAAATGATTAAAACTTATTCCATATGAAATATCTCATTTAAATCACTTCAAAACAGTTTAAATTATCAAAATATCTCAACTAGAATCAAAGTTACTTGAAGTTGATAAAAATGTAGTCATTTTCAGAATTTGTGATTTTATATAAAGCCTGGTTTGCTTTGCTAGATGATGGACCAGAGACCAACAATATAATTCTTTTAAATGTTGTAATTTTTTTTTTTTATGATATTGCTATGAAATTTGAAATTCTTATGTAAGTTTTCCTGTTCAATGCGTCTATGCTGTCAGATCTTTTGTATGTTTAATTGATAACATGTTAGTTAAAAATTATGCAAAAATGCCTCCATTTTATAAAATCTTTGCACAGGTTTTTGAGTCACAGTTTTAAATCTTAGATACAACTTTTAAATGACATTTGTATGTTCACTAGCAGCTTTGTGTGACCTCTCAAGGAAAGTTTTAATTTCTAGTAGAGATCCATTTTGAAGATCAGAGAAAGGTGTTTGTTCATGGATGTGGTTCAATATTTTTTCTTTAGTCAAGTTATATGGCAGAAGGGGCCAGGATAATCCATTCTGCAGGGCAATGAACCATTAGGCCAGAACAGCTTAGAATATCTGTGATACGAGAATCAGAATGGCTTCCAATACACATCTCTAAAAAAGAGGAACAGCTAATATATTATATATCTAGAATCCTTTGAAAACAATAATATAATTTTAAAAAAGGCTTATAAGTTGTATAATTTTCACTCATCTAAGCAATTTTTATTATTTTCATTTTATAATTTTTAACTACAGTTTACTGTATGATAAAGGAAGAAACTAAATGTAATGAGGTGTGTATGTATATATGTTTGTATGTGTGTATATATGTATGTATGTATGTATGTATGTATGTATGTATGTATGTATGTATGTATGTATGTATGTGTGTGTGCATATATATATATATATATATATATTTATATATATATATATATTTATATATATTTATATGATTGTGGGGAACAATTATCTAAAAAAAATTGCAAAAGATGAGAACGTTTCACACATATGAATAGATGCTGAAAATTGATTTAGATCATTATATTTACTAGTTGTAAGCAATAGCAACTGAATTAAGGAACTTTTACTGAGAATATGCAGACTTCAGTGGTATGCAAAGAAAAGTTATAAACATGTGAGGATCACATATGATCAGTACTTGAATTTGATTCAAAATATCTTCAGCATGGCTTGTAATATTTTAAATCTTAAAATTCTGCACCAATCATCATTAGGTTTTCTGATTGGCTAGAAATTTTCATGAATATGAAATGTCATTAACCTGGTTGCATAATTTTCTAAATGAGCTACACAATATATACATGTTTTTGAGATACTGATTTCATACAAAAATAATAAATTACCTCTAATTTACTTTTCAATCTGCAGTAAAGTGTAAATCCAAATAACACTAACAAGTAATAAATATTTAGAAAGATAATTTTACTGGCTTTTATATCATATTATCATATGCACTTGAATAAAGAAGGTTATGAATATATGGAAAAGTGTAGTGACCATGCAAAACTTTGACTGTTCTAGGGGATATATGCCCAGCACTGGAGTTGCTAATAGTACTGACCCATTGCAAAAAGCCATTCATCAGCTTGATGAATAACCCAGCAATATGCTGAACAGTTTCTTTTAGTAACATTCAGTAGAATGTGTGGTCATTGGCGCCCACAGCAGATTCTCTTGAAAATGCTTAATAACTATTAGCTTTAATTTCAGACTGCTTCTTATACTAACTCTCCTGGCCATGACTGACTGACCACCACCACCTCTGAAAAAATCCTGAACCTTCAGCAAAAATTCTGCTGACACCCATGTGTGTGGTGACAGTTGTAATCATGTGGAAGTCTTTTTGTAAGGTGTGCATATGCCACCAAAATGGTCGAAGTTGCTTGCTGACAAGAGAGATAGTATAGTTGCAGTCCTATGATTGGCTGTGATATTCATAAAAATAGGAAATCATGCAGAGTAATTCATTCATTGACGGCAAAAAACTTTGATAAACCATTCCTTGTATTGCACAGTGCAGCTGCCCACATATAATGGTAGAGGGATACATGAAATCAGAACAGAAAGTTGGTTCCTCAGAAGCAGAAAAAAATGTGGAATCGTTTCATAAGAGCATCTTGATGAAGCTTGGACATGATCTTTAGCTTGTTTGTGAGATTTGTTGATGAAATTCAGTTGTCATTGTTTGAGTTCATGATAATTAATAATAAATGTTGATATTTGGCGAAGTAGATTCTGTTTGATTTTAGTAGGATCACTGAAATTTAGGCAGGATTGTTATTACAGTAAGTAACGTTACATCAAAACAAATCCATTAATTCGAAAGCAATTTGTGTAGTTACATTCATTTTTTTATATTAGTCCTTTCCAAATGTATTTATTAGTTTTGATCAGTTTACTAGCAATTAATTTTCATTCATTAAAGGTTTGCTTTTTCCTAGACACTTAAAAAGGATACATTCATGCCAAACTATGTTGGAGATAATTGTAAAAAACCACATCAAGGAGCACAAGTCATATATTAATTGATCAAAAAAATGAAGTAGTCTTTGACATTTTATGTTGCCCAACAATGGCCTTCTTAAGTAGGTCAGTTATGCATGTTACTGGTGTAGACTAGCATGTATATATGGTGCACATGTGTTAAACCTGGATAAAAGTTACCAGAAAGGCTGCATATCATATTTGTTCAAGGGTATAAGTGGAATGATTTAATTTGTTAATGCTTCAGCCAAGGTTGATTGCCTTTTATTTATAACCAGGTAATATCAGGACTAAAGATAATATTGGACTAATTCTGGATGTCTACAGATACTCATCTTTAATAGCATTTATGCCCAGAGGCAAGCCAAGCTATTTATCAGATTGTTAAAGTCATGTGTGCTGAAAACATACATTCAATATGGTTGACAAATACTTTTGAGTTCCCGTAGCAATGAATTTTTCAGATTTATCAACCATACTCTGTAGATTAACTAATAAAAAAGTTTTGTCTTTGCAGAATATTTTTTTAGTCAGTATCACTGAATAACTTTAAATTCATAATGTGAACATTCAAGGTAAATTAACTTTGTATATTTATGTTCTGAGCATGTGTACATGAACTCTTCCTCAATTGAAGTGCAGTTTTCAGCCTTGCTTGTGGAAGGCTGTCTCTTTGACCAGAGTTTGTGTAACATAGCACTATTCATTCAAACTGTACAGTATCATTGTTGTATCAGAATGTCACATAGCCCATGCCATATGATGCCATGTAGCACAATTCACTGTGTACCATACAATATGATTGTTGTGACAGCTTTTCACATAGCACTATTTACTCACAGACCATACAGTATGATTGTTATGTCAGTTTGTCACATAATATTCTCTCATTGACCATACAGTATGAGTGTTGTATCAGCTTGGCACATAGCACTATTCACTCATAGACAATCATTGTTTGGTCTGCTTGTAACATAGCACAATATGATGTGTCAGCATGTCAAATAGCACTATTTACTCATAGACCATACAGTATGATTGTTGGATCAGCATGTCACATAACTATTCACTCACAGACCATACAGTATGATTGTTGTGTCAGCATGTCACATAGCACTGTTGACTCATAGACCATACTGTATGATTGTTGTCAGCTTGTCACATAGCACTGTTGACTCATAACCCATACAGTATAATTATTGAGTCATCTGTCAAATAGCACTATTCACTCACAGACTATACAGTATGATTTTTGGGTCAGTGTTAGGCTATTGCTGCTTAATCTTGCACACATAGCTCATTTGTTAATATACAAACTTCTGTGAAGGGCATATGACTTTATCTGCAAACAGAATGTACAAGCTGGCTAGGCTTGTGTTCTAACCTGGAGATCATAAAACTGAGCTTGTGTTTAAGATTGAGTTCTCACTCTCAGCCAATCAGAGATGACCTTTCAGAAGTAACATAACTTTTATTTAGTTGAAACAAAATCTCCATCAATGCATAAAAATGATTGCAAAGTCTGCTTGATTGAGATAGATGAAATTTGTTTGGCATGTTTGCATGCATGTAGATGACCTAATGATATTTTCATGCCACTAAGTCAATTTTTCTATAATTTTATCAATTTCTCATGTTTTTGAGGGTGAAAACCTTAAAACCATGATGTATAGAAACAAATTTGACATGGACAAGTGAAATTTAATAGGCATGTTTTTATACATAGGTAGATGGCATGATCAGATCTTCATGTTGTGAAAGTGAGTTATCCTTTTCTTATTAATGCAATTTTAATCTTTTCTTCACTAAGATTTTTTTGTGTGAAGATTTTGTTATCAGAGTTTTAAGCCTGATACTTTGTCACTATTAGATTAGTGACAAGACTGGACTTCTTGCCCAAAGATGTTACCACTACATAGACTACAATTGACCCAGGTCTATATGAAGCTATTTTGAGGCATATGGTCAATTGGTTGTTTTTTAATGACACTTTCAGCACATAATTGAGTATATCAAGTTGAAGGAAAAAAGGAGCCATCAGTACTTGCTTTACCAAGAAAACATCTAGTTAGCCAATGTGGGGTGATATAGAATCTCTGATCCTTGGATCATGATCATGATGCTGTCCTGAGCTACCTAACATGGGTATATGAGAATGCTTGCCAGTAGCTTCTTGAGGGTTGGTGGTTCTTTTCGGGGGTTTCTAGGATTCTTCCTCCACCAGTTATACAGGCTACCATGTATAGAGCCTATATTGTGCTGAAAAATGGTGTTAAACCCTACAACAACAATAATGTCCTGAGCTACCATCACTTCCAGAGAATCAGAGATTGAAATATTGTCACTGAAATATGTAGTAGCATGGACACCTAGATGGAATACATCGTTTCCTTAAGAGGATGTGAATTCTAATTGCTTCTCTGTAGTTACTGAGACTACTGATACTGTTTGCTAGGCTGAATACTAGAGTATCGTCATGGCTGACTACGGAAACTGACAATAAAAACATGGTTACGTTTATATTCATTCATTAGTTTTTGCTTACCTTGTATAGTGTCTGTTATTCATATATTTCCATTTTATTTACTCCTACAACGAGACAATAAATCCCCGTCGCGTAAACTGTTTTGAATCGCACAAAATAAATCGTCATTTGAATCAAAATCACATACATCTAGTGTTGAAACGGGACTAACATCATTATCTGATCCATTTACTAAGAATGATCCATTAAACTCTTCCATATTGCTTGCACTGAACCCTTTAAAGTCATAAATATCTGACTAGGAATCCATTTTTGTTTATCTCAACTACACGTTTTGTACATTGCCGGAAATTTCCTTCCCGCGTGTCTAAATTTAACCTGTCAGCTTTCCAACTGGTTTCAAAATGTTCAGTAACCAGTCTTCTCATTGGTTATGATAATGAAAAATAAGTAAATATCTGTACTTTCAACCAATCAATGTTTAGTTAACATAGCAGTTACATCCGCATATATGCGACACTGGGGTTTTGAGTACAGCAGAACTACGCGATCATAAGCTACACTGGGGTTTTAAACAAGGCTTATCGACACTGCATATATGCGTCAATGGGGTTCAGGAGCTATTTACAGGCGACGATCAGATGCGGTAGTCCTAGTTAAAGGGTTAAACTGAAATTCTTTCATTATGGCCAGGTGATCTTTCCTGCATCAATTTTGCATCATCCTGCCATTAACAATATCTATTTTAAACTTCTAACACGACTAGACCATTTTCACCAGATTTAGCATTGAGCATCCAGCATGAAAGGTCCAATATGGCTACCATTAAATTTAAACAAAAATTGACTTCTCAAACACCACTGGCTGCTTTGGTGGTCTAAGTGGTTAGAATGTCTGCTTCAGATGTGGTAGGTAGTGGGTTCAAATCCTAGCCAAGCCATATCAGAAACTTATAAAAATGGTGCTAGCAGCTGTCTCACTTGGTGCTCAGCATTAAGAGGTTAGTGTTAGGACTGGTCTGCCTTGTGTCTATGATTTGGTGGTCATGATGCTATGTTTGTATGGTGCTGATCTTTCATTATGTATGGCCACCATTGATGAAAATAAGAAACTAAAACATAGGAAACTTTCAAGCGATTTCTCAGCAACAGAATTCAAACAAACTGGATGGAAAGCAGCCTGCCTTAGAGAGCGTTCAATTCATTACAAGAAATGCTGTCTTGCCAACCAATATGGCCACTGTTTCCAAAAGTGGAAAGACTTTAAAATTACTATTTTAAATGCATAAATTCTCAGCAGAATCTTACCAACTTGATAGAAAGCATCATGGCCTAAATTTGAACAAAATTTGCATATAACACAATGTCATAGACCATAAGAGTTGTTGTCCATTGTCTGTCCCTCTGATAGCACAAGTTTGTTATTGCTACTCCTGAACTACCTGGGGGCATTAACATGTAACTTAACACACACATTCACCCCATGAAAATGATGCCCCTAGTACATCAATTTGACTGCCACAATTATCATCATGACAATGTTATTGCTACTCTTGAAAGGATGGTTATATTGACAGGGTTTATTATTCATAAAAAAGACTTATTATGCTGTCTAGGTGTTCCTAATAAAAAGGGTGACAGTCTGATATCCAATATGGCAATGACAGCAGCCAGCTTGAAAATTTTCTTATTGCTTCCTCCTAGTAGAAAGTACTTTTTGCATGAGATTTTCTCCCATAGAGATTTGATAATGTCTAGTTGGACCTAATTGAAAATTATGCATGGTCATCTAAAAAAACATTTTTTATTGCTGGTCACATCACACAAATGTTTTTATTGATTTTATGTAATGTTTAGTTGGTCCAAAAGATAATATTATTTGTGCCATATTTGCTTTACACCCCCAAAATAAATATCAATTAACTCTAAAATATGACATTAGCTGTTAACCTATATTAATAGTTATATTTAACTGCATAGAGGCCACAGGTTAAACTATCACAGCTCTTCAACCATGAGATCGTTGCCCTGATTGTCCAAGTGGTCTAAAGGCTTACTGTTATGGATCACTGCCATCTTACCTCTGCCTGTATGGGTTTGAGTCTTGGTCAATGTGGTTATGTGAGGCAGTTTGCCACTAAGCTTCTTGTGGCTCAGTGGTTATTTTTGTGGTTTTCCAGGGTTCTTCCTCCACCATTTTTACTGGCTGCCATGTATAACAGCTATCTTGTGCTGAAAAATGAAGTTAAACTGTATAACAACATCAACCACAAGATGAAATATGTTATTCACTCAGAGCAATAAATTTTGTTGTTTTTTTGTGTGCTCAGACATGTTGACCTGCCTGCCAAAGTATATGACCATTGAAGAATGTCTGCTGTTTACAGTTTATGTTCTTTGTTTTTGTGTACATTCACATTGAAAATATGATCATCAACATCATTCTCAGCCCTACCATATATACTTGCTTAAAAGACAAGGCCAGTTGCAAACTGCACAGACCTATAATGTGCCAGCAGATCTGGGTTTGTACAGTTTATTAGGAGTAATCAGAGGGACAAACATGATAGACCCAGATTTGCAGGCACATGCTATGGTAGATCAGATCTTCGTTGTTTGCAGTATGACTTAATTTTTAAGTAAGTACAAATGGTACTGAAAGGTAAGAATATGTACTTGGAAGAAACAAAATTGAAAAAGTTATGTTATATAGAAGAGCAGTGACACATGTGGTGCCATTGAGGAAAATTTTCAAAAGATGAAGAAAAATTCTTCAGTCCTTTTTGTATGTGTACTTTATGACTTTATGCAAATTGCACAACCTTATACATGTGTTTCATGAGGCCTGTCATATTGCATTCACATCACTATGCCATTGGGAGGTTAAACAGTATATCAGTCCAGGTAGGGATCAAGTTAAACTAGTTGCATGATTGTTGACACTATTTTGGTACACACTTCCTTGACAAATACAGATGAGTGAAAGATGTGCATCATTGGGAAATGGAGAGGTGTCATATGAAATACCAGTAAGAACTGAATGTCTTTAGAAAATTTCACTCTTATTTGACAGCAGATCTTAAGAATCCATTGCTAAAATTAGAAAATTCATTAGATAATTTTTTTCTGCTAAACAAAAGTCCAATAGAATGGACCAAATTTGACAAAAGCATCTTACAGTGAAAGGCTTTTATGGTTTTATGATCCAGCAGTGTTGATGTGCTTCTGCACAGTTGTGTCCTTATGGGTGGCCATTGCATAAAAAATCAGAAGAGATATCTTCTTGAAAAATCTGCCACTCTTGTTCTGAAGCATTTGTTAGTCTAGGTATGCATCACATCTTTGTTCAGGTTGTGAACGCAGCCAGTTGGCTAGATTTTCTTCCAAGTTCAGCCATCTTGCATTTCTACCTCTATGAGCTTGTTTCCTTGGATTCATCTTTTTAATCTCCTCTTCATCCAACCTTCAATCATGTACATTTTTCTCGCTGCAGCCAAATTCTCTTCTAGCAGCTCTGTTGCCACATTCATTGGCAAACTTGATGACCATTAATTTAAAGTCAGTTGGTCGTATATGATTTTCACTTTGGCATCATGACTATTTAAAAAAAATTTTAAATGCTAGTCAAATTGATCTCTTATTTATATATACCAGTAACAAGAGACTATTCTCACATTTATATATGCTAACCACATACATTGGGCATTTATTGGTCTATTTCCAGTACTAATCCCACTTGATGAAGACTTGGCCATGCAGATCAATGAAGTCACCTTTACATCTGGCCTTTATTGTTTCTAGTATCTAGATACCAGGTACACAATCCATCCACTATTGGCCTGCAGCAGATAAGAATAAACAATAATCATTGTGGTTCTGCCTCAGACAATTCTTTGATCTAAACTAAAAATGGTAATGAAGTCTTGTTTACATTCGAGGGTGGGTGATGAAACGTTTGACAAATTTTCATTTATGATAAAGAAAAGGAAACCACTGGTTATTAATTGCTCAGTGTGGCAGATGGCTAGGCCGTGTGCGTCTTATATAAGTTGGCTTACACAAATGGTTTAAATTCGAATGTTATATATTGATGCGTCTAATTTAAAATATTTTTTACACAAATCGTCAAAACCTGCGTCTTGTATACGAATGCATCTTATAATTAGGTGCGTCTTGTATGCGCGAAAATATGGTTCACAATCAGGAGTTTTGGAAGAGATTTCTGTAGAAAGCATCCAGCTAACCCGGAATCATGCTTCAGACATTAGCATTATGTCCCACCATCACATCCTGACACCAGGCCAACCAGTCCTTGCACTGACCTCTTAATGCTGATAACCATGGTGGCACCATTTTTGTAAGTCTTTAGTATGATTTGGCCAAGGCAGATGCAATAACCACTAGGCCACTGGAGCAGTTCCCACATAGATGTCTTGTTAACATAATTAACTCTGAAATAAAGAAAAGACAATGTAATAAAAAAAACAATTGATGAAAAAAAACAAGTATATGTGCTTTATAAACTTGTGAGACAAGACAAACTTGTTAGTCTTTTACATGTCTCTGCTTTTTTTTCTTGTTGCTGCTGTTTGTGCTTCAAATGCATCAGAAGGATCATTTAAATCAAGTGATCTTTGGTTCCAGGATTTACTCTTTTAGTTGTAATTTTGTGTATCCTCAAAATCTGTTGTATTCTCCTAATCCATAAAATTGTATTTTGTATACTGAAAGTTTTCAGCAGAAAATTGGATAATTTCTGTTAAAATGTAGCAAATTTTGTTTTTTGAGAAGAGTATTCTTGATAGATCCTATTTTGATTATCCCTACCCCATCCAGTGGTGGAGAGGTGTTTGAGGCAACTTGGAATATTGTATATCCTTGCTTATAAATCAAGTCCAACTGCAAACTGCTGTCATATAATGTATTGGTAGATCTGGGTTTATGCATATCAGGGTCATATGGTCCTCATTACCATCACAAAGAAATAAGATCATAAGCCAAGGGTCAAGAGGTCCTGTTGATGTGGGGCTTAATGCCATTTTTCACCACACAATAGGCTATACATGGCAACCAGTATTAATAGTGGAAGAAGAAACCAGAAAATTTGCAGAAAGAACTCATCCACAAGAAGCTACTGGCAAGCTTTCTCACATATCTATATTATCCAAATCTTTGACTTAACCCAATGGCAGTGATCCGTAAAGGAGATGTTTTAGACCACTTGGCCACTCAGAGCCTCTTAGGAGATCCTATTGGTGCTCAGTGACACATCTCTAAAAGGTTGCTCCTATATGAAAATGGTCACATCAACAAGTGGTTTTTTACCAAAAGACTTCATATTGTCTAGTTGGTTCTAATTGAACATGGTGCCAACGATGTTATACAATGCTCCCTAAATAGAAAGTCATATCTTGAAAATGTACTTTCTTCTTGATATTGATATCTTTACAAATGTGTTCCAATCCTGAAAGGCTGCCACAACAACTGTCTAAAAAATCTTGTCACAGCTCCCATGAATCATCTTGACATGTGATTTTCATCTAGTCCAAATTAAAATTGTGCCAATGATACACCTGTTGTGGCAGTCATGATGACTGTCTTAAAAATCACTACTTCTGAATTGACATGTTATGACATGAGATTTTCACTGAAAGATTGCTTTTGATGTCTACATTGTGCAAAATAAAAATGGTGCCCATCCAACATGTGTACCACATCAACTAATTTAAAAAAGAATGTATTGATAAGTATTATAAGAGACAGTTTCAGCTCATAACAGTTGAAAGAAAGAAATGGTCTTCATTTCCTGTAAAAAAAATTTACTCCATGAGTGCCAGTCCCTTCAAGGGACTCTTGTTTTATTTTAAACACAAAATTCCATATTAAAATATTGAGTATGAAAAAAGACATGTTGTTGGATCAATATAAGATTATTACAATGCAGAAAGGAAGTAACAAGATTGAACAGCAGCTGGTAAAAGGTAAGTCAGCTTTCATGCCATGTTGTGTAACATGTAATAATTATTATGAAAATAATAAAATTTATGAGTCATTTGCTTGATGCACATGAACCCATCTAACCGAAAATGCAAGGCCATTTAAATCCAGGTAATCTCTGATTTGTAACTTATATGCTCACTTATAAAATGGATCCAGCTGCAAATTGCATGGACCCAGATTTGTAGTTTCATTGTGTAATGGCAGATCTGGGTCTAAGCAGTTTGTTATGACTTTTCAGTAGAACAAGTAACATAGAAGGATCTGCCCGAACATGATGCATTGGCAGATCTGCATCTCAGTTGTTGGACATGGCTTGTATATGGATACATATGATACTAGAATCCAGCATATGCCAGCCTGTTGCATGTGACATATGGAGTTGATAAAAAAAAACATCCTTATCAGTGCTTGTCAGCAGCATTTCCTAGAATATTAGATTGTTTCTGCTTGAATGATTTGATGATGGTTTTTGTGATATGATGATTCATGCCTGGAATTGCATTATTGTTAATGAGACCCATGAACACAGGTCACAAGGAAAGCAGTTTTCATTGTCTGGGACTTCTAATGGTTTCATTCATTCTTGAGTAAATGCCAGTGGCATCACTAGGGGAATGGAGATGTGCAGACCAGTTGACATCATTAGAGGGGGTGACACCAAAACAACCATCAATAAAAGTTTTGAATTTTTGGGTAGGATGGAGGTCCATAATGTTGACAACATGAGTTGCTACAAATGACTGTCTTTTAAATTTTTGCATTTTTGGGCATGAAGTTAGTTCAATGGGGGTGACATTTTTGAATTATCACACATGACTGTCTATAAATTTTTTAATTTTTGTGCAGGAAGGAGGTCCATGGGTGGGGTGACACCAACCCTAGTGACACCTGGTAAATGCTGTTTAGAATGATAAAATATTCACTTATGTTTCTTTAATTCTAGATATCAGTGATATAAGCCAAAGACCCTTTATTTATTAGAACTAGATCAGTATACAAAAACCTGTCTGGAACGATAACCATTAATCAGTTTTGTTGGTTTTACAAAATTTAAAAATTTCAACAGATGCTAAACTTCAAAAATTATATTTCAAATGGACTAATAGAATTACTGCAATCTGAAAGAATCCATGAATGACAAACGGCAAGAATGAAATGCAGTAAACTATAATGAGTTAACATGTCTTGGTTCTACTTTGCTATCAGTCTGTTCAATTAATAGTGCAGGTTCTTGTCTTGGTTCTAGCTTAACATTCATCCATACATTAATGGGCAGGTAGTTCCCATATCCTTGATAAAAGGAACATTTTTGTATGAGATGGTTTATCTTAGAAAAAAAAACAACAATTTTGCAGTGCTTTTTATTTTTTAAAAAAAATTTGTTAACAGCATATTTAAGACATTATTGGTTATGGCATGCCAGGAACACAATGAGGTAGACTGGGTGGATATTGATGTTGTTTTTGGCTTAATGCCATTTGTCAACATGTGAAAAGGTATACACTGTGGTCAGAATAATCAGTGGATGAAAAACCCAAGAAGAATCACCAACCCATGGGAGGCTGCTGACAAAGTTTCTCACATCCCCTCACTGGCTGAGCCTGAGACTTGAACCCTTGCAGTGAGGTGGCAGTAATCAGTAAAAGCATCTGTTTTTGACCACTTGGCCACCTAAGGGACAATTAAAGCCATGACTCTTGGTTATGAGTCCAAGGCTGTACCTTCCACAGCTTCCTTGCTTCAGTGGCATTAAATGTATATGTCATTAGATACACATTATGTTTTGTATGTGCATATATGATGATATGTGTCATTTTGGAACTAAGCTACAAACACACAGCTCAGTTCTTTATACATTAATAAATTATTGAATAATTAAATTCAGACCATTTTAAAGTTAATGTTTCAAGTATGATAACATTTTTTTCCATTTTTCTGCAAAAATGTTTCTTTTAAAGATTAGACATTCCCCTCAAGGATTGGCACTGGTTTAGTGGTTAGCTTACTTAAAAGGGAAATGGTTTCATGGCATGTACCTGGATCAGGCAGTTTGCTCCATTAAAAACCCTGCTTGTGTTGCACTGCTCTAAAATACCAAACCAAACTCACTGTGGTATTTGCATATACAAATTTATTATATGATGGCAACTTTTTGTGCTCTTACCTTTGTTCTAAAGTATGAGTATCCACAATTAGGCCATGATCTTTGTTTGAATGGTCTTCCATGTATGAGTTTTACCAAGTACTTTATTGCCTTGTCTCCAGTCACCTATCAAATAGATCTTTGTCATAGTGACAAAGACAGAAAGAGAGAAGGCAGATATTCTAATTAATAACCTTGCAAGCAAAATGGAAAAAGGCAGACATACAAATTGCTTGTATGTACAGTAGAACCTAATTTGAAAGACCACACCTAATGCCCCCCAACTACCCAATTGATATATCAAGCTAGGTGGTCACATAACAGGTCCTCACAATATATGATCTTTAAACATACCTACATTGAACCCAATCTGTCAGGACAGGTGGTCCTTTATAGCACTGGTCTCTCAAGACAGGTTTTACTGTATTATGTCCTTTATTTAAGCAGTGAAATTGCAAAAAGAAAAAAAAATTCAAGGTAGAATCTAGATAGCAGTTAGAAATGAAACAGATTTTTTTTCAATCTTTTGAGTGAATAAAATAAAATGCTGGACTTTTTTAATTCAAAATGGGTAGTGGCAAAGCAAAAATGGGCTTTAAATTCTCTATCAAAACCCTTTTCATTGCCCTGTCCCACAGTGCATCTGCTATTGTACTTGTCACTTTTGTGATAATCTTACAAAAAGTGATGAATCACACAAAATAGTTTAGAGTTATCTATTCCTATTAACAAATGTTGAAGAATCTAGGTTAAACTGTCATGATTGATGACAGGTATATAATCAATACAAAGATTGGTCACATCATTTACTTCTCATGACCTACTTGTATTATATTAGATATATAGGGAATGTGTCCATGCAAAATATCACCCTGTATTGTAAACTGATAAGACCTTGAAGCAAAGAACCACATTTAATCCAGGCTACCTCAACAGTTGACAGAAACTTGTTTGTATGTTTGTATAGTGTGTATACAGATATTGGGCCATTTGGTTTTTGTTTTGTCATTCAAAATTTGCTCATGACTTTCTGTTCTGATTTGTAAAATTCAAATGTTGAGCATTCTTTCTGCTATGTTCATTTGAGGCAAACTTTATGCAAGGATTTTAATTTGTTTTAGTTCTACTTGTAGTAGACCAGGAAAGCTTATGGGATGGTCTGTCATCCATCCATTCATAAGTACAGAACTCATTTTAACTGTTTGGAGGATTGCTATAAAACTTTACACACACATTCATAAAATGCTGTACTTGATCCTAAATAAAAGTGCTCCTGCCTGGACATCCCATATGACCACTGTGGTGACCACCTTTAAGATCTTGTCATTCCTACTTGCCTTGAATGGATGGCCATATTAATATGGAATTTGTACTGAATGACCTCTGATAATGTATGGTTGGTCCTAAATGAAAATCAGCATGGGGATTTCACCAGAGGATTATTCTTTCTTGTTGGTAGTAAATTAAAATGGCCATCATTGTAGCTATCTTGAAAATTGCAACTTTTCTTAAATGAAAAGTAATTTTCACATAGGTATTTATGGTGTCTAGTTGGTCCTAAAAGAAAATGATGCAAACTGATAATCTGTATGGACAAAATGGTTGCCTTCTTGAAAATACCATTATCTCTTCCCCTTCCAAATGGATAGCTATATTTGCACCAGGTTTTCACTAGGAGACATCTTATGACACCTTGTTAGTCCTAAATGAAAATGGTGCCAATCTTACATCCAGGATGGCTATGACATTATTGTAGACCTTTGTTGTCATTATTTCCCTTTGAATGGATGGTCATATTGACGATGTTTTCACCAAATGACTTATATTGATGTCTAGTTGACCCTAAATGACTTAAATTGATGTCTAGTTGACTCTAATGAAAATGGGGACAGTCATACATTCAGTATGTTCAGCACATCAGGTAAATCTTGAAACTTGTGAAGAATATTAAAGATATTTTCAATACTGAGCAGTTAAAATGAAGAAATAGTTTTATCTTCATCATCGGGAAATTCTGTATTAACCAGTAGAGTATCAGACCTTTTCAGGATTCTAGGTTTTTTTTAGAGCAGGTCACAACATAATCTTGCTAATAAAATGTTTTTAAAAAAATATTTTAAAAATTCAGTATGAGACATTCCTGAAAACTCATTGATACAAACAATTCCTGAATAGTATAATCATGGGCTGACTGCCTGACTTTGACTTTTCTTTTAATATTTTTTAAAAAATTATTAGATACTACAGTCATGGTTTATGTCAGATCCATTTCTTTTTCAGTGAGTGTGTTGATTAAATCAATTGTATTGTGGCAAGTTGGCAGCATTCAAAACACACCAACAACTTTCACTAATGTTCGTTGCTAGGGAATGCTAGGACCTCCAGTGTAATTTACCCAGTGTGGATAGATAGAAAGAAGAGTGCAGATCATTGAACAAATATATTGAAGAAATAAACATGACGAGCCCCCTTTCAATGAACAAATATAAAATTTAATTAGTTTATCAACAGAATTTAAAATGAAAAGAAATCAATGACTTGGTTACAAAAGAAAGAAAATGGTACTAACATGTACTCAAAAAAAAAAACAATACAAATTTCTTTAAATGTAAAATTACTTTCAATTTTAATATACTATCTTCATTGCCAATGAGATGTGACCTTTGAGTGCAATGATGAGAGACTTCATCACCTATTTTATGCCTGACATCAAGTCTTCCAATTCACATCAAGTCTTCCAATTTGTCCCTGCTCTGCTGATCATTGTCTAGCTGTTGTCTTGGACTCCGCTGATTTAACAATCTCTCTGGACTTAGATTTAGAATTCGGCTTAGAATTTGCTCTGGTCCTATGATTGGTTTAGGGATTTCTCAGGTGAATCCAGGAAAGCTGTTTCCTTTTGCCGGTTTCCATGAACCTCACATATAGTCCGTCTCCTAACTGAGACAACTATCTGGCCCCTTACTCTATAAGGAAAATGTACTTGTTACGAATTCAAATGTAGAGTTTGTCTACTTCGCTGAGACAAAACTTTGGTCTTGGACTCTTGTTGCTGATTTAACAATCTGTCTCAGGACTTAGATTTAGATTTAGACTTAGAATTTGCTCTGGTCCTGTGATTGGTTTAGGGATTTCTCAGGTGAATCCAGGAAAGCTGTTTCCTTTTGCCGGTTTCCATGAACCTCACATATAGTTGCGTCTCCTAACTGAGACAACTATCTGGCCCCTTACTCTATAAGGAAAATGTACTTGTTTCGAATTCAAATGTAGAGTTTGTCTACTTCGCTGAGACAAAACTCCCGATTTACTGCCAAGTCACCAGATAACGTCTTACACACGCTTCTCCCCTCCCCCGGAGTCACCACTCTTTTTCAAGAAAGATTGAAGGACTGAAGAATTTTCCTAAAGTAAAACCTTTAATTTCTTACATAGTTACGACAATAAATCCATATTAACCAATCGGAATAGACTGTTCCTTAATCTGTTCTGTAGAATTTTAGGATTGACAAGACAACTAAACAACTAATCATTCGGTAATTAACATTCCTTTGAACATGTTCAAATCATCCATAGCCAGCTCCCAACTTTACTGGTGATTTTGGGAATGGGTCTTATGTCATTCTCTTGTACCATAGCATACAACTTGGTGGGCTAGAATGAATTCCCTTTTGACCTTCAAAGATGAAATGATCTATCTCTAGCCCTTTCTACTTTAATTAAGTTGACTTTGATGCAATTCCTTTAACCAAAGCTTCAAAGAGTTTTCAAAATTCGACACATCACATGTATGAATTTATAAAGTTGCTTTTGCTGTCCACAATTGCTTTTGCTTTCGAACAAAAGTGTATGCCTCATATGTGTATCACATTATGGAGATAAGTTCAGAATGCCTCATATGTGTATCACATTATGGAATTAAGTTCAGAATGCCTCGTATGTGTATCACCCTTCTAAAGTAAGTTCATAATGCCTTGTATGTGTATCACTCTCCTAAAGTAAGTTTTACATGCTTAATGTCAGATTTGTGCAGAAAAAGTCATTTGTCAACTTCACTCAATCAGTAATGCCCTGTGTTATTCAGCTTGGCATCCTGTCAAGCACATTTCCTTGTGCTTGTTGGTCAGTGGTCAATAGTACATGTATTGAGAGGTACATAAAAGTCGATTTTTTTTTACTACTCCTAAGTAATTGAGGCTGTTTTGTGGCACTTGCAATCAATGAGCTACTAAGTGAGGTGTTGGTGCTTGTAATTAAGGGTGTAGAAGGACATTTATACAGCCAGATAAATGTTCCAATGTTATTGATACTGGATAAAAGGCCACTAGACCAATTGACAATATTGATTACTCCAGTCAGCTGAATCTAGCAGAGATCCATCAGTAAAGTGTATAGGTGTGGCAAAGTTTACCTTGGAATTTATCTGTTCAGTCATCCTGAGAAATTCTTTATGATGATATTATCCAATCAGCCTTTTGCTTCAATCAGTATGGTGTATATCACAATAAATAATTCTTTGTTTCTAAAAAAATTCTGAAATGCATTTACTTTTCATTTAATTATTTTCAGACTGGTAGCCTTACCAAGACTGATTTACTTTGAGGACCTCATGGTAGATTAGTTCTTAGCTAATTGAGTTACCCTCTTTAAATAAAGTAATAATAATAATAATAATAATAATAATAATAATAATAATAATAATAATAATAATAATAATAATAATAACTTGACCACAAGGAACAAAACATCTGCAAATTACACACATTCGGCTTTTTTCATTTACTCTGTATTGCATCAGGAAATGCACTTTTTATTATTTTTGTTTAAACCTGAGCATGACACTATATAGCTTCAATTATGAACTCATTTCAGAGATTGTACCAAAAAAAATCCAAAAATATGAAAAGAGGGATAGAGGTTAATTCAACTGTCTTTTAAAAATACAGTATTTGGTATCAAAGGTACATGGGTGTAAAACTGTCAAGAATATTGTCTTGACTGATTTAAGTCCTTTTTTTCAAGGACTGCTTATGATTCAAGATAAACATTTCAGGGAGAACATTAATTTTGTACTTAAACCTGGGGGCTTTTCTATGGCTCCATTATTAGGTCTCACATCAAAGTACATCTACCTACACAAAATCAATGAAGTCACATTATGCAGCAAACCAGTCTGAATACAAGTATATCAGCCAATCAGATGAGAGGTTCCTTGAGAACATGCCAATGACAAATGGTGTCTCATTTGCACTTCAATCTGAATGTATGCAGGAAGACACTATGGACAGTAATGTGTATGTAACATTCTGGTAGTGTTCAAGATGGAAAGTAATTACATATGACTGGATTTATAAAATAATTTTGAAACCAGTCATTTGAGACTGGAATTGGAACATTCAGTTATTGTTTGTATTTCTTGGATATAGTGTAATCAAAAGAGGTAAGAAAAGAACATTAATTATTGGCATGCAGATATGAGATAGTGTATTTACATATAACTATATACATGTACTGTGATTACCAAGTGGAGTCGCTTGACTGGCTGTAATGAATAGTGTTGATATATTAAGACGTTCCTTGTCAAATCTTACCTTTCTTACAGTCAGTACCTACATAAATACCTTGATGTGAGCAGAAATTGTATTGTAGACTACTGACAAGTGACCTACATTGCTCATTTTCTTTGCAAGTTTAAGGTGAGGGTTTAAAGAAATTAAGTTTAAATAGAGCATATTGACCATACTGGATGTCAGGTAACAGATGTTTTTGTTTTTCTTTTGGAATTTCATTGTTTTGTTTTTCTTGCTAATATTATGTATCCCTCATTATTGTGCAGTCTTTTGATGATTCCTTTACCACAGAGATTTGTCTATATTATTGTATTAGCTCTTCGGAAAATAAATTTGAAAGCAGCAGTTTCCATATTACAGATATGACATTTTTAAACCTAAAGACCCTAATATTTCACTGATTTCTTAATTTATTGACATCAATGTATTTTATCATTATATTTAATGTATGTATTATATTTAATTTATGTATCTGTCTCTATATCCTGCAGCACCCTCAATGATTATGTGCAGAGACATTGTCATGCACATACATGTAAATCAATGTATTATCTGGTTTTCAATTCTCCTATTTGTTTAAATCAGAGTACCATATTCAACATAATATTTGTACATGCCTGGATAGGCACACTTCCCTCTTTTCCTAACAGTTTTCATGCAGATTATCCATTCCAAATCCACCTGTCTCAATCATAGCATGTTAGGGAAGTAGCTGTTGGGATATTGGTAGAATGTAATGAGCTGGCAGACACCTGCATGTTGTCTCATTAGGACTTGACCCATGTAATTTGACTTTTCAGTGGTGTACATGTATTTGAACTAAATAAACTTCTTGCACTGCTGACATATGATGAGAGTGTTTTTTTAAGAGAGTCCAAGTTCACTGTTTTTGTATGTTACATATTAGAACCTAAGAGTGTACTTAGTGTACATCCATACCTGGATAAGGTGCCTCTTAGAGCAATGAGAAATCAGGTAGAACTATACATCCTTTTAGGGCACAACTCCTATATGCCTGCTATCAAAGTGCTAAGTCCCATATCTCTGGGACGGTGTAGTTTATTCAGAGTAATTAGTAGAACAAACTACAGAGATCCTAATCTGGGAGTGAAATTATGCAAAGGCAGATCAGAGCTTTGTTATTTAGTCGGACTCATTTTGACCCAAGTGTATTTGACAATTTGAACCTTGGAACTAGTAGGTGGAGAGTGGCATAATAAGCATGTTACTTACAATAAATATAAATGTAAAGTAGTTCTCTCTAAAGATAACCATACCACTATCCAATACAGATCTTTTAAAATCCTCAACCTGGACAATTTTTTTTATATATAATCTAGAATTAGTAGTCAAGATATTTGATGATTTAGATGAGGCAATGAATACCTGGATGAAATGATTTTTAGATGTAGTTGATCAATGTTTACTATTTTCTCGTTTATGAATGCACTTAAAACTCACCTATTTTTGAGACTTAAAGACTTAATAATGTTTACCTTTTAACTACTGTCAGCATGTTTTTGTTTTGAACTTTTATGGTGTTTGATGATGTAATCTTGTATGTTTTATGCTTATCTAATTTGTAAAGCACTTAGAGTTTCTTAAGATTAGGTGCTGTACTAAATCCATATGATTCAAAGTGATTCATTTTTATGTTGTAACTATTTTACCAAAATGACAGGATAGCACTGAATTGTATCCAATAGCTAATATTTTAATGACTTTTTTGCAAAATTGCCTGTTAAATTAAAAGAAACTTAAAAAAATACATATGATGATGTTCTAAAGGTGTACATCTAAACAAACTATTCTTTGGACAATTAACATTCTAACAAATTTACAATTTAGATGGATATTACATTCAAAAATATGAAACATCAAAACTATTTTAAAATAATATTGTTCTCTTAATAAAAACTGATGTCATGATCTCCTTGTGTTTGTGTAAATTTAGCACATCCTTGAGCAAACTTCTGAGAGCTAATTATGGAATTTTAAGTTCTTTATAGTTGGAACTAGCTTCCCCATAATGAGCCTTATCTTTGTAACAAGCATTTCAATTTGTTACAAAATGTTACAACTATACTTATAATATTTCTAACTGGTCTGTCAAATGAGAAGACCTGACATTCTTGCAGTTGTTTCCCTTGTAACGTTTTATTATTCCACTCCTTTTTTTCTATTGGATGTAAAAGCTGTAATTAACAGTATATTTGATATAAAAGATGTAATTAAACATATATTTGATATAAAATATGTAATTAACAGTATATTTGATATAAAAGATGTAATTAACATTATCTTTGATATAAAAGATGTAATTAACGGTATATTTGATATAAAATATGTAATTAACAGTATATTTGATATAAAAGATGTAATTAACAGTATATTTGATATAGAAGATGTAAGTAACAGTATTAATACAAAGCAGGTGGGATGATTATGCTGAAACAAAATTAAAAGAGAGAACTGAAACACAAATTTCACTTGTCAAAACTTGTTACAATGGTATTTATTTCCTAAAATGCTGACACCAGTAAGCATTACTCAGATTGTCTTAAATTATCATTCGATATTGTTTTTTTCACTGTGCTGGGAATTTTTTTATATTAGAAAACTTAACATTCTTTCATTCCTCCAGTTTCTTCTCTTATTTGTTCTCATAATATCATATTGTTCTCATTTCTTTTCCATCTCCTTCAGTTTCTTTTTGATGAAAATATTGATGACAATGTAACAGTGCAGCTTTGTACATTTACTTCAGAAGATTTGTGATATATTCAAGGGCCTTCAGAGATATTAGTTTTGCGAACTGATCAAGTTACACTATGAAAATATAAAGACTTATTCTTCTTCATCTATTATTATTATTATTATTATTATTATTATTATTATTATTATTATTATTATTATTATTATTATTATTATTATTATTGGGGCCCCATGTGGCCCAGTGGAGTGGTCAGCTCTAAGTGGAGTGGTCAGCTCTAAGTGGAGTGGTCTGCTCTAAGCACTATGGTGAAGAATATTTGAGAAAGCTTGCCAGTAGCTTCTCTGGGTCGGTGGTTCTTTCCAGTGATTTCCCGTTTCTTCCTCCACCATTAATACTGGCCGCCATGAATAGCCTATTATGTGCTGAAAAATGGTGTTAAACTCAACAACAACAACAACAAATTATTATTATTATTAAATATTACATTAAAAATCAAACTATACTTCACTGCAGAAGATGTCAAATTTTTGGTGCCCATTAGTTTTATTTACCAACACAATTGTTTTGACTCCACATACATGAAAATGGATATTGTCAACTGTGCAGATAAGATCATTTAGGTTGGAAATGTGCATGTAACACAATTAGATCTTTGTGAAACATATAACTTAAACTATGAATTTATAATCAGTGGCACTTATAATCATTGTCATAATGCAGTCCAATTTTATCTAACCTGCTTCTGATTGGCATTAAATATACTGCATCAATCAGTACACAATAATTTTCCTCAGAAAATAATTTGCATTTGCATACAAAATGTTTGTGACATTTAGAAAAATGTAATAAATGTTAAAAAATACAAGAAGCATAACAAACCTTCATGATGTCAAGCATAATGACCTTATTGAAAGTGTATGTACTTGCCTGGGATAAGAGTATCCCACATAACTTTTTCACATGGCCAAATTGTATCATATATATGCAGGAAATAATGTACATCTATGCATATGTATGAAAAATTGTTTGTAAACTGACTTACTAAATTTGTGAAAAGTTTATGAATATTTTTAAGTACATTCTCTTAAAATAATAACTGAACAGTGCTTTATTTATGAAAGATAACACAATTTGTACAAAACTATTTTCCAATAAAACCTTGTTGTGTAAATGGAAAAGGCACTTTGTTCCCATTTTCTCAGCATGGTCTAGCCAGTAATGTATTAAGTGTCATTAAAACCAACAACAGCAAACTACTTTAACTTATTTTCAAATATTGTTTTATTTTCATCTGGATTAGAATGCTCATGAAATACTGACCACTCCGGTGGCCTAGTGGTTAGAGTGTCCGCCTCGGATGCAGGAGGTTGTGGGTTCAGTCCCCTGTTGAGTCATGCCAAAGACTTACAAAAATGGTACTAACAGCTGCCTCACCTGGCGCTCAGCATTAAGAGGTTAGTGTTAGGACTGGTCAGCCTGGTGTCAGCATAATGTGACTGGGTGGGACATCATACTACATGTCTGTGGCATGATTCCCTAGTGCTAGACATCACTGTAAACTGCCATAACAATATGACTGAAAAATTGTTAAAGCTTAAAAATCATAATCACATCACATTACATGAAATACTGCACCAAACTAAGTGGTTTTCAAGCAATCTTTCTTGAATGATAGTCCATAGTAATATTTTGGATAATGGATGGTTATAACTTTCAAACAAGATGGGTCTCTTTTTCCTTATCTTAAAAGATAATTTGTATCATAATGCCCTATGTATATGAGAACCTTTTAATCACAAATTTGCAAAATTTAACCCATTATTTTAAACAAAGCAATTTTTGAAAGAAAAACAGTTTCCTTGAAATATTGTATATTTCCAGTGCGTTATTTACACATTTTCAGACAGAAGTGCAAAGCCAGATTTTTTGATAGCATGGTGTATCTGGATTATTTTCAATTTTAATTACTTTGTTCCAGTTAACAAGGTTATTTCTGTGGGCATAAAATGTTTAATCTTGTAAGAGAGCAAAGAGTTATGAACAAGTATTAGCTTCTTGGCTTAGGTAAGGTCCTAGGTAGTTTTATTTTGGTATTTGATAATTGACATACATTCATGTTCAAAGTCTGAAATCAAAGAATTGGTGTAGCTAAATAATTGTCAACCAACATGTAGAGGTGTCAATTTCTTACATTGTTTCCCTGATTCTAAATTAGGTGTGATTATGTGATTATTCAGAAACAAATATTGCCAGTTTCTATTTTATTCATGTGGATCAATAGCATGCAATACTTGTTTTTGATGATAAACTGCAAAATGCACCAACCCAGATGGTTAGTTGCATTATGCTCCAGCAGATCTGGGTCTATGCAGTTTGTTAAGAGTAATCAGTGCAACAAACTACATAGACTCTGATCTGCCAGCACATTATACAATGGCAAACTAGGGTCTTTGTTATTTGCTGTTGGACATGCCTTACAAACCACTATAAATGGTAGGTTTTTCATGTAATTTCTTTGAATTCATTGTTTTGTAGGTATCATTTCTGAGGCATTGTGAAAAATATCCACTTAGCACATGTAGTTTTAATAAATCATGCTTAAAAGAGGTTTGGCAGACCTTTTGCTTTAACCTTAATGTGCAGGATTCCCATGGTCCTCAAGTCTTAAATTGGTCTAAAATTTTAAAATTGCTTTAACAGGTCATGAAAATGTGTGGACAAATTTAAAAATGACCATAAGTCTTAAATTTTAGATATTATGGAAACCAGGAATGTAGCTGTTCTTTTGCATTTGGGATTTAGTTTAGTATATGGATAAAATCTTGAAGTTTAGGTTTTACTTTTTCAATTCTTAACTTTTTTTTTTGCAACTAAGTATTTTTAGCCCAGAGTCATTAAGTCAATAAACTTGTCATGATATTTGGTTTGGATATTTTTATTTTTGGTCTGGAAAAGGTCTGGAATCTTTTTATAAATTTGTGGCAGGAAGCCTAAGTCGTACTCTCTGATGAAAATTTAACTACCATAATAGAACAACATTTCAGTATTTTAGTTTTATTAAATAATAAATTAGAAACAGATTTTAAAAGTTAAACTTTTTAGCAGATAAAATAATTCCAGATGAAATGTTTTTGAGTTTTTATTTGGCAGGAACACTACAGGTTTTTCATCAGAATGTCTTTTTACATCTGTTTAAATGAATTGAAAATATGAAGTTGGAAACATTATTTCAGCTCAAAACATATCAAATTTGCTTTGAATTAGGGAGTAACCATGCTGAATGTCTGGCCTACTTTACCTGACATTGTACAGTTGATCTAATAGGGTTTGTTTGTTTGCATCCCTAAGGTCATAGCTTTTAGGATGTTTTACCTGCTAGGCAGGTGGACTAGCTTTTCTACCTTGATGAAGGGACCGGTGTTAAAATGCTTAAAAGTTTTATGCTCTGTTGAATACCTCTTCTATAGTGTATTTTACCAAATCAATCATTACTGATGGCCTAGATTTCTTTCCCATCAGTGGACATAGTGCTATATAGCTTTCATTGCTTGACCAAGTTGATCATATAGGAAATTTTATTGGGAGATTTGGCCCTATTATGGTGTAATATTTACCAATGCCATCTTTTTATGGTGTAATATTTACATATGCTGTCTTTTTTCATGTGGTTGCTTTCCAGCCTTCATCCAGCCATGAACCTCTTGTGATGTACATCATTGCAATGTCTTAGAGTTTAGATCATTTCAATTGAATGTATAAATCATCTCAATTGAATGTCTACTGATAGACATATGTAGACCTTCTACATAGATGTGAAATATCTTATTTGTGGCTACTGGATAATTTAATCTTTTGCTAGAGCAGACATAGTCATGGCTACTCATTAGCATATTAAATCATGTAAAATAATTTTTTAAACAATATAAATATCATAACAATGTAAACTAGTATGAATGCTAAGTATAGACTGACAGGTGCATACAAAATTGCTATTTTTATTATTATTTTATTATTATTATTATTATTATTATTATTATTATTATTATTATTATTATTATTATTATTATTATTTATGTGGTTGATCATTTTTTTCATACAAATTCATATTTCCTATTGGTCAAGTTTATAGTCCAAGCCTACTAACCCTTTGGTTTGTACCCCCCAGCCTCAATAATTTGATAAAAAGTGCAAAGAACTTAAATTCATTCATTGATTTATATTTTCTAACCAGACTGTGAGTAGAATGGCCTTAACACCAACATGCTTAAGACCCATTTCCAGTTCCTGGACAAGTTCATTTCAGCAATGGGGTGTATGTGTCACTAAAGATGTACATACATAGGTCATCTGCTTCTGATATTTACCATCAAGCAAAGGAAAAGAATGAAAAAACAAAATTGCCTTTCACATGAATTTAACAAGTGGTTTCATTAATATTCATGTGTGGGAAGGAATATAAATTCAAACTCAATGTTATGGTTTTACGGAATTATGGAATTATGGAATTATCCGGCAGCAGGCAACAGTTACCAAATAGGATGAATTACATCATTATGTTGTTGGATGGCAATAAACTACCCCATAATGTGGTGTGTATGGAATGGTTAGTATGGAAAGTCAGTTAAGCATGAAAGGTGCAAGGGGATGCTAGTATTAGTGCCATTTTGGTCACTTTCCAGTTAGAAATTCAGTTGACTTAGTTCTGTGCACTTTTTATCACTTAGTTATTGAAATCATAGGAGGGTACAAAACAAGGGATGTAGCATCAGACTATAGTCCAGATATTTTTTGTTCCATTGTATTCATTTTTCAAAAACTTGGGTAATGTTTCAAGGATACCAAGGCTTGATTAGTTAGCTTTCATCAAGTATGCAACTCTAATTTAAATGGATATATTTATGCAAATGTAGTTGAAGGATCCTGAAGGGTTCACAGTTTTGAAAAGAGAGCACAATTTTCTTTATAATAGTCAATATTTTGTTTTATTTGTTGAAAACTATTACCATTTCATTGAAAGAAATGGGCATTTGATTGTATTAACTATTAAGCTCCTCAGCATCTGACACAGATGCACGTGGCAGGTTTGTGAATACTTTAGTTCTGAATTTTATAGTTCTTCAGAAATTAGGTTCCATAATGGGGAATCATTGATAAAACTGGCATGTTGGGCAGATTTATTTTGTGACAAGAGTTCAGCATACTTTAATAAATATAAGGTATCTAACCTATGCAGGTAAGTTTTTGATAAACAACTGTGGTCATCTTGTCCACCTACAATTGTGTACTATAACAATTAATTGACACTTCAATTTGTTACTTAATATGTTGGAAAAACAATGGGAAGCAATATTTCAGGTCACTTAATTTTCTTGGGAGGGAATTAGTTGTACTGTCTACCTAGTGTTGTTGTTATTGTTAGTCAGTTTATAATTGTACCTGTCAACTTGTATAGGCCTGTCAGTGTCATGAACCAAAAAAAAGTACATAACAAAAGTGGACCTAATGTGATTTTTTGATTGATTCAACAAAGAAGTGGTGAAAGTAGTATGTGATTGAGGAAGTGTTTACTCAGTAAGGCAAGATGTATTAGCTTGTCAGTGAAATTTATAAAGTTGGATATTTTCCATTCACATATTTTTCTCATAATTATTGATTGATCATTTGAATGGTATTAATGGCACATCAGTACATGAAAGGCTATTTAGTGCCAAGGCTGTAAGAAGGAATGTGGTCTTGCCAAGAGACACTATAGTAGCAGATCAGAGCTGAGCAATGCTGGGCATGATCAGACTCATAATCCACTGTCCAGCATGCTAACCAATAATCACTCCAACTTCCATTTTGTCATAATGTCTTTGTGTAGACATTTCTGAAAGTATTTTAAGCACCCAATATATTCAAACTTGGTTGGGTTGTAATATCTAAAAAAAAATGCAAGTGCTAAAAAAGTTGAATTTCATTCAATACTGTATTTTGTTTAATTCAGTCTTTAACTAGTTTTGAACAATGGAAACTCTGTATGCATCTAACATTTAAGAACAGTTATCTCCTCCTGAATATTAAATTCTATAAATAGAATGGTCTTCAATATTGGTATTCAGAAGCTGTAGGTAGAATAAAGTCAAGTTTAATCTGTCGGCAGTGCAGGCTTTAGAAGAATTATTGTCTTAGTTCTTGCTAAAGGACATGATGAGAGTTCTTGCTAGAGAACATGATGAGAATTATTAGATGGAAAATCAATTTTTTGTAATGGTAACCAACTGAAACTGACTAAATTTCTTTCCCATTGATTCACCAGCTGTTGTGTCTATGGTTTTGAACCAGAGGTTGCAAACCAGTACAAATAATATAGATACAGTTGTATATTCGTAAAATGCCATTGGAAATGCCAGCTGTTCCACAGCATTCTGCATAATACATGCACATTTCCAGCTCCATAGATTATATGCTTATTTATTCACCAGCCATAAAAGTGTTTTATGTTTTAACACTGGATATGGGTGTCTGGAAAGCTACTTATGATGTCTGCTTGGTCCTAAATGAAAATGGTACTGAGCAGACTCAAATATGGCTATCAGCGCAGCCATCTTGAAAATCTTGTTATTGCACATTCTACCAAAATGAATGGTAACTGGAATTAGTTGGTCCTAAATGAAAATGGTTCTGAGCTGGCATCAAATATGGTCACTAGGGCAGCCATGTTGATAATCTTGCAGTAGCAAATTCCTCCAAAATAGATGATAATTGAAAGGCTTCTTTTGATATTAATCTGGACCTAAATGAAATAGTACAAATCTGACATTCAGTATGACCACCAGGGAAGCCATCTTGAAAATTCTTGAAAATCTTGTTTTTTTTACTCTTCTGAATGGGTAGTCATATTGTCATGGGGTTTTACTAAAAGGTCCTTGTGATGTCTACTTGATCCTAAATGAAAATGGTGCTGATATGGCAGCCAATATAGGCAGCATGGTGCCCATCTTGAAAATGTTGAAAAGCAGTCAGCTTGTTAATCCTGAATGGATAGTCACATCTTGAAAATATTATTGCTCTCTAGATGGATTGTAATATCAACATGGGAATGGCAGCAATAGACTTCTTATGATAGCTAGTTGGTTCTAAATGCAAATGGTGCCAGTTCTGCATCCATACTGCCATATCACCTTATTAAAAATCTTTTTGTCACCACTTCCTCTAAATGTATGATTATCATGACATCAGGTTTCACCAAAAAACTTTTAATGATGTCCACATTGTGCTAAATGAAAACGGTGTCAAACTGAAATCCAGTATTTGTACCAAAGCAGCCGAATTGAACATCTTGCTTTGAATAAAAATAACACAGATGATTTCAACACTTAGCAGATAAAAAGAGGTAATGACCTTATCTTAAATTCCTGGAAATTCTTTTTACCCTACAAAGCATTTGTCCCATCAATAGATTCTTGTTTTCACTTGTGTGCACCATGGTACTTTTTCAGAGCACCAGTACTTCGGTAGTTTCCATCACTAAGGAATTTATGGAAATTCTCTTTTTATCTTATTACATATTTAATGATATTACAAGCATGTTTTCATTTTCATGATAAAAAAATTCCCAAAATAGTTTGATTTTTTGGCAAAATAGTTGTATTTGTTGTTAATTATCTTTGAATATCATAAATATAATTTTTATGAATCTTTAATCATATTTGACACATTACCCCCCCCAGTGACTGAGTCTACCGAGAGTGGTCTAAATCGAGAGTGGTCTAAATCTGGTCTAAATCGAGTGGTCTAAATCGAGTGGTCTAAAGCGGTCTAAAGTGCTGTCCTAAAGCTATTTTCCGTTACTGTGTTGAGTCTAAGAGTGGATATGTGAGAAACCTTGCCAGTAGCTTCTTGTGGGTCGGTGGTTCTTTCCATGGATTTCCCAGTTTCTTCCTCCACCATTAATACTGGCCGCCATGTATAGCCTATCATGTGTTGAAAATGTTATTAAGCACCACAACAACAACAATATAAACCAACATGGCAGCTGAATGGAATGTTGTGAAAGATATTCTGGCCAAATTCAAATTTAGGAAAATGTTTGGATTACAAATAAAAAAAGAATAAAAATAGAATTATTGTTTTTTGCTAGCATATGTTAATTTGTTAGGTACAGGACAGTACACAGAATCGGCCTGTGACTTTCTGGAGAGCATTTGTTTTTTGTCTGAATTAAACATTGTCTCTAGTCCACTAAAGTGTTCTCCTTTGCTGAGTGAATGTCTTGTATCTACTGGCACTATTGTGGGTGTTAGCATGTTGTGGGTGTTAAGCATCCCACTGAAAGTTTCTTTGCCTATTATATCAGTGTAGGTAAATTGTAGGCTTCCATATCAACACTTCCTGTATTTATCAAGAAGCTATCAGCACAATGTCTTTTTCAGGGTGCCAGCTCTGTAATCATCCAGTTTTAGTTACAGCCTTTAGATGACAATTTATTCAACAGCTAATGTGCCCATAGCAAATTCATCTGTCATAAGGGTACTGACCATTTAGTTTGTTGGGAGTATAATGGATATAATCTCTTGTCATTTTGCTATAAATCAATGCAAGATATTTTTCCCAGGTACATGTAATTGACAGTCAGAAATTTAAGAGAAAAAAAATTACAAGCCCCAGACCTAAAAAATGAAAATATTTGGTTCTTTATATAATCACATTATAAATATCATGTTTACATTTATTGTTATACCCAACCCTCATTTTTACCCTTTGGTTACATCATACGGGGGATGACATCCATGGTATAGGTAAACATTAACAAATTTCTAGTTATTAATATTTTTCTGGTGTACAGATAGATAACCATAAGTACAGTATTTTAAATAATGTTTGCATTTAAAATAAATGTAGGCACTTTTTAAAATGATTACCCAAAAATCTGTAGGAAAAACTTTATATTTTAAGATTTTTCGGTGCAGCAGAATTTAGAGAGAACAAAATATTGCAGAAAATAAATGGCTGTTACATTGACAACAAATTATATATGTCTACTTGACCATTGGAACATGAAACTATTCCATTAAAAGAGATATTGATGTAAAAAGGAAAAGTCTAAATTAGATCTGAAATTAATTAATTATAATTAGTCATTTAATTAGGTCTGAATATTTTCCACATTCATTCAGATTGGTTGGTAGAACTATGTACCTGTTTTCCTGATCTTCCACTGAGATTGTGACAGAACAACAGCACTACCTGTATCTAGACACTCAAGCTTGAGAAAGGTATATTGTTGAATATGAACTAATTAATGAATCTCATGGTCTAATGACATTATTGTTATTGAGATTAAACCTATAATCAAGATTAAACTTCCATATCTGTTTATTCCATTGCACTGTTTAAAAAATTTAAACATTTCACCTACCACAATATTACCTCATAGATGTTATGCAGAAATGTGCAAATTCATTACCTAGAATTCACAGATCAACAATTGCAAATATTTTCTCAATTTTCACCTTCAATATTCATAAACATTTGAGAAATATGGAAGTACCAATATGAATGCAGCAGCAAATATAATATTTTGAGCGTAACTTATTTTTCATTAGTTTTGGCTGTTGCGTTAAGCAGTAGTTATTTCAGAAGTTATTCATGATGTAATGAAGATCTCTAAAAAATATGTAGGATACTTCCATTTGTTTTCATGAAAACTAAACACTTTTGGAAAGCCAATTGGGAATGTAAAAAAGGCAAATTTACTTACTTACCATCTGAAAGAAAATTAGATATGTACATAACTGAAAAATGTTTAATGCTGTGTTAAAATTGACAAGTAAAGAACAGCAATTCCTTGTTGAAAAATTTGTAATCAGACACATTTAGAATAAAGATTACCAACATTTGTGCATGTTTAGTTCTGAAAAAATTTCTAAAAAGATAAAGGCTCAGGTCACCACTAAAACTACTTGCTTAAATGTATGAATTATGCAATTGGTCATAATAACGGCCAGCATTGAAGAGAACCTTTCTGAGGGCTTTGATGAGGTTGGTGAATGAAGCATTTAATGCCTTCACCAGTCAAAAGGATTAACTTTGGTAATTACCGGTTTCTCTTCTCCACAGAGGTATTCTCCTCAACTGCATTTAAAGAAACAGCAACCTCTTATTGATTCAAAACAAAGGCCTGACAAGAAGGACAGGCGTGACCTGTGACCTGTGCATTTTTTGTAGTCATGTTTTGTGTGGTCATTGGAGACAAAGGTATTTGAAACTTGTTGTTTGTTTCTGGCACTTTGTAGGAGGGATTTAAGCTTATGAAGCCTTGTTCTACTATACTGGTTGGCTGGAGATCATGCCCCTGAATAATAGCTAGTTGGTCAGTACACTGCTGCAACTTCACTTTGGGTATTCTGCATACCACATATGTCTTAAATATGGTAATTGGTTCTTGGTAATTGGTAAGTAATTTTTTGCCAGGGCACACACATTCATTAGCCTCACTTATAAGATACTTGTATATGTTTGAAGTGGTTGGTCATCACTTTTTTGCCAAGTCCCATATAGCAAATGTCTGTAGAGAATAAGTTACATTTAGTTCTGTTTGCTGTCATCATCAACAATTGTGGAATACATCTAAAATTGTAATTGTTTGCGGTATTTACCAGTACTTTCAGCCATTTTGAAAAAGACATGCAGATTTAACATTGTTTTATCATGCGGTTAATTGATCTTGAACAATGATTTTAATTGGTTGATTTCAGATTCAGAGCCAAGGGTTTGATACTTGCAGGGATGGCTACTTTTGTGTATCCATGGAGGGGTGATACAATTTGTGTATCAATTTTGGGAAACTATTTTTATGTATCCATGTAGGAGTGGCTACATTTATGTAGGGATGGCTACATTTGTGTATCAGTGTAGTGGTGGCTACTTTTGTGTATCCATGTATGGGTGGCTACATTTGTGTATCCATGTAGGGATGGCTACATTTGTGTATCCATGCAGGGGTGGCTACTTTTGTGTATCCATGGAGGGGTGATACATTTTGTGTATCAATGTAGGGAAACTACTTTTGTGTATCCATGTAGGAGTGGCTACATTTATGTAGGGGTGGCTACATTTGTGTATCAGTGTAGTGGTGGCTACTTTTGTGTATCCATGTAGGGGTGGCTACATTTGTGTATCCATGTAGGGGTGGCAACATTTGTGTATCAATGTAGATGTGGCTACTTTTGTGTATCCATTTATGGGTGGCTACAGCCAATATGTCCAACCAACAAAAAAAAATTCATTAATCAAAGCATGATTTGCTTTATAATATTTAGCTTATATTTCTTTGCCTTTAAATTGGCAGTGAAATTGATCATTAAGTCTTGTTCTTTAGTTGAAATATTGATTCTATTAAACTGTAATATTAATTACTTAGGAGATGAATTTGAAAACTCCACTGTTGAAGAAATTAAGTAGAGCCATTTCAGTCCAGGTTAATGACTTTGTCACAATGAAACATTAAGTAAATTAGGTTTGCTTTGGTTACATTCAGTATGATTCCTCAGTTTTTGACTGTTCTAGGTCTCTTTATTTCTTAAACAATGACAATGCAAACCAATTCTTGTACTTTGTATATAGATCTTTCAGGTGTGTAACTTTTATTAGGAACAGAACTTGAAGTCATGTATTTATCAAAATGGTATTCTGTGCATGCTGTATGTTTAAGTTAATTTAGAGTAATATTGAAATTTCCCATCATCACTTTTTATTCAAATTACCTCAAGGACTTCTTCTCAATGAAAAATTATTTGTTGATTCTCCTTTACAATAAACATGAACCTACTGTATATACAGTATACAGTATATACAAAATTTTAAAATGGTTACCATTTCTCTTGTAGCCCATGTTTATGTTTATTTGGATTGGTTATTCTTCCTAAAGATTTGTCTGTAATTTATTATACTTTTAGAATTTTACCATTTATATTCATTTATGAGTCAAGCTGCAAATAACTTGGCTCCTGCTCTGCCATAGCATAATGTATTTTCATATCATAGATTCTACTGGTTATTTTTTTACAAACTGCATTGACTCTGATCTGCCTGAGCATTATGCGCTGGCAGATCTGGGTCTATGCAGTTTGCAGCTGGAATCATAAGTTATTATATTTGGTACTTTTAATCAGCACCATATATCCCTTATTGTGCTGATATGCCATTCGATCTTAATACATATTTATCATAATGAAACAGTTCATTTTTTTTTCTTTTCCAACCAGATATATTTGTTGGTCAGAGATTTTTGACTAGTGGTAGATTAAGGAGGGGGGATGCAAAACTTACTGTCTCTCCTGTGTCTTCACTGCTGAGTTTTATTTAGATGAATTTATTTGTTTGATATTTAAGAAGTATTGTGGCAGCAAAAGATGCCTTATTGTTTTTTCTTGTCAAAGGTATTTAACATCAGTGATTTAAAAATTTTACACCAAAACACATTAATGATATGTGTCATGAAACTTCCCCAAAGTAAACCAGGGGGACCATTTAATACCATTTGGACTTGAAACCTCCCCTATCCAAGTTGAATGACCTGATAAACAAAACTAAGATGGACAGAATACTCCTTGCAGTTCTATTTCCCACACTTCCCCCTCTACAGAGAGCTTGCCTGGGTATATACCATATATGATGGGATATTGGTTCTCCTGGGTGTTCAATAAGAAGTCCTACAAATGTGACAGTAGCAGTATAGATCCATAAATGGCTGCCATTCATGCTGGCAGTTACACAACAACAGCTGTGGTTTAATTTGATGGAACATACTTCATATTAAGACTAGTGATTTAAGTTTACCCATAGGCAGTTTGAATTTACAATGTCATCAGTAATCTGATAGTTAACTGTAATTAAAAACTGATCTGTACAGATTGTAAATCTGGAGCCCACCAAAGAGCAAAGGTCAGTAGGACACCTGTGCTGGAGTTTCCCTCATCTGTAAGTAGAAGAAAAATGTACTGTTTTTTAAGGTAGATTGTGCTAACCAGTAACCATTAAATAAGTAGGTGCAGACCCTAATGGCCACTTACTGGTAATATGTAAAACACTTCCAAGGACAAAACTTTAGTGGTTTGGCAGATATCACAGCAGACTGCCTATTTAGTTTTTCTTATTTTTTGGTATCAAAAATTATTGTATACATAATTTCCACAGTGGCCATCTTTTTTTAAGTGAATGATGTGAAAAAAGATGCAAATAAGTGATTTCTTTTAAATGCAAATTTGTTTAATGAATATAATTTTAAAGCTTGTAAGCAGGGTGCACTCAACACCAGGTAGAAAACAACAGTGTTACCACAAACTAATGCTTCATTAATTCAAGTCTTGGGAAAAGTTAAAATAATACTTACTGAAAAAAATACACATGAGTGTAAATCACTGGCATCTCACCTCTATCTTCTTAGCTTTGAGTATCAGGCTTGGCCATTGTGGGTATGTGAGAAAGCTGCCATTAGTTATCTGTCTGTGATTCTTACAGGGGTTTTATGTTGCTTTGTTGGTCCTAAATGAAAATGTTGCTGATCTGATATTGCTGCCAGTGGCATCTTGACAAACTTCAGTCAAAAGTATCATTGCATCAGGGTTTTCAACAGAATACTTCTTATGATGTATGGTTGATCCCAAATGAAAATTATGTTAATCGCTACTTCACCTGCATTGATGGTCATATAAACATTGTTTTTTTTAATGAAACAACATGTCATATTTGGATTGTCATAATGGTGACATTCAGACATTCAATATACAATGCCCATCTTGAAATTCCTGTAATCACCATTTCCCCAGAATGAATGGTCATATCAGGATGGAGTTTTCACTGAAAGATGTCATCTGATATGTAGTTGGTTGTAAATGTAAATGGTGCAGATATAACTCCCAATATGGCTGCAACAATGACCTTCATGAAAATCGTTATTCCTAGAAGGCTTGTCATACTGAAATTGTGCTTTCACCAAAAGATTGATCATAATGTCTAGCTTTGGTTATAAATAGAAATGGTACCAGTCTGATATCAAATATGGCCACAGTGGCAAAATTTTGAATATCTTGCTGTTGTTGCTCCTTGAAAACACAGTCATATCACCAGACTTTTTTTGATGCCATGTTGTTCTGAATGAAAGTGGTGCCAAGTTGTCATCCAACATGCCCACCATATCAGTTAATTTTAAAATCTTGCTATCACTGAAGAAAATCAAAGATGGTCTCAATACTCCACAGTAGAAAAAGATCTACCAATTCTTATGTCAGTAGTCCCTTCAAGGGACTCTTCTTCATCTTGACTTGTCTCTTGGTTACATAATGGTCAGATAAATAAAAGTACCTCAAAATTATATTTAAAATATCAGTGAATCTTTTAGCAGCAGAATCCAGTATTTTGTGCAGAAAGAATGAATCAGAATTATTATATAATGCAAAATGAAGAACTTATTGATAGAATCAGTGAATTACAATTGATCTTAATATTTCAGATTTATAGTTTATCACTAACATGTTTCAGATAACGAAATATATAGTCAAACCTGTCCTAACAGTCACTTTTACTCAATGGTCACCTGTTCCAAAAGACCATATGAATTTTCCTGGCAAATTTCCTACCTAAAAATCCTGTTTATAATGGTCACCTGCCTTCTATAATCAGCAGTCATGTGTTAAGCAGCCACTGGCACTTATTTACAGCGACCACTTATTCCTACTAAATTTTTGCTTGCTATGAAAGCTGAAAGCATTAGCTAGACAAAGGACTGTCACAGTGAAGACATTTTTTTACCTAGCTTGTATTCCATTCACTGGTCATGCTGACCTTGCAACTCAAGGTGTCAATAAGTTAGATTCAAAACCAATGCAGTTCTTAACATTAGGGTTGAGAGTCAAGGCAATAGATTTGCTGGATAGTTGGAAAAGTAGTCTTGTTATTACACCAGAAATGAAAGACACCTTTTGTGACCATGAAGTAGTCTTGTTATTACACCAGAAATGAAAGACACCTTTTGTGACAATGAAGTAGTCTTGTTATTACACCAGAAATGAAAGACACCTTTTGTGACCATGAAGTAGTCTTGTTATTACACCAGAAATGAAAGACACCTTTTGTGACAATGAAGTAGTCTTGTTATTACACCAGCATTGAAAGACACCTTTTGTGACAATGAAGTAGTCTTGTTTTTACACCAGAAAGGAAAGACACCTTTTGTGACAATATGACCCATATAGTTCAGTATCTTCATATCTTTGCCTTTGAATTAAAGCTACAACAGAACTTATGAATATCCATTAAGATGTGTGACCAACACCATCATGGATTTGAGAATAGATGGATAATAGAATATGTACATTAAAAGTATTATACAATAGACCAGGCCATCAAAAAATCCTAATATATATATATATATATATATATATATATATATATATATATATATATATATATATATATATATATATATATATATGTATGTGTGTGTGTGTGTGTACATATACCTGTTTTTAATATTTTGATGTTCTGTACCCTGATGGTTAACAGTACCTGTTTTTAATATTTTGATGTTCAATACCCTGATTGTTAACAGTACCTGTTTTTAATATTTTGATGTTCTGTACCCAGATGGTTAACAGTACCTGTTTTTAATATTTTGATGTTCTGTACCCAGATGGTTAACAGTACCTGTTTTTAATATTTTGATGTTAAGTATCCTGATGGTTAACAGTACCTGTTTTTAATATTTTGATGTTCTGTACCCTGATTGTTAACAGTACCTGTTTTTAATATTTTGATGTTCTGTACCCAGATGGTTAACAGTACCTGTTTTTAATATTTTGATGTTAAGTATCCTGATGGTTAACAGTACCTGTTTTTAATATTTTGATGTTCTGAACCCTGATTGTTAACAGTACCTGTTTTTAATATTTTGATGTTCAGTACCCTGATGGTTAAAGTACCTGTTTTTAATATTTTGATGTTCTGTACCCTGATTGTTAACAGTACCTGTTTTTAATATTTTGATGTTCTGTACCCTGATGGTTAACAGTACCTGTTTTTAATATTTTGATGTTCTGAACCCTGATTGTTAACAGTACCTGTTTTTAATATTTTGATGTTCAGTACCCTGATTGTTAACAGTACCTGTTTTTAATATTTTGATGTTCAGTACCCAGATGGTTAACAGTACCTGTTTTTAATATTTTGATGTTCTGAACCCTGATGGTTAACAGTACCTGTTTTTAATATTTTGATGTTCTGAACCCTGATTGTTAACAGTACCTGTTTTTAATATTTTGATGTTCTGAACCCTGATTGTTAACAGTACCTGTTTTTAATATTTTGATGTTCTGTACCCTGATTGTTAACAGTACCTGTTTTTAATATTTTGATGTTCTGTACCCTGATTGTTAACAGTACCTGTTTTTAATATTTTAATGTTCAGTACCCTGATTGTTAACAGTACCTGTTTTTAATATTTTGATGTTCAGTACCCTGATTGTTAACAGTACCTGTTTTTAATATTTTGATGTTCAGTACCCTGATTGTTAACAGTACCTGTTTTTAATATTTTGATGTTCTGAACCCTGATTGTTAACAGTACCTGTTTTTAATATTTTGATGTTCTGAACCCTGATTGTTAACAGTACCTGTTTTTAATATTTTGATGTTCTGAACCCTGATTGTTAACAGTACCTGTTTTTAATATTTTGATGTTCTGAACCCTGATTGTTAACAGTACCTGTTTTTAATATTTTGATGTTCTGTACCCTGATTGTTAACAGTACCTGTTTTTAATATTTTGATGTTCTGAACCCTGATTGTTAACAGTACCTGTTTTTAATATTTTGATGTTCAGTACCCTGATTGTTAACAGTACCTGTTTTTAATATTTTGATGTTAAGTATCCTGATGGTTAAGGAGACTGGTTAATCAGGTGCTGGATAATCACAGTTCTTTGAGAAGAGAAGCAAGTTACTTCCCATTTCTTAGGATCAGGAGTCCTTCAGTATTTACAATTTTTGTCTGTAAAGGTCATAAAGTTGTGATTATGATGAACAGTGAACATAAAACAATCTTAATAAAGTGAATGCATTTACTATATATAGTCATTTTCAGGTCAAATCAAACTACAAAGATCATGATCTGCCATAGGGTAATGTGCTTGTACATCAGGGTCTTTGTTGTTTGTCCTGCTATTTACTCCTAACATACTACACAGACCCAGATCTGCCTTCACATTATGAGATCACAGATCTGGGTCTATGCAGGTTGCATTAGGACTTGTAAGTATGTATGGTAAGGAAGATGAATGAAGGGTTTGTGTTTGCATTATGGTAAACTTCATGGGCAGAGAGTTCTTTGATTGGATGAAAAATTTTGCATTATGGTAAACTTCATGGGCAGAGAGTTCTTTGATTGGATGAAAATTTTTAGATGGCGTTGTCTGAAATTGATTCCTATGTGAAATTGATTTGTGTGACTAAGTGCAGATTTTGTTGAGGCTGCATTTGCAAATACACCTTTACAAACATGTTACATCATCCTTGTATGGTTGACGTGACATTCAGCACTTGCCTTAATTGATGGTACAAATCATGTTGTTGCCCAAAGGAGTTAAATGGGAATTTTAATCAGGTAAATGGCAGGACCAAATTTAATAGTGAATGAGGTTTAACCAATTGGTCAGTATGTATGTATGTATGTATGTATGTATGTATGTATGTATGTATGTATGTATGTATGTATGTATGTATGTATGTATGTATGTATGGAGTTTAACAACACATAATCACAATACAGGATATGGTGCAGACTTAAATGTATAGATTAAGTGAATGTAAACACGTAGTACATGTAGTACAACAGGGTAAAAGAAAACAGATAACAGATAAAAATATGTTAAAACTCCACATAAAACATATTAAAAAAAGAATAAAAAAGTCATTATAATATGAGGCTAATACATGTTATACAAACTGCAATATCTCGGAATTTAAAGATTTTCTCCTGTAGTATATCACAAATCTACTGTATAGCCCCCTCTCCCCCCAACATCCCATCTCATAATGGAAAGGCTGAATAGGGTGCATGCTGTTTGCTTGAAATTATAGTTTTGACCCTTATGGCAAGCTGTATACTGTGCTGGCAAATCAGAGTCATCTGTGTTTGCAATTGATCTTGCATGAGCTTTCTATCTCAGCATCTGAATCTTGGTGCTTTTTTTTCAAATACAAATTTTGAAGAGATTGTTTTTAAGCTGGTCTGGTCTGATGATGCATTGGGAATACACTGAAAATGGTATATTATATTATGGGAAATTGTAGTGAAATGATAATATTGTTCAATCTTGTTAATGAAAACATTGTTATTGGATGTCACTGCCATTACATAATGTAGTTTTTTAGGAATGAGTAGATTAGAGCATTTTTTGCATATAGTCTTATACAAAGTTTCGGTGCATCTTTCATATGGGTGTGTCTTATGTAAAATATTTTTTACACTAATTGTTAAACCTTGTGTTTATACGGTTTGTCTTATAATTAGGTGTGTCTTATATGCACTAAAATCCATTGAAACTTGAATCAAATTCACTGTGGTCGTCGCGGAATAACTCCATAACTGATGCTAATTGATCCTCATTGTCATCATCCAAAGAACTGATATAGCTAGCCATTTTGGGAATTATCCCAAATTTTCTGAAGCCACTGATGATTGTCGTAATTTTCAACATTTTTGACCAGTTGTTGTGAAGGTGTGTTTACCATTAGTCATCCAACTATCTCATTCCTGACAACAAAAGTCTTACACACGATTGACTGAATGACTGATGGCAACATCCAAGGACTGTAGCTGTAGCTATCAAGTCAGGCAACCTGGGATAAGGTCTGTGTGGGCTCTAGCATTGTTGATGTGCTTCTGCACAGTTGTCTCCTTATGGGCAGCCATTGCATCAAAAATCAGAAGAGATTTCTTCTTGAAAAATCGGCTTCTTTTTGTTCTGAAGCATTTGTTAGTCTAGGTATGCATCACCTTTGTGTTCATCCAGCCCTTTTTGTTGCAAACAACAACTCCATCTGGCATCGTTTCTCTTGGCATGGTTATCCTTTTAAAGATAACCATGGGTTTAAGTATTCCTCCTGCAGCAGTGCAGGCCAATACAATAATGAAGTTGGTTTGTTTATGTCTGGTGGTGTCAATCGATGTCTTCACTCCTTTATCTGCTGACACCAGATGAGTAGCTGGAACATCCAATTACATTGGGATCTCATTCATATTGATGATGTCATCATCTGTCAACTTCAGTTCACTTATTTCCTTCTGAACAAAGGTATGGAAAACATCCAATTTATTCTCCCAATCATCCAGAAGCTTCTGTCCAACAGTTGTATGTGACCGTTCCATGAACTTGAAAACCCAATTTAAACTGCCGCTAAAGTCTGTGATCTTCATTTCTTTAGCAATAATTCAAGTCTTCAATTTAATCGCTATTGCTGAAACAACACAGTTACTGTCATGTTGCGAATGCACCCAGTTGGCTAGATTTTCTTCCAAGTTCAGCCATCTTGCATTTCTACCTCTATGAGCTTGTTTCCTTGGATTCATCTTCTTAATCTCCTCTTCATCCAACCTCCAATCATGTACATTTTTCTTGCTGTAGCCAAATTCTCTTCCAGCAGCTCTGTTGCCATGCTCTTTTAGCAAACTTAATGACGTCTAATTTAAAGTCAGTTGTATATGATTTTCGGTTCGGCATCGTGCCAAATTTAAAAATTTTACAAATGCTAGGCAATTTGATCTCTCAATTATATATACCAGTAACAAGAGACTATTCCCACTTTATATATGCTAACTGCATACATCAGGCATCTATTGGTTTATGTAGTACTAATACCAGTCTAATACCAGTCGATGAACATTGGTACTTGGCCTAGCAGATCAATGAAGCAGTCTTTACATCTGGCCTCTATTGTTTTCAGAATCTAGATACCAGGTACTCAACCCATGAAGCCTTGTATACATTCAACTGGTGATGAAACATTTGACAAATTTTCATTTATGATAAAGGAAAGGAAACCACTGGCTATTAATTGTTCAGTGTGCATCTTTTGTAATTTTGCCTTACACAAATCATCAAAACCCGAGTCTTATATGTATGGGTGCCTCAGACAATTCTTTGATCTAAACTAAAAATGGTAATGAAACCTTGTTTACATTCCACAGGTGATGAAACATTTGAAAAATTTTCATTTATGATAAAGGAAAGGAAATCACTTGATATTAATTGCTCAGTGTGGCAGATGGCTATGCATCGTGTGTCTTGTGTAATTTTGGCTTACACAAATTGTCAAAACTTTGCAACTGCAACTTATATATCAGTTCGCAACTTATATATCAGTGTGTCTTATTTAAAATAATTTTTATACATACCTTCAAAACCGGCATCTTAAATACAGGTCAGTCTTAAAATTAGGTGCATCTTATATGCAATATAGAATATACGGTACACAGACCTTGGTCTATTGGCACAATATGCAATGAGATCATTGTGTATGTAGTTTGCATTTGAACCTGGCTTTTGGTAACATCCATTTAAAAATAAAATGGAACAGCTCTTCTTGACTGGCATAATTTGGAACTATACTTGCAATAAATAAAGTTTAAAAGTACATTATGGTCTTATATTGGTCAGAGACAGAATTTGGATTGTTTATCAATTATCACATTAAATGATGATAAACCAGACAACAAACTCTAAGCACAGAGGTTATTTCTATGGACCAGATGAAGGTTGTTTTTGTTAGATTAATCCCATTTTTGCTATTGGCAAGCTATCTCATATGTTGTCAAGTACAAATCAAGCCCACTTCACAGATGTGAGATGTGATAAAGCACCAGATAAGTAAAAAGAGAGTATAATTTATGGGTATTGATGTTGAATTGTACTAAGTAGAAAAGCAAATTGTATTAAACAAACAAGTGGCCTGCTTCAGTGTCTGTTAAGTGTGTGACGGGTGTTCCCCCTCTCTGTAAGAGAATTGGGGTAGGGTGCTTCCAATAATTATTTAGATTATGACAGAAGACCCACCCATGCTTGATTTTGGTTTGGAAGTTGAGTTAGTGAATGTTTGGTGTACAACTCTGAGCCCCCAGTCAGCAATGCCAATGGTTAAATAATAAAAGATACAAAAGGGTGAAAGTCAATAAAAACAATTTAATAAACAGTAAATAGTCAATCACTCCAATTTCCCAAATATGCTCTTTTGCTCAACCCTTTTCATATTGTATAAAGTAAATGTGAGGCACCATTCTCTTTAATGGCTAATTGATACGTTTATTGCATCAGTTGATTACCTGTCAAGATCCAGCTTTTGGGAGTTACAATAAAATGTTTATGGCAGAAATGGAAAGGTATTATTCCATGCAATAAAGGTGATCATTTGTCTCTTCATGGGCAAAGAGCTAGCCTAGTGTACTGGCCACAAGCACTGATTTCAGTACTAATGATATCAAAAAGATTTAAGGTATCAGTCTAGTATTGGCCAATCAGAAAGGTTGTATTTTCTGTTGCTATGAATAATCCAGTTTTTTTCTGAGTAATGAACTTAGCATTCATGTTGATAAGGATTTGTTGCATTGTATGGTGACAGTTGGAAATCTGGAAGTTTTTATGCAGCAGCACAGCTGTCATATTGAATGGTCAGAAATTAGATGGTGACAAGAAAACTCAGTCATAAGAAGCAGTAAAAGAATGACATGCTGGTAAAATGCATATAAATGGTTGAAGTACAGCTGTATGATCCTGGTAAGAGTGTGATGTGCATTTTCTGCTCCAGGTATTATGAGAAGTTGTCCAAGGATTATGGTCCAAGATGGCAGAGTAGGCAGATATCTGATGATGAATCAGATACATAAAATAATATGAAATTTTTTATTTTTAGTAAGACTTGTTTGTGAAATGCAAATATTAATGTTTTGAGTTGATGTTAATGAACAGTAAACATGGAACTGGCTTATGTATGATTTTAGAAAGATCATGAAAATTTAGACAGGATCAATAGAAAACAATTTTTGCAACCTAGTGTTTTGCTGTAATGATCTATCATGTTGTTCATGGGCATGTACTAATATGTCCATTATAATCAGCAACTTCATTGTGGTCCAACATAATCTAGTACTGATAATTGTATTAATGGATAAAGGATGCTAAATATTGTATATGACTACCAACTATGTTATATTTTAGTGGGATGAGTGTTATTTGTTGTTGCTGATTTTTAAATTCATTGTGTTTTTAGCCAGGTGGACTTATAATGTAGCCATGTGTCTGGCATGTAGAGTTCAGCAATTGCTAATTTACATCTTCTCAGAAATCACAGAAACGGACTTTAATCAAATTTGGCAAGCAGCATCCTTTCATGAAGGGCTTTTGTATTTGTACAAAAGATGTTGATTGCCATTCATGTAATGCCATCATTTCTAATAATAGAAAATCATTATATGACTTCCCAGAAACAACTCAATAGATTGTCACCAAATTTGACAGAAAGCATCTGGACTTGAAAATCTTCTCCAAGACTATTCAGCATCAGAATCTTGTCAAATTCAACATAAATCATCCAGATGAAAAGCTTTGTATAAAAGATGCCAATCTGCCATCAAATATGGCTACCATTGCAAAAAATAGAAATAACAACCCAAAAACCATTCAGCCGAATTTCACATCTTGTTATGAAGCATTGAAAGTTTGTACAGAAATTATGTCAGATAATACTAAAACCAAAAAAAAAATCTTTGAACTTCCTCACCAAAAAAAACTTTTCAACAGCTCTGGTGGCCTAGTGGTTAGAGCTTCCGCCTCGGATGCAGGGGGTCGTGGGTTCGATCCCTGGTCAAGTCATACCAAAGACTAAAAAAAATGGTACTAACAGCAGCCTTGCTTGACACTCAGCATTAAGAGGTCAATGTTAGAACTGGTTGGCCTGGTGTCAAGATAATGTGACTGGGTGGGACATCATGCTACATGTCTGCAGCATGATGCCCCAGTGCTAGACATCACTATAAAATGCCACATATATGACTGAAAAATTGTTAAAGCTGCACCACACACCACCAAAAAACTTGGATTGTAGCCAAAAAATCCTGGCAGAAAGTGCTTTCAGATTTATTATAAATGATGTCAGTCTGCTTTCAAATATGACTGCTGTTACTAAAAACAGAACATACTTAAACAACTTGTTCTCAAAATCTGCTGAGCAGAATATAACATCCTGGCATAAAGGGATTTCAGATTTTAAACAATGACACTAATCTGCATAAGATAGAAAGAAAAAAAAAACTTGACCTAGGCAGCCCAACAAATTTGACACAAAGTACAAAAAGCTTCAAAGGTAAAGAAGCTTAGAGCTACACAACTGCTTACATCCATATACTCCATCTCCCATATAAATATAAACATGTGCCAATCTTTGATTTAGATACAACCAGTAAAGGAATTCAAGAAAAAAATGCAATTCACATCCATAACCATAATCATAACCAAGGCCACACAATTTTTAAAACAAAACAAAACATAACTTTAAAAGTTGCCACACCTACTCAACCACTGGGATTTTCCTGCTCAATACACACATTTATTTTCGCATTTAAATGACACCAGCACATGATGTGTTAAATTCCCATACCCTTAATAGTATTTCTTTTTGTCTTCAGTGAACTTTGTCAAGAGTTTAGAACAGTACATGTTCCAGAATTACACTCGGACTCCTCACTTATTGTTATGTGTCCTGTTATATATCATAGGCATATTTTTTTAAAATACATGTTTGGAAATCATATTAGCACAGGGTTGTCCAACATAAAGCCCACCAAAGGTTTCTATCTAACAGACCAATGTTTTATAACTTTTGCTTTTTTTATGAATTTTAATTGCACAATTTTCTCACCTGTCCTATGGGTGTGAAAAATATTGCAATGTGGCCCTTAGCTTGAAATGGTTGGTTTTATTATTGAATATGTATAAAAAATGCAGCAGTGTTTGTTTTGCATACATGTACTTGTATATTTGTCATTTTTTATATGTATGTTAATGGTGCAAGACATATATAGAAGACAGTTATCATGATACTATATAGGATACAGCAGGACTGGCAATACCCAACTGTAGACATGATACAGCAAGATTTTCAATACCTGGCTGTATACATGATACAGCAAGATTGGCAATACTCAGCTGTAGACATGATACAGCATGGCAGCTGTATATCTTCGAGGCATTGCATCACAGGATAATTATGACATCACATTTCAGAAGTTGACTAGATTTTACTAAGCATAATTTTGATTATTTACCTACTTGAAAAGTGTTTGATTCATTGGCAGGTTAAAATGCACATTTACCTGTAAACAGTGTAGATCCTGTTTGATTCACTCACAGGCTAAAATGTATGTTTACCTGTAAACAGTATAGATTCTGTTTGGTTAACTGTAAACAGCATAGAATCTGATCATCTGTACAGTAAAATTCAGATCTGAGTCACCATTATTTGCTTGCAGAGTGAGAATGAGCAGACCCTGTTTTCCCAACACATTATATGAAGGCAGATCTGGCTCTTTAGGAGATTTTATTTGTGCTGTATCAAATAAAGATAGTATTCAAAGATAGTTTTTGTATATGACCTAGCTGGACAATTCAGTTTAGTATTCAAAGATAGTTTTTGTATATGACCTAGCTGGACAATTCAGTTTAGTATACCTTGACAAATTCCCTAAATAAAAATAACTGTGCATTCTAAATTTGGACCTATCTCATTTTTAAGGGGGTGATTTTGGAGTATGGCTGACCAGTTCCCCCACTCTCTTTGAAGTTTTTTGAAGCACAACTCGGCACATGCATGGGAAATGTTTTACTGTAAACTTACCTCCAAAAGATGTAACCAACGATTATTGTCATGTTATATACAAAGATAGATTAAAAATCTATATGATTACATGAAACTCTACAGATGCAGTAGTTTGATCCTGCACAGTCCAACCTCCTGTATGGAAGGTTTTTATGAGACCATCCACTTCTTGCATCAAAAAGGCGGTGGGGTGGGGGATGATATGTATAATGGTGCAGACAACATAGAATCTTGCATATGGCTTTTAACCAGTTTGAATTCCTTTAGTTGGAACTACATAACCACTTCTGTGCTGATTTGTATCAAACATTACTACATACATATTTCCATAAATTGATCTATTTTGTATGGCAACTGCACATACTGACAACTAATTTTCTAATTTTTTTTCATTGTTTTCTGACCATATACATGGAATTGGCATTTAATGTTTCCCATCATGAATTTCATTTATGATAGCTTTTAAAAGAAAAGCATGGATTTCAATCAGCTTTGGTACATAACTATTCTTGGAAGACCTAGATTAAGTCTGATTTTTACCATTTATTAAAAATGATAATTTAATATAATTATGGCCATTGTTTGTAGCATTTTGTAATGCATTTGCATCATTTTGATTGAGACATTCTTGTTAATATTGATCAGCTTCATTACCAAATTTTCTGTCTACAGTGTAGCATAATCAAGGTTGTTCTAGCTGTAATGGTTACAATTGCTTTCAATTGTAAACTTGGACAGGGTTATGAAGATTAATACAGAATCAGTGGATCCCATACAGTCAGTGATTTGATAATTTACTTTCCAGTTATTCACATTGATTCAGTCTCAAATATACACAGTATTTCTTAAATTTGGTGACAAATAGACATTTATGAGGACATTGAACAGCTAGGGAATAGTGGTATTGAAGCTATATGTAAATTAGGCTCATTGAAGAAGAAGCAAAAATTATAGGATACATTTGTAAGAATTTGCAAGAGGAGCAATTATGGTGTTAAAGTTCCTTGAAAAATACTATACACAGTACTTTCTGTGTCATGTAGAGGCCAAAGTTCAGACTAGTTAGTCACTTCTAGGGGTAAGGTAGTAGGAGGTACATAATGAATGTGGAACTTCATTATCTGACTACACCATCAGATAAGGAGTAATAGAACCCTGTCAGTCCAGACATGTACTGAACTGTGTTATTCGTTCTCTGGTAGCCAATTAAAATTGGCAGGTGTTTTGCTTCATCTGTCGACCACTTTATCTTGGAGCAGTGACAATAAGGTGTTTTCTTGATAAAACCAAATTCAGACAGGTATAGTGTGGCCCCTGCTCTGCAATACAACTTATTCTTATATATTTGACACTAAATTGTATGTAGAAAATCCAATGGGTGATTTTTGGCACCCCAAATCAAATCCTCAAATGTCTCCAATGTCTGTTGGACATTTGATGACCACCAGAAATGGACAATTAGTGTTGATCACAGGTCCATTAGTTTTGTATAAGAAATATTGTGGGGTTTCTAGCCTCAGAGAGAAATAATTTCATTAGCTAAATATTCTAATTGGTCCTGATATAGAATTGCAGAATTTCTCTTATCTTTAGATTTCAGAGATTATGTGTTATAATTTGCAAATGATTACATTTCTAGGAGTTGGAAGGTATGCAAACTAATCTTTTAATGTCAATGAAAAATATACAATTTTTCGTGAAACAGATGATATCTGGAGGATACATTTTAGAGCTTTTAATATTTGTTAATGCAATATATCTATCATAATAATTTGATTTCTGGATAAGTTTTCCTCAGAAAAAAAATATAAGAAAATCAACATATCAGAAACCATGCCAAAAAATCTTTTCTCCTTTAAGAAATTTTTACTTTCTCTCTCAGATGGCAGATTCTTGTCAAGGTGTCAATTTCTGTTAGGTGAGACAGGTACTTCTGCATGAACTACTTGCAAAATCTACCACCTGATAAAATCTTGGATTTTTTTTAAAGGAGATATACAGACATTTTAATTTTGTTTCAGTTTTGCACATGTCACCTTATGTATTTTTAAAAATATATATTATACAGAAGTAATAATAAGCTTACATTTTGTATTGTATCTTGTTTTACTTAACTGTATATTTATTTGAAAGGCTTTGTCTTCCTAAATTTGTGCAATTCAGTTTGAAATTGTTGAATTGAACCTTGTATTGGCATGTAAAATACTATGTAAAATACATACACCTTCTATCTCCTTTTTTATACATATTTCACAATCACATAGTTTTCATGAGAAAAAAAAGAACCACTTGCATTCAGTTAATAAGAGAAATAAATGTTGAATTCATTTTGAATTAGTAATTACAATTAAAGCTAAAGCACAGTCATCAGTGCAAAGCTTAATGACATTCCCAGGGTGCTATGGGCCAGTATAATATCACCATCAGTTGTTTTTATTGTTTGGACCTTCCTTCATTTGTTGCTTTGTAAATTAATAGCTTCAGAATAGATTGCTTGCATGCAATCAAAACATTTCTCTTTTTCCTACCAGTATTTCTTTTTATCACTCATATTATTTGTATGGATTTTAATGCCAGTATTCACAGTATTTGTGGGGTTTTTTGGGGCCTCCTCCACTTGTATGAAATATGCATTGAATGGAAAGTGTATGAAATATGTTGAATAACACAATGAAATATGTTGAATAACACAATGAAATATGTTGAATAATGTAATATACTATGCAAGAAGCTTGAATACTGCTTATTTCATGTCTGATGGACACAAATGTGAGACTCTATGCTTGAATATTAGAGGATTCATGCATGTTATTAAAGTTATACTTGGCATAGTCCAGGAATTCAGAGGAAATTAGTTTTTATTAATCAAATTAATGAATAAACAGTGATGTTCTGAAGGCAGTAAGGAGCCTTTTCTCTGTCTGGCATATACATGTACTACATAAATTTAGGAGTGCACAATTTTTTTAAAACCATAAAAATCAGTACCCATGTAAATAAATGCATAAACATTTTACATAACTTTGTTTTTATCATGCCAATGATATTTATGGATGTAGATTTATTACATATCAAAAAAGAATTTAGGGAAAATCCATTTTGTAGAATTTGCTCTGTGTAATAAAATATAACAATTAACATAGTCATAGTATGTAAAAAAAAACATAATCTGATGTTTTTTATTCTACCATTCAGCAATGAAATCACAAATATCAGTCTTCATAAGTTATACATGTATTAGGTCCAAAGTAAAATGAAGGAGATTTTGGTTTCCAGTGTCAATTTGAGATTCAGTGCAGGAGATTTGGGTTTTCAGTGTAGATTTGAAATTCAGTACAGGAGATTTGGGTTTCCAGTGTAGGTTTGAGATTCAGTGCAGGAGATTTTGGTTTCCAGTGTAGATTTGAAATTCAGCACAGGAGATTTGGGTTTCCAGTGTAGGTTTGAGATTCAGTGCAGGAGATTTGGGTTTCCAGTGTAGATTTGAGATTCAGTGCAGGAGATTTGGGTTTCCAATTATAGACACTATACTTTGTTTTTTTTATATGCCCCTCATAAGATGGATTTTAGGGTCAAAATAGTCATGGTCATTTCACAATAACTTGAGTTTCCAGCATCTACTGTTAGGAAACTTTGTGGATAACTTGCACTTGGGATAATAGAAAACAATACAGATTTTGGTGTTATACTTTTGAATGAAAGAAGAAAAAATTGTTTCCATGCAAGATCTTAAGTTCTATATGACCTACTTGAACTATTTTTACTGGTTGGCTTTTATTTGGGCTATGAAAGAAGTCTATTGCTTTTGAGGTCAAAGGTCATTAATGAAATAAAGAAAAGTGATTTTTGCATGAAAATTTCAGTTATCTGTATACAGTGTAGATGAATAATGAACAGTGGGTGGGTGTGCTTTTTATTTTGCTCTCATTAAGGTTATATGACAATAGGATTATAGCTGGTTAATCAAACATAGTCTTAAAGCACAGCAGTATTTACATTTGAACTTGATGAAGAAATTGTCCTCATCAGCTTAAGTTCTTGCTGAAAGAAAGATTTTGCATGGTATATAATCCCTTTTTAGAAAACAAATACAATAACATAAAATTTCACAAATATATGCTATTTGTTTTTTTTTTAAAAAACTTTATTGGCCTCCATGCTGAGTGATTGGGAGTTTTATTGATTTGCCAGGAATCACAAGATATGGAAGATATTGTCATGTATGTTGAACTTGTTATCCACATTTCAGTTTAATCAGTTTAATGCAAAACACCATGTATATAACTAGTAATACATCATCTTTAAACTATATACAAGTACAAGGTTCTGAGGGAATGCACTGATAATATTAGTCTAGCTAAATGCTATATTGAATTTGATAGGCAAACCAAATCTGACTAGGGATTCCAGTAAACACCTGTCCACTGTTACACAGATAAAGATGAAAAGTTAACAATCATATTCCAGGTACATTTAGCTCAACTTGCCTTCATTTAAGGTTAAGGGAATTTAGGCTAGGGTCCTGTCTGTTTTGCACTCAGTCCATCACTGTTAGCCCGGTGACTGTTTGCACTGTCAGTTCATCACTGTTAGCCCTGTGACTGTTTGCACTGTCAGTCCAGTCCATCAGCAATTGCTTGTTACAGCTCTGGAGTTAATATTTCTTATCCAATTTTAGTAAAACTTGGAATGTGCTTTTGTATAGGTATCCGACAAATTACATGATTTTGACTTGGAGGAATTTTGTGTTAATGTGATTCATGAATTCTGAGACTAAAATATAATGTTATTATTTGTCTAAAATGAACAATTTGGACTTTGTAAATGGCTAAACTGACTGGTATTAAGGCATTGAAATCGAAACTCGAAAAAGCATTGATCACATAAGATGGGGTGGGGGTAGCTGTATCATTAAAGTCTGGGACAATTTAATATGAGCAAGGTCCCTTAATAAGCTGATCTTGCACTTAATTGGATAACTGTACTTTTACTCTGGAGACCATATTTCCTTCCAATCATATTTTGATCAACCTGGAATATATGCTTACATCATTGACAATTTGAATAGTAAGCAGATCCATGCATATGAATGAGGTGATTTTGCTTCTGATTGTTTAAGCCTGTTACCCCACTGGAAACCATATTGCTAATTGGATTTTGATGAACTTCAAATACAAGCTTATTTCATAAAGGTATTGGATGAGGTTGATAATGAGTGAAATCTACTTATAATATTAATGAGATTTTGCATCAATTTACTAACCATGTTACCACTCTTGAGGCCTGGTCTTTCTGATCCAGTTTTGATCAGACTTAAATTTTATACAATGCCTTGATATATTACTCAGATCTCAGATAGGTTTAATAATGAGTGAGTTTTACAGCTAATAATGAGTTAGATCCAGACCTAATTATATGATCTTGCATCTGATTGGCTGATTACTACTCTGGAGGCCAGATTTCTGATCTATTTAGATCCAACTTGGAATATATGCATACATCATTAGGTTTTGTGTGCTAATTGAGATACATTCATAAGAATTAGTTAATTGGCTGAGCTTGTTATCACTCTTGATCAAACTTGACATATTGCCTTGTATCATTAAGAGCATGGATGGGTTTCATAAAGGTATTTCCAAACATATTCATGATGTCATTTAGTATCAGATATTAGGCATGTTATCATTCAGGAGGTAATATTTGTAATCTGGCTTCATTAAAACTTGGAATATTTGTCATCACAGTCTTGGGCTGTTTCAAGGGAGATAATGTTCACAGAATGTGTTCTTACATTAACACATAAGCAGGTTTAGTTGAATGGTCAACTGTATAGTTAAATAAGATATGTGAGTGATAAAATTCCCAATTTGGCCTCTTGTTATGACTTCTTAGTTCATATATGATTGCTAAAAAATATGGTGTCATTAAGGCAAAATTGCTTTTGGTGATGTTTTTCACAAAATGTCCCTAAAATTAATCAGTTGGTCTCTTCAACCAGGACAGTTTGCAAAAGATATCAGGTGAAGGCAAAGCTTATTTTGCATGTGACCCATTGCATGCCAGAGTAAATTACTTTGAATCTACCCTTACATATAGCTGTCTGTTGCAGATTGGAATTATAAATAAAATCTTATTATCCTTTGAGCTATTACTGTTGTTTTTCTGAACCAGCATAAATATTAATGAATTACTAATGCTTTTAAGTTTTCCAGTCTGTTTGAACCAGTAATATATCAAGGCATTATTCTGAAGAGTTAATTTTATAGAAAAAGGTAGCCTGATTGGTTTTGTTTTAAATCTATGTATGACAGTTTGCAGTAGTGTTGTTAAGCAAGCCATTGAAATTTTAGTATTTTGGTGAAGTCAGGCATTGAATCAGAATTTAAATTAACACTATCACAAGTTATTTGTAGATACAAGAACATATAATTTTTGTCATAAATCCAGTCAGGTTGCAGGAGGGTTGTTAAAAAATTCACTTACCCAACTTGAAATAGAGAATGGACTTTCCCAGCGATAGAGCAACATTTACAATCATGTTCATGATCCAGTGCTGATTAAGGGCTGACCTGCATTTTGTTTGATAAAGAGGAAAATTTTGCCAACTTTTTTCATTGGAAATCCATAGTTCTGCAGGTTTCCAAATCTTTTGATCAAGCTCATACAAACACTTTGCTGTCACTCTTCAAAATTAATAAACACTTACCAGAGGGAGAGCAGATTGATTTCAGTTTGTAATTACTTATAATTGTTGTTCGAAAACCCACATAACAATTTCATCAAATTACCTTTCACACAATCAAATTCAGGCCATTAATATCATCAACTTTCATATTTCCATAATAGCTGTTTGAGAAAGAGTTTATTCTCGGTGAGTAAAATACTTTAATATTTGCATCACTGGGCAGGTAATTTTTCAGCCCCTGAAGAAGCATTACACATGAAGATGTATCATTTTCCAGGTTTGTTTTCAGTAGCATCTGCTACTGCTTGCAGAATGTGCATCTAGCTTTTTTTGTCATGTCCAGCTATCCTGAGAAGCTTGTTAGCAAGAAATCACTTGAAACAAATTTGTATCACCATGCTTTCATACTAACAGGTGTGCAAGAGTGGACTCCCTCTCCAGGACCATTTAAGTTCTACTTCTCTCAGCTTGGTTTGATGCTATTTAAATAGAGAATGCAATAATGTTTCTTCTGCTAGATAAATAAATGTATACTCACCAAATATATTTATATATATATATATATATATATATATATATATATATATACACACACACACTTAGCAAATAAATATATATATATATATTCCCCTTTTCTTTTGTACAGGTATTTGTACCTGTGATATTTCATTTTATGAGGAAACATTTCCCACAATTTTGAAAGATCTTAGCAGTTTTTGTCTCTTAAGTTCCAATTATTACAAAATTAATATTTTCTTCTCCAATACCTTTTTTTTCCTAGTGATATATATTGATAGTTACATGTTGGAGTAATTGTGTTCATGGAATAAAAGAAGGATCAGCTTAGTCTGATTAACCTACTATATATATATATATATATATATATATATATATATATATATATATATATATATATATATATATATATATATATTCTACACATCTTCAATGTTAGTACATATTAAAAGTGAACCCAATCACAATTGTTGTGTACAAGTCCAGGGAAAAAAATAAAATCTCATAGAATTTACATAAATCCATATTTTTCCAAATCTTGCTGTTATACACTTTGAAAGTATCATAGAAATGGTTGTTGATATTCTTGTTGTAGATTGTAACATATTTTTAGACTTTGTTTTGAAAAAAAAAATGAAAAACCAGTCTGAGCTCTAGGGCTACCTTAATTTATTGTATGATATCTGTAGCACTTAAGCTTTCAATTTTTAAAAAAATTTTCGTCCCCTGCAGATACAAGATTCATATAATAGAAGATCACACAAAACAAATTTGACAGTAGAATGACAGTGCTTTTTTTTACAAAGCAAATATGTTAACTGCAATATCATTAATAGTATTTTGTGTTGTTAAACATTATCTATGTACACCTGCTTAGAATATAATCCAAGTGGAAGTTTTTATGTCAATCCTTAAAGATTGTCTGGTGCCTGCATGTTTTATCATGTAATGGTGACTATAAGGAACATTGCAGGAAATCCTGCTGTCTAATAGCTAAGATTCATGGGTAATTATCCAAGCAAATGGATTAATAAACTGATTTTTCCCTAGAAGCATTACCAGTAGCCATGGTGCTTCATTACCATTTTTGTTGTCTAATTTCATATGTGATGTCACTGATCAGTACTCTGAATTAATTAACAGATCAGCATCACTGATCACAAAGGTGGTAGAATTAATACTTCACTAATCTTTGCCTCATATTCTGTTCATGTTTTTTAAGTTCCTTTATTATTCATGTTATTCATGTTCAGTAACTTCTTTCCTGGAGTTAAATTGTGGTAAGGTTCAATAAAATATTTTGATGTCTCATAAGTTATACATAGAATGAAGCAGCAGGATTCACAAATACTGTAATGTGCTGCAATTTTTCAAGACAAAGGAGATAATCCTTCTGTATGTACATTTGATTGGTCCTACTTTTTTTAGACATTCAGTTTTCAATAGAAACAATGAGCCTGCATATACATAGAAAGTAAATGCTGTCTTCTGTATCTAATGTATTGTTGTCTTGTTTTAATATTTTTCTTATATACCAAAATGATAAAGTAAAGCAGTTTATGGGTTCAAAAGATTGGTCATCTGCATGTACATTTGATTGGTCATCTGTACATTTGATTGGTCATCTGTATGTACATTGATTGGTCCTTTGTATGTTAATCAAACAACCTTGGATTTTATGAAATGTTAAGAGTATTGGAAAATGACCTTAAGATGCTTTTTAAGATTTAAAGTTTTTTTTATCAGATTTGAAATGCTAATTCCTAAAAATTTGTAACAAAGTTCCAAAGGAATATATTCACTTGGCAGTTGATGGCAAGTCCCTCATTATTTGGTGCCAATAAAATTTACCCAAGGGCAATGATGGTATTAATTAAGGCAAGACCATGTGTCACTCAGTTCCCCTGTTCTGGTAGTTTCCTGAAGAAATCTTTCACCACAGCTGGAGCTGTCAAATCATATCAACTTTGAGACTTCTCTGCCATTTTGTTTTGGCTCATGTTCTTGACTTTTCATAACTTTGGATTAATTTCTGGTATTTATTTTTTATTATAATTTCTACATAATTCATAACAGAGACAATGTATTTCAGATACAGCCCAAAGTTAAAAAAAACTAGTTATGCCTTCAGTGAAAAAAGTTTTCTCTGCATATTTGATGAAAATGTCACTGAGAAATCAATATTTGTCCACTTGTATGACTTTTTTTAATCCATGTGAAAACTATTATAGTGTCAGATAGACACTGTTTATCAAAGTCTGCATGGCAAGCATGAATTTCATCTTGAGATTACAGCCTTTCAGAGTTATTGATATTGATAGAGATTTACAAGTACCACTTTATGATTGCATGTCTAGATATTTCATAAGGAAATGGGCCAACAGAATTAATTGGATTTGCATTCAAATAGCCTTATACCTTGCCCAGATTATTGGAATTTATTTTGCCATGTCTTGCAGGCAATTTACAAACTTTTTAATGCCATTTATCAAAGTAACCTTAAAAAAAATATATATGCCAGAAGAGACTTTTTGCCATTACTACTGAATGTATATCAATCATAAAGTCATATGATTTATTTTCTGTGCAGTATGCCATCTATTGCTTTTGTATCTTTTGTGAAGCTAAACAATAGTAACTACTCCCTCCTTTGCTTGCTTGGTTTTATCCATAGCCAAATGCAGTTTATTTGCTTTATCAATCAATACTGCACTAGTATCTTGAATTGCTGTTAATCTTACCTGAGGTACACCTACAGGTTAGGCTGTTGTCTGTAATCACAGGTGAACTTGAAAGCTTCCTGTGCTTACCTGACTGTTTCTTTCTACAGGTACTACAGCAAGAGATTGAGTCCCATTCTCGAATTGTCTCTGCAGTGCTAAAGCTCAGTGAACGTCTTCAGAAGGATGATGATGCATTTGAACGTGAAGCTCAGCGTGACAGCGTGGAGTTGTCTGCCCTTAACCTTGAACGTCGCTGGCACACCATCTGGTTAAAGTCCCTAGAGTGGCAGTGTCGTCTGGAGGATGCTATCAACAGAAGAAAGGTAGACTGTCATTCTTCTTTTACTCTTATTATGTTATTGTCACAGTTTGTGTGTTGCATTTCGACAGTGATGGTAGCAACAAGAAAAAGATAATATTTATGCAAAAGTCAAAAGCAGGGTTGCAGATTGAGTTGGATTGTAAGTTTCCAGCAGCATTTTGTACTATGTCCACCAAATTTGACCAGTGTGTGCCATCATGGACACACTTTTCAATAGAAGAAAGTTTAAAAATATGCCAGTGACATTTTCTTAAGTGGTGCCAGAAATGGTTAGAGTTGCTAAAAGTGATTAAAATTGTAAGATGACAATGAAAATCCATTTTATATTAATGTATCTGGCAAAGAAAATTTTCAAGGTTTGTGTTTGTAAACCAAGTTGCAATGTAAAGTCCTTAACAGCTGTTATAACATATTTTCTAGGTTAACATGACACCTTCAGCAAGGAAAATCCAATTTATATTGTGGTTAAATTAATATCAAAAGAGACTAAATGTGTGCATGTAATGAATAATTTATTAACTTGAAAATTAAAGTAATTCAGAAAACATCAGTATTTATTATAATAAATGCTGGTTGATAAGAAGTGAACAATCATGTTATTCGAGAGCAATATCCAGATTGGAAATGTTCATGCTACAGCTTGTTCAGGTTAAGCAGATAGTCAAACATGTTAATATTTTCAGGAGTTACTTAAGTACATGATAAAACATTTATTGCAATAATGTAAGTGTTCATGGAAAAAAGCATATTTTTTTTCAAACAACAAAGTTCAGATGGAAAAATTATGATATTTATTTAAAACTACTCATGAATTATGTACTGCTATTGTCCTTTGTTCCTTTAAAACATTGTGTCCCTCAGATTTGGAGGGTGGGGGATGATTCTCCTCATGGGATCTTGGATGCATTGTAATTGTGTTACAGTGGCGTCACTAGGGTTGGTGTTACCCAGTGTGGTAACTGTCACCTCCATGTACCTCCTTTCTGCACAAAAATTAAAAAATTATACAGACAGTCATTTTGGTATCACCCACTTTGATGGTGTCACCCTATGCAGTCTGCACCCCCCTAGTGATGCAACTGTTGTGTCATTCACAGAGAAGGCATTGTGTTATATTGAACTCTTTATATACATCTGCCCATAACTTTTGTTCCACAAAGTGGGTGTTTATGTTGAGATAACTTCAAAATTGAAGTTATTGTAACTTATATTTGATTACTGTTTCAGAAAGTAATTCATGGGGTTCTCAATACAATGATGCTTTGATTAATGCTCTTCTGGGCATGTCAGCTTATTACAGTTTGTTATATAACTTAATGATACTGGCAACAATGCCTTTCTCATTGGCAGTGTCAGTAATGCTAAAATCTTGAGTTGAAGTTATGTGTTAAAGTTTGTATAAGACAGATATATTAGCATATAGATGCAAGGGAAATTGGAGATTTTTTTATAATTCTTGTTGGTATCCCTGTGTCTATATAAAGATTTGAATATGGCAGAAAAATGGGTTATGATGTGATTTCAGCTTACATGGTAGCAAGGCCAGTTGAACCTATAATCCAGCAACTGCCATTCTTATTTGATATTGTAAGCTTTTTAGAATCAACTTGACCAATTTTAACCAAATTTTGCAGTGCATTCTGAAAGGGAGAGCATTCAAATTTGTGGACATAATGTTGATTCACCATCAGAAATGACCACCATTAATAAGAATAAAAGCATTTTATATGATGTCTTCTCAAAATTCACTGGACTGATTTTAGTTCAGTTTTGTAAAGGGCATTCATGGATGAAGGATTACCAGATTAGCACAACTATGGCTGATCCATTTAAAGGTATGCCTACCATTACTAAACATTACATACATCACTCATACACCAGTCATCCACTGCTAAAACAAATTTGATCAAATTTTATAGAAAGCATCTTTTTACAAATGCCATTAAATATAACTATCATTATTTTTAAAAAATTAAAAATTTTAATGACTTCTAACTACTGAACAGATGGACTCTGACAGAAGGCATCCTGACATCAAGGACTTTCATGGTCTGTGGTCAAATAGGAATGCCATCACTAAGAATAATGAAACCTTTGCATTGTTTCTTTTCAAAAGCTGTCAACAGAATTTGACAGAAGCATCCTGGAAAAACTGGCTTCCAGGTCAACACAAATGAGGCTGATCTGCCATCTTTTTGACAGCTATTAGGAAACATATACAAACATTGAAACAAACTTAATCTAGGGGAAGAAAAACAAATTGCATAAAGTACTTACAATATTTTTGATTGAACCTTTGCTTTTGTGTCATAAAAATTAATGGAGATACAAAAATGGAGAACCTCAAAAGAATTGTCTTTAAAAGATATGCAGTCATCAACATGGTCAAAAATGTCAGTAAAAACAACTGACCCAGATTTCTTCATTACCTCTTGCATTGTATATTTGTCAGCCAGGTAAGCACATAGGTCCACCAGGATCTCTTGTTCTCAAAGTGAGGCATTCGATGGCTGTATTGTCAGGTTTGTTTTTAATTGTTGAAATAGTATTTTTCATTTCCTTTGCATTAGTATGTCTGATTATATTGATGGAGAAAGAAATTATTGTGAACAAGTATCCTAATGCTTCCTGATGATGTCACTAGCAGATGATATTTTGTCCATTTTGCCTGGACATTGGACAACCTGGCAGTTTCTGCTATATGTGATCAACTAAATTTTCCAATTTTAACAAGGCACACTGAAGAAAAGTCAACTTTTGAATCACAAATATAGATACTAACACAAAGCTTGAATTGTATTCTGTTTATGTAACTTTCGTAAAAGTATCTCCAGATTTAATGAATTTATTTCAACTTCCAAAATACCATATAGAGTCAAGGGTAAATCTGCCAGCTGTCCACAAATATGGCGGTTGATGACGTCATTTGGGAAACTGTCTATATGTAAGTGAGATAGACATTTTTAAAAAGATCATAAAACTGAATTTAAGCACTCATACATGAATTGATATTGATTTTCACCATAACACAGCATGCAGTCCACATGCAAATAGGCTTTGTAAATGTTGTTATTATTAGAACAACTCCCAGGTTACTATGTAAACACAGTGTTGTGACTTGGAATAGATTAAATGATCCAGTCTATATTTAGAAAAAAATACTCTCAAGGCTTTCTGAACAACCAGCAAAACTAAAATAGCCAAAATCAAAAATTACCATCTATATTCGATTGCAAGTTTAGCCCAACTGCAAACAACATAGACACTGATCATAAAAATATACTAGAAGATCAGGGGCTGTTCTAAGGATTATTCCTACAAAAACTGCACACACTTGGATCAGGCAATGGCAGATCTGGGCTTGTATAGTTTGCATTTGGACTGGCCTTGTAAGTGAATACATATGCAGTTGATGTTTACATTTGGAATGGCAATACAATCATGCATCATATTTGGAAGAGTCATACACAGTCAATAAGTATTTTTTTTAAAGTTTCATTAAAAAAATGCTTCTTATGTTCAATATTTGCTAGATTACATTTGATAATAAAAATGGAATTGCAAGATGTATGAATTGAAAACTGGGGTCAGAATTCATTCCTATGATTTTAGTGAAGAAAGAAACAGTTCTAGAATGGCTTGAGCAACAGGGAAAATTTGTTTGGATTTATTGTGTCATTGAAACTTTCAGGGGCTGATTATGTTTGTTTGCTTTGTCACAACAATGACTGAGGATTGTATGCACCTCTGTTAGTACTAGACCCATGCAAGAAATAAACATTAATGTGACCTTCATTTTACTAGCATTTGATAGGTTTTTGTTTGCACATGAGAATGTGGGGTTTTTTTTAATTTTATGTTGTTGTTGGGCTTAATGCCATTTTTCAGCACACGATAGGCTATTCATGGCTGCCAGTATTAATGGTGGAGGAAGAAATCACCACCAACCCACCATAAGCTACTGGCAAGCTTTCTCACATATCCACACTCACCGAATCCTAGACTCAACACAACACACGCAGACAGAGGTGAGATGGCAGTGATCCGTAATGTAATGGACGTAGCTTTAGACCACTCCTTTAGACCACTAGACCAGGTCCCTTAATTTTTATGTAATTACTGTTATACTTGGAATCATAAAACTGATGGGAGTATGCATTTTGATGAGAACTCTAATGTCATAAAAGTAGGTCATTTTGACTCATATTTCATGTTTCACTGACTAAAATTTTGTGTTATTAATGCTTATTCTTCAATCATAAGCTTGATGATTTTATACACCTGTTACCATCACACCTAAATATATACATAAAAGTCAGTGTGTTTTACATTTCACCTTTTCCTGGCTTTGGTAAAGTATTTACCTTCTGTACATTTGACATTGTATGGCTTTGGTAAAGTATTTACATTCTGTACATTTCACATTGTACTGGCTTTGGTAAAGTATTTACATTCTGTACATTCTGTACATTTTACTGGCTTTGGTAAAGTATTTACATTTCATATATTTCACATTTTACTGGCTTTGGTAAAGTATTAACATTCTGTACATTTCACATTTTACCAGCTTTGGTAAAGTAGCAAATAGATTCTTTTCATTCTCTGTAATACCATGGTATTTAGAATCATGGAGTTTTTTGAGGGATGCATCTTGTTAAGCCAAACACCATCATTTCAATTATAGGTCATTGTGATCTGTATTTTATACAGTACTGGCTTTTTTCATGTTTGATATTCATTTTTTAAGTACTTTTTATGCTGTAATCATGAAATTCATTATATGTATCTGTTAGTATTGCATCCTTACAGCAAAGGAATATATAACTTACTAATATTTCATCTTTTACTGGTTTTGTTTGCATTTAGCTCCTGATCACATTAATTTCTAACATATACATACTATCATAGGATCATGAAAGCAAGATGAAGGGATGCATCCTGCAAAGTTCAGTATTGCAAGAGAGTCTCTATGACCAGTATTTGATGCTTTAGTGACTATGTTGAAATATTGTATGTAGAGTTAATATACAGGGTACTGTTTATGTTCTAATCATGAAACTTGATGATTTGAAGGCAACTCCAGCAGTTGCACTCAAACAACCAAAGAAGGTCACTGCGATCTTAAGCCTGGGTATTTTGTATTAGCTGGTGATTACATAGATTTAATCCATTCTTTATTCATCCTAGATTACACAGAAGGCCCTTTATAACCTGTGATGTTGGAAGCATGAATAAATCTTTTTATTTAGTTGTATTTTTTACATAATAAGGACTATGCATTTTATATTGTTGTAGGTTACCCACAGTTGGCTAAATGTATTGTACATTAATTAGAACATTGGTGGGAATTAAATGAATGAACTGCATGTTCAAGCTTTTCATAGAGGCCTCGTTCTAATTAGTGACATGGAAATTACTGATAAATAAAATTATCCATGTTGTACTGGCTGACAATTCCGGGTAGTCTTTGGTTGACCTGTTTGGGATTCTTGCCCATATGCCAGGTACATCAGAGCTCAAGAAAAGCCCTTAAAACTTTACCTGCTTCCTTGTCCCTGAGATGAGTAGATGCAGATCTTCACTTTGAGAATAAATAAATAAATGCATTTCCTACATTTTTGATGTACCAAAAGTTCATCATCACTTAATTAGTGTCCTTAATTCATATTAATTACTTTTGCCTTTTTTGCTGTCAGTATAGGACTAATAGGAACACCTAGTCGCTTTCAACAAATATTTTTGTTATTTTGGTGGAAAGGCCAGAAAACATTCCAGTTCTTCCAGAACTTGTCACCAAGAAAATGGATTTATTTATTTAGTAAGAGTATAGGCTGTATAGTAGAAAAGAAAAAAGGAATCAGAAGAAGAAATGAAGATAGATACAGGCATGATTTTTTTTCTCCATTTTAAAACAGAATTCTGCTTTTCTCCTGACTTGAATCAGATTTTTCTTGATATAGTCCATTTTTTATACCATTATATGATCTCCAATCCATTCTATTTTTAAAAAATGGTCTATTTGGTCCCATTCCACAATGACCCTTATAAAGTATTTGTTCTATATGTTAGTTAGCACATGACTTATACAGAGTATTCTGATTGGTCAAAAGTTTAATTTCATCCAGTGAAGCTTCATGTAATGGAAACTGATGGCAATAGAGAGAAAAAGCATAATTGCAAAACATGGCATCCCATTGAGTTATTGAGAGAAACCATGACATGAAAAGTTTAGATAAAGGTTTTAAAAAATGTGTGGAAATGGGAATAGCTGCAGCAAAAAGTTGATGGAAATTTAGTTTGGGGAGGACCCCAAAACACCCCATCAAATTTTTTCAGATTTTTTATGGAAGACCAAAATCCTGTCTGAAGATGAATGTGGAAACACAGGAAATACAACAGGAGCAAGTAAGAGTGATGAAAGAAGAAAAAGTCAGCTACACAGTTCTTGTCATTCCACCTCATTTACTCTCACTCATAGCAATGCAACAGAGAAAAGAAAAAAGAAATGAAAACAGTAGTACCTATGGGTTGAACACAACAGTGCCATTGACATTATGTTTTCCCACTATTGTCAAAAATATTTGAACATTGCAAATGAAATATCTGTTGTCTTTATTAGACATGGTTCAGGAGGTATATATTGAGAAGACAGTCTACAGTTGGTACAGGCAGTCAACAAAGCATCAACTATGTGAAGACACATATGGCTATATGTCATATACATCAAGTTGTAAATTAGGGCAGCTTGACTAAGCTCTCTCAGAGATGAAAACAAAACTGGACAAAATTAAAAATTTTGAACATTTACTCATTTTACTGCAGTGTTCTGTGTTGCTACAAATAATGTAGTCTGTTCCAATTTCCTAGAACGCTGTGATCTTCAAAAATAAAAATAAAAAATGGTGTAGATTTGGATACAATGTACAGAAACTAAGACCATTGTAAACTGTGTTACATGTTCCATTAAGTGAAACTGAGAAAGTAAAATAAGTAAAATGCTGGCTCAACTGATACGTCTGTCATCATTGAGCAAAAGACAGTTTTCTTAGACATCAGTCTGTTATACAGCTTGTAGATGTTGCTAATCTAACATCAGCAGATGCAGATGGTGTCTTGAAAAGAGTTGTCAGTGGTTTGAAACTGTTCATGAATCATGGTCAGTCCTGAAAGAGATCATTGTAAGATGTAATTTTAATGAGATGGCTGTCATGCTAGTTATTTTACATTGTGTGGCACCCAAACTTGAATACTAGATTACCTTTCAAAATTTCAAGAAACAATGAACAAAGTTATAGACTGTCTCCATTTGGATTGCAGAAAACCTGTCGGATAGCCATTCAGCACAGAGCTGAAGAAGAATGATACCCAATTGTTGTGCATCATTTATATCAAACAATGGATGTTGGCAAGGAGGTGGTTAGAGCCAAACACAAGGGATTTTGAAATAATCAAGCTCAGTAAGGTTTCTTGACTTCAGGATAGGCTCAGTTCTCTCTGACCTAGCAAGTTTTCTAGTAGAACAATTTAAAACTGTACTTCGAGAATTTGTCACTAAATTCAGCTTAGACTTTTCTACTACAAACTTTGAAACAGCTAATGAGATTTTCCTCACTAATGCAATGAAGTACATCAGCTTTTCCTGTAAGTCACCTTTTAGCAATTGACCATTCCATGTGGCCCAAACTGCCAGCTATGGATCTGATGAAATTCAAGGACTGATTTTTTGTTTCAACTACAACCAGTTGATTCCAAAGAAGAGAAAATACGCCTGAGTTGTTAAAATTAATGTTAAACAGACAGAAAGACATCGAGCCATATTATTTCTACTTATCACTCTTGAGGGTAACCAAAAACTTTGAGCAGTATTTTGGTTCTGGTGATGATTGTTTGTTTTGTCTCCAGGCATAGCTAAGTGTGACAAAATGTTTTTCAGGTACAAAAACGATCAAGACAAAGCTCAGAAACTGACCCATCTTATGAGAATCTTGAGCATAGAAACTTCTGTCTTGAGTTTTGAACCCTGCTCTATCTTTTATCCAGTGGTTGGCTTTGATTAAACCAGCAAGACATACAAAAAGAAAGCATGGAAAAAAACCGATAAATCAATCCCATGAAATCTCTGCAACCACTGATGATCATCCACAGCTTCATACACCTGATGATGATCTAGATCTGCCATTTTGATGCTGTACAACAGGGGTGCATGATACGTGGTGATCAACTGGTCATCACAAAGTCAGTGTGAGTAAATAGCATAGCATAAAAAAAAATAGATGTCAGCCTATATATGTTATGCATTTTTGTGGTAGGTAGATAATTTTGGCTTGGTCATTTCATAAGTAGCTGGCATGCTGAAAAATGTGCACCCTTTGCTCAAAAACCTTACTTTGGTTCTGACTAAGACTCCCAAGTCACATATCAGTGCTTACTCAAACTTTGATAAAGACTACATTTGTGTACTTGATTCTGCCTAAAACAACTTGAAAGTTCATTGTCCTATGCTACTGTTCTCATTTTGCTTGTTTTTACAGATCTCTGCTCTTATATTGTGGTAGTCTGGGTCCATAACCAACCAACCACATTATGTACCAAACCACACTATTCTCAATATTATACAGAAATGCAATATATTGAGAATATTATAATATATGGTATAGGAGACACTATCAAAATTTGTTTAATAATGGTGTGTTGAAAAAAAAATAAAGATATAAGACTTTGTTTCACTATGTTTTATTTCAACCCATATTGTAGTGATTTTGGTTATGGGGACCATAGTAGTGGTCTTACATCCAGAATTGCATTATTACAAAGCACATTAAAATGTTGATGTAGTGTGCAATTCTTTCACCAAGGGATGAGTGCATAATGTGCTTTCTCAAACAGAGTTGATCTTGTAGCCAAAAAATGGAAAATCAACATTTTGCTTGTTTCAACATCTTTGTTTATGTCCACTCCCATTTCAGAGATGGTCTGAATTCTCAACATGACAACAAGGTTCTTGATGGTTCAGGAAATAGGTTTTTGAGAACAGTACAAAAAGAATCACAAGAACATTACTCTTGGGTTAGAAACATTCTCATATTGTTCCCAAGAATTGATCAAAGCCTGTGACTTTCATCCAGTAAAATCTTACTCATTATGGTAGACAGTGATAAATCTTCTGAAACGGGTTTTAATAACAATGATTTTTTAAAAAAATCTTTGGGTTTTAGCTTTACTAATCATGGAGTTTGAATCCGAACCAAATCTACCAAGAGTTATAAAAATTTTATTAGCAGCTGCCCTTGGCATTAATAGGTTAGTGTTAGGACTGGTTGACCTGGTGTCAGGATAATGTGACTGAGTAGAATGTGATTCTATGTGTCTGCTAGTCATCACCATAAACTACCCCACTGCATCAATTTGACTTAAAAATTGTTAAAGCTATGTTAAGAATCCTAATCACTCACACAAACTTATGCACACACAAGAAGAGTTTATTGGATGGTTTGTCATACATATATTATCTATCCATCTGTTACAACAGGTTTGCTTGTACTACTTTTCCAGAACTACTTGGAGGATTGCTATGAAACTAGTCACACATATTCATTTCATTCCTTGGTCTAATTAGTCCTAAATGAAAATTGTGCTTCGTGAACATATAATATAGCCTCCAGTGTCCATCTTGACAGTCTTTGTTATTGCTGTTCTCTTAAATTAATGACCATATCAGCATGGATTTTCTCTTCAAGACTTCTTCAATGACATGTAGTTTATCCTAAATAAAAATGGTACTAGTCTCATATCCAGTATAGCCACCATGGTAGCCATCTTGAAGTTATTTTTATTGCTACTCCATGATTGAATGGTCATATTAACATGGAATTTTTACTCAAGGACCTTTCGTTTTTATCAAGTTGGCTCTGAATGAAAAGGGTGCCAATCCCACATCCATTATCACTGCTACAGCTGCCATCTTGAGAATTATGCTATTGTTATCCTTATGAATGACATGTTTTCAATCCAAAATATTGGACTGATCTGATGTTTAATATGGTCACCACGATGGCTAGCTTAATAATATAATTGCTACAGCTCATAAATAGATGGTCATACAACATGTAGTTTTCCCATAAAGACAATGATGTCTAGTTGGTCATAAATAAAATGATGTCTGTCTGAAGTCCAGTATGGCTGACTCATTGGCCTCATTGTTGGTCTTGAAAATTTTGATCTTTATGACAGAAAATGCTTAATCTACATTAAAATGTTCATTAACTTTTTACCTCATGTTAGCAGTTTTGGAGTCTACTGCATTCCATATAGAATCATTTAGGTAACAGATGTTCTGTGTATAGCACATTGTGCTTGGTGGTTTGGTATATGTATATCAACCTACTATACAGTGACAGATGGTACAAGATTATGCATAACTTTTGATTAGAAACATTTATTTTAAAAAAATAAGTTTCATTCATTGTAGATCCTGCATAAAGATCCTGTATACATGTCCAGGCATTTAGTCTGGTTGCATTCTCATTTTTGTTCAGTTTGAATAATTGTAACAGTACAAAAGGTACATAAGGATGCTATATTTAAATTGTCAGATATATTCAAGAAAGGCAACAAAAAAACAAAACAACTGAATCCTGTCAGAATAAGTAATGATGCATGACTATAGCTACCGACCCTCAATTTACCCTAGCATTTAACAGATTCACACACATGCAAAAAAATCATGAATTCCCTAATTCTCAATTATTTTCAAATTTCTTGTTAAGTGCTAGTGTGGTGATCAGCTGTTGCCAAAACAGTGCACTACTGCTAGTTGCTATGTTTTTAGAACTTATAGACATTGGTACAGTTTACCTACCCAGTAATGGTAACGTGTATTTTAATCTATATGTATAAGAGTAGTTTCACAAATGATTTTGAAAGGAACCGGGGCCTAACCAGAATTTTTCTTCACCCATGCTCCAGCAACACTGATTTGAATTACTGTTAGTTATTGCGTCTTGAAAACATCGTCTTGAAAACATCTTCGCCTCCAAAGAAGAAGACATGTATTGCACAAAAAGTGGTTTGAAATATACCAAATATTTGCTGCATTCAGCCATCAAATACTAATATACATCATGCTCTTTGCATACAATGTGCCACAATTTTAGCATTGAGCACATTGGCAGAGACATGCAAAGAAACACATTTGTAGCAAAAAGCACATAGAGGTTTGGAAAGTATGTGAAGACAGCTTTTTCGAATGTTGGAATTTCTGAGATTGAAAGGTTAGCACATATCATAATTTGCTTGAGATCACAGTTTTCCTATATGGCCACTGGCACCAGAAGAGTCTGCCATCCCTCACTTCACTTCAAAAATGTGTGCAAGAGGGACATGAATGCATGCTGTACTTCACCAGATTGATGGGAAGTACAGGCTGAGGACCAAGGCACCTGGTGACTGATTGTCAGCAAGGACATAGCAGTCAATGATGGGAGGAGAGACCAGCAGGTCGAAGAAAAACTCAAGAGAAAGATGTGTGCAGCAGCAACCCAAGTAACTCAGACTTCCCAGTATGTCTGCACCAACTGCAATAGGGACTGTCACTCACACATCAGCCTGCACAGCCACAACAGACATGTCAAAACCCAAGAGACAGACAACACTCTAAGGGTGCTACTCAAATGGTCTCCTGAGACTGAGCTGCCCCTGATGATGATGATGATGATGATGATGATGATGATGATGATGATGCAGTTAAAATGTTTTCACCTCCAAGGAAAAAGATTTGTATTCAATGAAAAGTGATGTATAGAATGGAGTACACCAGAATTTGGCCTAGCATTCAGCCATCAAACATCAATGTACATTATGCTTTTAGCACTGTAGTGGGCTACAAATTTTACAGTTGGGAATGTGCACAAGGGCTTGTATTGTTGCTTATAATTTACCTGTCATAAAGGTAATAATGTAATAATATTACTATATTGTCCATGTATAACAGAAAAATTGTATGCAATGATAAGAGCCACTGTGGGCATCCCACAGAACTATATGAAAAAGCACCCCCAGCAGATTTCAGTTTTGGAGCACTTTAAGCCACCTACCAGGGCTGAAGCATTGTTTGTGACATAACCTGTCTTTCTCAGCTGGAGATCAGCAACAGTGAGTGTGAGAGATTAAGTGCCTCATTAGATGCTGAAAAGTTGCAATTTTAGTCACCAAGATTAATCTCAGGCAAGAAGCTTAAAGTGTTTTGAAAACAAATTTACCATGGCCTGATTGAGGAAGTTCAAGACTGCCATGGCATCATAAAATGAGATAGTGTGAAGTTTGTGTATATCAGTAAATTTGGCTTAAAATATAGTAGTACATGTAATCAGTGTAAATGTTTTAGTTTTATTTTGGGATTTTTGTATAATGCAGTATTCAACATTGAAGTGGATGGAGTTAGTGTCATGATATAATTTTTCACTGTTGTGTTCAAAATTCACTAATTTTTATCCCACTTTATCTGGAGGTTTGGCAGATCTGTATGACAAATATAAGATAGGACATGCACTTCGTCAGCAGTTTGCATAAAAATAGCCATCAGCTATTAGCCTAATGTGAAGATGGTGGAGGGAAATTTTAAAAAAATTTTTATGAAACAGCTTTTGTTTGTTTATTATATGTTTCAGCCTTCATTATTAACATAAATACACTGTACTGGAAAACCATACTACATGTATGATGTGAATTTTGGATATAACACTGTCATGGCTGCCCATGTTTTGTCATGACTGTCCGTTGTTCCTGACACTACTCATAAGCTGAGAAACATAGAAATAGTTCAGTTAGGTTTTGGAAAATCTATTGCTTGCATATTATAATGTTCTTACACAGCAATGAATGGAGCTGCCTTGATCATGATTGTTATATAAATTGGCATATATTTGAGCAGCATTTTATTTATCATTTTTGATCATGCTTGCCTTAGCTGGTTCCCTATGTACTATATTAGTTCAATTAGGACACCTTGTAAAAGTAATTACCTCATCCCTCTTGAATTGATTAATAATGAATTAGAAAAGAAGGGTTTCAGTAAAGCTCTGATTGTGTAACTCTGAATTACCCCATTATAATTTGTCAGAATTACCCCAGTGTAATTTGTCTGAATTAGCCCAGTGTAATTTGTCTGAATTACCCCATTAAATTAAATCAGATTCTAATCTTGATAAGAATAGTTTTCAGTGAACAGTGAATTATTGATTTTCTGTCTTCATTTAACACCTTCATGTAGGAGATGGTCATTTATGATGGAGCAACTCTAGTTAAAAAGAAGTTTGTATAACCATAGAAAATGGTCCTTGAAATGTTAAATATTTCTTTTTGGTTGTAATTTCTCTTTCACATTGTATCAAAATGGTGCACATTATTTTACTGCTGTTTTAAGAGGTGTGTATGTTGATTTATTATTGTTGTTTTTAACTCTTACACAAGACAAGCTTATGGAATGGTTGGTTATCCATTGTCCAACCTCTAATGTCTATCCATCTGTTAGCACAGGTTTGTTATTACTACTCCTCTTAAACTAATTGGAGGATCACCTTAAAACTTTACAGACAGAATTCATCCCAAGGTCTAGTTGGTCTTTAAAAAAAATTGTGCTGATCCAATATTCAGTATGGTCAGCCATTTTGAAAATCATGCCATTGCTACAGGATTTTTACATATCATAAATGAATATTGCCACCACAGCAGCCAACTTGGTTATTTCAGTTCCAGAAAGTCATATTAACTTGGGACCTCTTGTGATGTCAGGTTAGTCCTAAATGAAAATTATTCTGCTTAAATATCCAGTATGGCTGCCATTGGGGCCATTATGAAAATGGTTTCCTGAATTCACAGTCATATAAACATGGAGGTTTACAAGACAACTTCATCCTATATGAAACTGGTCTCCACCTGAAATTTTATATGGCCACCATAGCAGCCATATTGTGGAGTTTGTTGGGATTAATCAGTAGAGGAAAACATCACCTCAGATATGCAGAACAAAACCATTGTTTGCACAAAGGAACAAAAACCATTTGAGGTCAGTGAAGAAAAGGGGTAAGCATTAAATGTTTTACCTGTGTGTTTTTGCCAACACAGTTCTAGTCAAATGTTATTGTGACCAAGTTTTGTACATGCAATGAGGGAGGGGGTAATATAAAAAAAAGCTAGGGAATTCACAATGGTAAGCCATGAAAGTGTCTCTTGCCTGTCTATATCTATAGGTGTGTGGGGGGGTTGTTGTTTTTGTAATGCATACACTTAAGACATAATTGTAACCTCCCAGGTCAGTAATTTTGTTTACAGCAATGTAGTCGTGATCCCTAGGATCAATATTGTAGGACAAGATTAGCCCCCTTCCCTCCCAATCTCATTAGTTGATATAGTGGAGGAAAGTTGATTTGTAAGAATGAGATTAGGATTTGGAGTGTTATATGGCCTTGGATGAGGTCCCATTAAGGGGCATAAGGTGCTTGAATTCAGTTTTCAGATTTTTCCCTGAACATAGTTTACCAAGAAGGTAATTATTTGCCTGAAGAACTGGTAATCCTTTTTACTGGCAACCACAAGATTATCAAAACCTGGGTTGATGTTTGTTCACCTTCCAATCCTTATGAATCATGTGCTTTGTTTCAATAAGGCATAGGACAAATACCACTGCAATAGAGGCCTGTACTTAGCACCAGATTGACTATCCATCTGAACTGTTTAAAATTCCACTCAGCTTTTACCATTTTCACCTCACAGACAGAAATGATGTACTGTTAATATAACTATGTGCTGCATAATTAGTAGATTTAATTATTAGATGAAAATTTCTACCCCATCCCCACCATCTTTGTCCTGGACAGTTTTTATCAGCTTGGTAGTCTTAGAAGAATGGTGAAAAAAGCAAAGTTTAGCAACCTCTTTTAGACAAGATTTGGTTGTTGACCTACTTAATGTTCAATCAGGACACTTCTGTAAAAGAGCATAGGCCCAGATCTGCCATATACATAATGTCAGAAGATCTTGGTCCATCCTGCTGACTTGAAATCCTGCAAGCTCAATATGAGACATCAGATTAGAAGTCAGTGTGAACAGTGTAGGCCCAAATAAATCCAGCTATGGTTCTTTCAGGCTTGTACCATTGAAAGAACTGGCAACATGCTTCACCTATTGCTATTGACAATGGAGGGCACTTTGGCAAAAGCCTATACAAGTGAAACTACATAGGATCTTAAATTGACGTAATGTCTGCAATTATTCAAGCTAAGATTCTGTTGTATGCTTTAAAGAATATTATTGAATGTACTTTTTTAAAACTTTGCTGATGCATGGATGCCCATTTCATTCTGCCAGGGACTATTTGCAACATTGCATAATCTCATCAACTCTCATTGGACAGATGTCACAGAACCTCTGGAGAGGCCAGGTTTAACAGGACTATGATATGGTTTACTGTGCTTATGGGAGGGAGATAAAACAGTGTAGACTGATCCACTGGCATGTTTTTACAACAGCAAATATTAGTCTATGTTCTTAATGAAAACGCTGCATGTTGTATGCTTAAAACAATACAGTATTATTGTCTCTTTTCAATGAAATCATGTTTTATGAAACTTTGTCCAGATCAGTAGGAAAAATATTTTCCTTTTTATGACTTTATGATGTTATTTTTTTCAGTTGTATGCATTGACAAACAGAAAGGAAATATACTTGTAGTACTTTTACAGTATATATGATTTTTGGGCAGTATTTCAATCATATTACATTAAGTTATTACATTAGTTAGAAATTCTCTTTTAATTAATATGTGTAATTGACTGTGCATGGGTCAGCAACCTACAGCAGGTGTGCCACAAAGTGGTGCATTAAGAGGTTTTATGTGACACATTAAGGGCAGCCAAAAATCTTGCTTTTACACAATGTTACTCATACTTGTGGCACACGTTTGTTCATTTTGTAATTTGGAAAGAAGTGGCATTCTAAGTAAGATAGGTTGCTGACCACTGGACTATGCCATGCAGTATCCAATTGAGTCAATTAATGGAAGAAAGTATTGCACATATATCCTCTTACTATATCTGAGTTGACTTTGTTACTCATTAAATTATTTCCTAAGAATGCCTGTATGAGATTATTATAATTATAACTGCATCTTTGCATAAATCTTTCTCAATGATTTTACTGGATTATTATTTACTTGATAATTTAATTAAAGTTATTTGTTCATGTATAAAACATTTAAACTTTGTAAAGACTGTATTTTAACTAATAACATTGCATCATGTGACATAAACGTTCTAGAAAATTTAAAATAAATTCCAAAATATTTAATATATTAAACAATTTCATCACCTACAACAGATAGCAAGTTTTAGCTTTTACATTCCTCTATAACAGAAGGTTGCTTCCATGAAGTAGACAGATTCTAAGAAGACTCACCTGTATGGTGATAATAGATAGAATTTGGGTTTGAAAAAAAATACTGTAATGCTGTATGGGGCAACAAAACCCACTTTTTGTTCATATATGGGAAAAAGATTTTGTACACATATTTCTGTGACAGCAGGCACTGGTGATCCATTGTTTTTCATCTAATAGGTTGGTATATTGATTGATTTTATAAATTCAGGTGAGAAACATTTTTTTATACCATTACATAATTTGATGCTTGCAGGTTTATGTCACATAACTAAGATAACATCATCTGACTGTTGTTTACCTAGATATAGAAATTATTATAAACAGGATGCACTGAAGAGAATTATTAAGGAGCTAACATCTTTCAAAAATGAAGTGATGATATTATTTCTTCAAAAATACAACATATCTTGCCAAATTATTAAATCAGACTTTTCTTAACACAGAAACCTTGCAACACAAAAGCAGTTGGTAAAAATTATTGTGCAGTTTTGGTAGCTATGCCATGACAACGCTATATCCAAATAGTGTTATAGCATGGTGTGTTCTATCGGGTTTACTATATATGCATGCATGTATGTGAGAATTATGGTTAACTTAAAAAAATACTCTATGGAGGAATGAACCAACTGAAACAATCTGAAAGCATAGGTTTATGTAACTATGGCTATGTCTTTTATATATGTCATTAAAGTATGTTGAAGTTTGTTGAGTTTTTCACCAAAAAAACAACTTATTATGTCTAGTTGATCCAAAATGAAAATGGGGGGGGGAATCTGACATACTCAGGGGCTACCATCTTGAAAATCTTATCATTACTTATCCTGTATATACAGTCATATCAACATGGGATTTTCACACTTGTGATGTCTTGCTGGTCTGAATTGAAAGTGAGATCCAATATGGACACAACATTGCCTCTCATGAATGTCTGGAGTATCACTACTTCTGGAAAGTCATATTGACATGGTTTTTTTTAACATGACTTCTTCCATGTCTACTTAGTCATACCTGTCATGTTGGTTTGGGGTTTTTTTGAGACACAATTTTGTTTTAGTTCAGGGGGGAGTCTGTGTGTGTGACCAAAGATGCTATGTCCAATTGAGAATAAGCTATCTTTTCATATAAGCCTATATTAAATAATTGGAAATTCAAATTTGAATAAAGACAGTTAACTTGTCTGGGGATTTTGTGAGAGTATCTAATACACTTAGTAAGAAATATTTAGTTGGAGGACTTAGTAGTGTCAGATATCAATACCATAGACACACATGTGCAAACATATAATTAAATCAATCACTGATGTTAATCATATTTTAAAGTTTAATGGGAGCCATACAGGTGATACAGCAGTAATATTTGCAGTTGCATAAGTTAATAAATGAAGGGAAGATTTCCATTGGTCAGAACATAATCATGTGATCAGATCCAATTGTGTTAATTTTTGTATAAACTGTACAAAGAACTAATTTATACTGCCTTCTATAAATAGTCACATGCAAAGTAACCATGGTAAATACTGAACTGCAAGTCATCACACTGCATGCCTTTAAAATGAAATAAAAATGGTGGGTTTATATTTTGTTTAGAAAAGTAAATAAATTGATTTGACAGAATCAAATAACACATCATTGCTGTTTTTCTGAATATAAATAATAATATCTTTGACTAGATTTTTTTAAAAAAAGAAAAGCTGAGAAACTCAAAATCTGCCAAGAACATTGGGGCTCCAGCACCTTCACTGCAGCTCATTACAAATGAATTTAAAACTATTGATAAATGGATATGGAGGATGGGGGGTCAAAGTCTACCATTATGACAATTAGATTTAGGGTCCTACATTGTAAGATGCCTATCTTAATAGTTATGATGATGGAGTGGGTGTGAGATTTGCTGCACCACCCCCACCCCCACCCACCCACCCCGTCATAACTCAGTGTGGATGTCTTACACTGTTTGGCTATTGGACCTGCATCACTATAACCATTTACCCATAGTCTTAATTTCATTTATAAGCAGCCCCTGTAGGTAGCCTAATCTGTTCATCAAAACGAAAATAGATTTAAAGATGTGAAAATTGGTTACTTGCATGTCTGGACAGTAACAATTCTGCCAGTTCACAATAAAGTCATGATAGCATTGAATCCAAGAGTCATTTAGATGTCAAACAAAACAACACATACTCTGCTTAGCTTCTACTTAGATCACATGACATGCCAATATAGATAAAAGATTAAAAGCATCCAGTGGAATGTTCAGAACCTTAGATATCCTACCATTGGTAAAATTTTTATTTCATGTTGACATAGCTATTGCATTGCAGATGTAGAATTCCCAGTTCAGTAAATAGCTACATAGCAGATTCCTCATTAAGAATTCATATACTATAAAAAGTTCTAAAACTTTTTTTTTAGAAACAAAGAAAAGAACAATAAAAATAAAAATAAAATTATAAAGAATTGCAATTACAAGAGTTTAATGTGCTGTAGTTTTTTTTGAGTTTATCGTGGTATAAACTTTCAGTTGCTGTCATTAAATATTAAAAATTAAACTCTTTAATAGATGCGTCTGTCCAGAATGAGTGTTGATGCTTTATCAACATTAGTCAAAATGTGCAAATGTAAGTGTTTGTTTATTATTGTCTTTCAGTCAATCCCTTTCTTGGCTAAAATCATCCTCAAAGTATGGGTTAGTTAATTGTTAGTATTTTAATTAATATAAAAAGTAATAACAAAGAATGTTTAGTTCGATATGTCAGATATGCTACAATACAAGTGATGCTCCAGTTTAGAAGGACATCTTATACTTGGCAGTATGTGCAAAGAATTAAATGCTTGCTGTTGTACCTGACCAAGTAAAACTGTCAACCTGAGTTTTGAAATTTATATTTGCTTGTCTTTGCAGATAGTGTATTTCTTCCAGAATCACACACTTAAAAATGGATCACAGGATCACACTTGAACACAACTCAAATTGCATTTTATATACATGTATGGAGCGAAGATACATTTTCAAAGAAAGGTTGCTGCTGATCACAGACTTTATTTAAGTTGGCTTCAACATTATCATTCAAAGCTGTGAGGTGTAATATCTGTTCTTCAGCATGTATTTTTGTTGTACTTAAGATGAATTGGTTCTACTTTGCTTCTTTTACATTTGCAAATCAGGTCAATGGACTTGCCCACAGCAGAATTTGAGACACTTCACCCTACCTATTTTTAGCCAATTAAATAATACCTGTAATTGGTTGTTTATCTGACCACCCTAACTTTTAATTGCCTTATATTAGCTGCATGCACCAAGGATAGGTTTAGCTGAGCTTTGAGCAGCACTGTTTAGTATCCCCATCCTACAGATTAGGCATAGATCATAGTGGTCAAGTTAGGTAAGGGTGTTTTGTTTTGGAAAAATCTTTGTTGCTTAGATTCCTGAAAATTGTGTTTTTTTGAAACACACCAGGGAGGGGAGTAATGATTGAGTTATCAAAATCATCTCACAAATGAACACAGTATCAGCATGATTTCTACTAAAAGACTGTCCCTCAGTATGTCTTAAAAATATTGTCATTTATACACCTTCCAAATGGATGGCTATATCAGTATGGGGGGTTTTTTACCAATAGACTTCTTATGATACATTGTTGGTTTTAAACGAAAATGGTGCCAGTCATATATCCAAAATGACTACCATGGCAACAGTTGCAGAAATTATATTGTCACTGCTCCCTCTTCTAAAATGAAGTTTTCAGTTGGGCATAATTTATTTGGAGTTCTTGTCATATATGTTCTGTGAACAAGATGATTTTGTTATTAAAATTATGTCAGTAAATATTTAGATTTGTCACCCATAGCCTTTAAGCCTTAATCCCACTAAATAAGGAACTAATTTCCCCAGTAAACAAGTGACTCAAAGGACCAAAAATTCCTGCACCACCATTCCATCACACTTGCTTCAGTCAGTGATTTAGTGCTTTATCCTTAATAAACTTGTTGAACAAGGTCACTCTGATCCAGGTTATTACCAATAAATATCCAGTGACCTAAATATTGTTCCAGGTATACCACATGAGTCTAGGACATCTCCCACATCCTTGGACTTTCGTTCCCCTGGACATTTCTCCCCTGGACTTCTCCCCTCCCCATCAAATAGGACTTCCTCCAGTCATTCCCCCTGCCCATGAACTTAAAACTTTGACATTTTGCAAATAAAATATAAAAAATTATGTTAAAAGAAAAAGGTTATTTGAAATAAATCTCAGTAGTGTTAAACAAAGTTAACATTTACACATATTAAAAATGTATTGTTTAAATGTTAATGTTGTAAACAATTGCTTTTAAGTATTCTATGATGTTATGATTGGAAGTCGGTGACTTTTTGCAATTATCTAAGAACAGTCTTTGTATTTCTTCTTTGGTTGTTACATCATAAGCTGCTTATATCAACATCTCACAGGAGTATGGTACTGAAACAACTACAAATAAATTTGAATGAGGTTTATCCATCAGTTGTTTATCTTAAATATACCAAATATGCACAATAAATAAAGGTTAGACTCAAGCCTGTCAACATACTTCAAAGAAACCTCCTGTTCTACATTCAGTAAAAGCACTAGCAATTGATTGACAAATAGACAATGCCCATTTTTGTTATAACTAACTGCTTAAAAATGGGTGTGAATTAATGTTCACAATTCAAATGTGGTGTCAAGCTACCCTTAAGATCCATGAGTGTGTGTGTGTGTGAGGAGAGAGAGATATTTTACATTTAATACATTTATTTCAGGTGACAAGTCATACCTGTGCACTAATGGTGATGCAGGATGAGAATATACATTAAAGCTACATGTTACTATATATAAATAAAGTTGTATAAAGATAATGGAGGATGGAATGGCTGGGAGGGAAGGAGTCCTATCTGATGGGGGGAGTCCAGGTGGGAAATGTCTAGGGGGAGATGTCCTGTTACCATAACACATGTCTATTATTATCTCTAGGTGTGTCTATGGCCATTGTTTTCACACAATATCCAGACATTGTCCCAAGGATGTCATTTATCATCTATTAAATCAGTCAGATGCCAAATTTACTTGATGATCCAGGTAATAAATGCCTACTAAAAAGTGAAACTTTGGCCATAATCTCAGTTAATATTATATTTAGAGGACTTCATCATTTTAGTCCCTTTCATTGAAGAACTGTTATCTGATAAAGTATGATGCATGAATTTTATTGGATAGAAGATAACAGGATATTCAAAAATCTGAAACATTCCTGGTTTGAAGAGAAAATGAATTTGTTTAAGGGATATAATTTTGTGGGATCACAGCATCTGTCTTAACAAAAGACCATACTAATTTTCCTGATTAATTTAATTTCATGAATATTTGCTACCATCCAAAAAGGGAAATCCTCCACAAGATTTTTGCTTTTTCAATATGAAATTAACAAATTTTTCATGGAATTCAGCCTTTGAGTGGATCTTTAGATAATATTCCAGTGTGTACAAGGATATTAACACAAAAGAAGACTATTAAGACTGGATATGTGCTGATATCACAGTGAGAAATGTGTATTAAACACCAATTAAAAGGTAGATTTTTAAATGTGTATCTTGTGGTACTACAAAACAACACAAGGATTTCCATCATAAAATCTTACTTTATTCCAGATCTTAAAACATTTTTGACCAGTCTGATTGCTGGATTTGCCAATTTCAGGTTATGGACTGAATAATGGGTATAGATTGAGGACTGATAGATGTCTGAAATGACATCACTTAGTTTTCTAGTACCTGTTAAACATGCATGCTTTTTCGAGGTGCATTGTACTTGTATCCAAATTGCATATCTAATGTAATGCAGCTGTGAATAAAAACTATGTGGATCCAGGATTATTTCTAAGAGGGTTCCAGGGCTGGTTAGTTCTGCCTATAATAGCCATGTTTTTACAGCAAAAATGGGAATTCATTTGATAACTTCCACCACCCTCATTAAACCATCTCTGAAAATTGTATTCATCTAAGCTGATTAAAACATAGAGATCACTTGATACATTGCCCAAGAATCAATATTTATTCAAATGATCAAAGGATGGAAATAGAGCAGTCATGTGTGTGATATCTTGCCACCTTTCCAACTTCCATTGTCAGGAAATTCAGCATCCATGGTTAGGTAAGATCTCATGGCAGATAGCAGTTTAAAAAAATGGAATTACACAGAACTATTCAACCTAGCCTTATTGATTCTTACACCTTTATTAACAAATCCTTTTGATCTCTCAACTGGTATTAATCAAGAGATGGTTAAAGGGCTTTGATTTAATGATTTGTTGTTTTCATCCAGATACATATCCACCTAGTCGGCAATAAGGAGATATTTTCCTTGAAAACATATAAAGGTCTGTACAAAAATATATAAAAGTTCCTCTCCAGTTCCATTTAAAAACAAAGGCTGATTTTTCTAATTAAAAGTATGATTTAATGAATAAATACATGACTTGTACAAGATGCACAATTTTTATGCATTCAGTTGATCTTTCAGTTTTTGAGAAATTTTCATGATGACGCCAATTATACATACAAGAATATTCAAAGAATGTTACTTATTCAGTAAATCTTTCTCTTTTGATGCAGTTTTGAAATAAACAAATATTTGTTCTCAGGTGTTTTCCATTAATTTTTGAGAATACAAAAGGGAATAAACTTTTAGCTTTTCCCTTTATATTGGTTTGTATAAAACAGTTACATTAAAGTCATGAAACTTTTTTTTTCTAGACAGTTATGGGACTCTTTTATGTTGAATAAATAAATGTATATAATTAGAACTAATGGCTATAATGTGTATGATACAAATAGTAATATTATTGGCACTCCATTATGGGTAGTTGGCCATTCTACTACACAGTTTTACCTTTTTCACAAATAAAAAATGAATCCTAATACTTTGCTTTTGGGATAATGTTTTTTAAATCCAGGAAATACTAATGTTGGCAGGAGTCTGATTTTTTTAGGCATTTAGATGATGTGGGTATCGCGCTCTGGATAATTCCCTCAAGAGTTGAAGGTTGAAGTGCCTGTTTTTGCAAAAGCAGATGTAAAATTTGTATTTTTTTCTATCTATTCCCTTAGATAAGAAGGGACAATGCCAGTGTTGAGGCACCTTGGAACTTGTTGCCATTTAATACACATGTACAAACACTATACAATATATGTAGACAATTTGAGAGAAACACTGGTATATTTCAGTTGCTTTAAAATCATTATTATTTCTCACTCATGGTTTATAAAGATAATTGATTATAGGACAGTTTTTAAATGACAGTATTTGATAATGTACACAGTATTTGATAATGTATGACAGTATTTGATAATGTATAACAGTGTTAGATAATATATGACAGTATTTGATAATGTACCACAGTATTAGATAATATATGACAGCTGTTGAGAATATATGACCTCTAACTTAATGCTAAGAGATATAGAAACAGCTTGTATGATAGAGCATAATGGGAGATCAGAGGTCCTCCTGAATAAAGTAAATATTTTTAAGTTTAGCCAGACAGATTTTCTTCACACTTTGCCTAGAAAAAAGGCAAATTCAGATACTTAAAAATTCAAAATGAGTAGTTTCCAGAAAATTGTTTGTCAGAAAAAGGCTAAGCAAAGGTACAGAACATTTTGCTATTTTTTATGCATATTTGCTTGTTCACGAGGTGAATTTAAATTCTAACTTAAAATATGACAAAATCATAAGCAAGGTAGTCAAAGAATTTTATGTTTAATTGTAAAAGCTAAGAAAGAGTTTCAGTATTGGGTAGTTGTTCAACAAAGCTTGAATCTTAGATAGATGACATGTATATGAGAGCATGACAATTTTGTGAAAACTAGAGTGTAACCATAACAGCCCAAAGGCTACAGGGAAACAAATAGTCTTTTAATAATACATCAGGTTTCTTTGTTTTTTCTTTTTTTGTGTGCTATTTATGGTAAATGTTAAATTCTTAATGGTTAATTAAAAATGGCTAGAAAGTTTGTCCTGAAAACAGTTTTGTGTATGCATATTTCTTCCCCCTACCCCATTATCATTACATGTTGCAATGGTCATTGCAGATAGGAAATTTGCTTATTTTACACCATATCATTAGTCATTAAAAAATTGGAATCAATATTGTTTTGCATCATGTAATAAGAATTCCACTTCTTGGCATTTTTTAAAAGGTTTAAGGGTTAAGGTCAACAGGGTAAAAGGACCATAAACACAAAATCTGCTTTGGGCCAAAATCTAAGAAAATTGTGGTGGTATGTCACATTCACTCCAGTAGATCCATTTGTACATATTTTAATACTTCCTAATGTGACATTTTCTGTTGAAAGTACATCTACCCAGTCAAAGCATATGTTAAAAAAATTGAAAAGCTTCCACATAGAAAACGTGCATTGAGATTTCAATGTCATCAATTTTAACTAACCTCTTATTCATATATCATTTGTTTTGCTCAGTGGGTTTCATCAGACATCAAATATGCTCATTACCAAATATAATACTGCAATGTTTAAGAAAATTTTGGAAGGTAAGGCAACAATAAATGCAGTGCTGGGATTAAAAATCTGCTGGAAATAACAAATAATCAGCTTTTTTGAGAGCATGTATTTAGGACATTAAAAAAGATAGTTCACCTTAAATTAAAAAATGGGAACCATGCTGTCATCACATTATATGGAGGATCGTTATAACGGATTTTAGCTGTAGATACAACAATAAAGGCTTTGGACATTGGAGCAATTTGTATAACAATAGCTTACAGTATCACTATAAAACTAACAAAATTTAACAAAATTTGTCTGCATGAGTATTATGTTCTGCAGAAATAATAATTGCATAAAAGAAATTTTATACCCTTTTTTTTGTACAAAAAAAAGAACAAGAATTAAGAAAACGAATATTAGTTAAAAGCCAAATGGTTGCAGTGAATGGGACCTTGTTTTAATTCCACAGTTTGCACAAGGTTGAATTCTGTATTAAAAGTGAATTCTTACATTTAAACAATATATACTTACCAGATGAAGTTGATATCTAGGTCAACATGATTAATTTTGTGTATTAAATGTTTGTAATGAAATTACCCTAGACGTAACTGGTCAAATTGTTGTCAGATTTTGTAGACAGAAAGGCTAGTTCAAGTACCCAAATCACTGTTCCATGGTACTTGTTGGATAATTAATTTCTTGAGAACATGGACAGGGCAAAAATATTGAATCAAAGCAATTTTTGAAGTGTTCTTTCATAACCATCACACAAACTGGATGAGAACTGATAGGCACACTTAAGATATCCACCTCTTCTGTGGCTGCAAATAAAATGATATGGATGGAAACATAACCATTCGGTCAGATTTCTCCTTATCTTTGAAATGTATTGAAAGTAATGTTCTGGAGGGTTTTTAAAATATTTTATAAACATATTTTGCTAGAGATGCTAAATATTCCACAATAATGAAGTCTAAATAAAAGTGGCCTTACTCTCAAATTTCTTGATACAGATATGCTATTTAAAATGTCAATACATTGACTAGTACTTATAAAATATGACTAATTTGTCTTTTTATTATTATTATTATTATTATTATTATTATTATTATTATTATTATTATTATTATTATTATTGATTTTGATACAAAAATCTACTTTTCTTTATATTCATCTTGGCATGTTGTTGCCTAATATTTTATTGTCATCTAAATATTTTAATATTTCGTAAATTCAACATGCAAATGTTGTAAGTTTTTTGTCTTATAAGATAAGAAAAATCATAATGGAAATAATATCTTTATTATTTTTAATGGTTATTCAAATACAAAAAAGTATTATAAAGTCAGTTATTCAGACTGCTTTGTGAAATGTTTGGAATGTGAAAATTTCTATCAAAAAAAGATTTTAAAAAATCCAGTTCCTACTTAAAGTACATATTTCAGATTCAAAGAATTTTGTCACTGTTTATTTTCAATTGTAGCCTTTTTAACCATGAGTATCTGGCATAGACATCACAAGATGCCACTGCTCTCCCCTTTCATGACATCTTTTTTTTAAATTGCAAAAGTTTGCATGGAAAGTGAGTACAGTTTGAAGGTCTTGTTTTAGATACAAGGTCTGACAGGATTCAAAATTAATCAGATCTAGACTGTAGATGGATGAAACTAATTTAAGTTGTAGACTTAATGTCCTGCTGTTAAAGTGATTTGTTTCTTTTTATATAATGTTAGCCTTGCAGTCGATATTGTGACCAGAAAAATTGCTGAAGGCATGGTTGTGAAGTTAGATTGGTGCTTTAGGTTATGGATGATAGAATATTTGGGGTAAACCTTACTTACCAGGGTATGATGGATTAAATCTGGAACTGTCTGGAGGCCAAGCAAATAGCATACAATTAAAAAAGAAACAGATTAAATTTTGAAGTGGAAAGGGATTAAGGAAGTAAAAGGGGGATTTAGAGGTTATTAATAATAAAATCAGCAACAATAACAATGTTAATAAAAATATTTATTTATTTATATTGAGGGTGACTCATTTTGTTGAGGGCTATTGCCCCTTGAGTTCTTAAGAAAAAAGTATGACAATTTTCCTTATTTGAAAGATAATAGTAATTACTGTTTATTTTAACATGCATCAGGAACTAATCTCCTTTGAGGCCCTTTTAAGAAAATCTAACAAGCTAAAATCAGATTATCTGTAGGTTTAGAGCCAGTTTAGTTGGGTGAAATCCATGGATCATTTAACTTCTGGAGACACCCCTTGACCAAGCCTTCAAAAATGGATAGAAAATTATCTTTTGGTAGAATACAGTTTTGGTAGGAGTATAGAGTTACCCTTGTCCACCTGTTAGTCAGTCACACTATTGTGTTTAACTTATTTTAGGCACTGTGGTAGGGTTGCCATGTTCCATAAACAGATTTGTCATTTAAAAACATACTTCTTTATGTTCAAATTGGTGTATTAGAGGTGATTTATTAGGCAATTTAATCCTCATCAGTCTTCAATTTCCATATTTACAGATATTGATGTAAGTTTATGAATCTAAAGCCAAAAAACAATTGTTGAATTTTTTTATTGTAAAAAGTAGTACCAAAACATCCATTCAAAAATAGGGTAAAAACCACCTCTTCCAAAAGACCGCCTGTCTTACAAAGTCACAAATTTGAATCTGCATTGATTTCACTTGTTTTTGTTGGGTACTATAATTGTAGTGGATTTTGCACTTGCTCTGGACCACATATTTAAAAAGATCCAACAAGCAGTGATGGTTGTGATGTTGTGCATACTTCACTAGATGGATGTCCACCATCTGTCTAAAGAGACTGGTTGCTTTTGGTAACTAAAGAAAAGCTTAGGAAGCAGGGGCCAGTTTTTATGTACAAATTTAATGCTGCAATCATTGACCTAGTACCAAAAAATTATAAAAAATCAAAAACACAAGTGAGGTCAAGAAGGTCCATATTTTGAGATACCTATATTAAAACAAAGCATAAAAATAGTATCCACTTGACCAGAGAAGTCAGTGGCAGTTCATAGCAGAAAAGACACTTATGCACCCCAACCCCAAATTTATACCTGCAATTTTAATGTCCAAAGGTCATTTTTGACACCATATGGTGCTCACAGTGCAAACACAAGCTCTTTTCCTAGACCACAGTTCTGCAAAACAGTGAGTACTAAACAGGCTCATGCAGTTAAAAATAGTTGTCATCCAAGCCGTTTTTTTTTAGATATTCTTATTGCCCCAAACCCACCTGTTTACTGCTATGGGAGGCTAGCTCTTCTTCCTAGCCAACTACTGGTATTTCACTGTCAACATATTGCAGAGAAACTATGAAAAGGTGTACATGCCTGACATCAATTTCAAGAACAACATAAGTCAGAAACACCTATTTCACAAACGTATCCATATCTTTAATTAGTAAACAATAATAGCTGAAAAAGTCTGCACCATAGCCTTAAGTTAAGAAATTCACCAGGGGTTAAATTACAAAACTGGACCCTGACACCTTATCAGATAATGTTTTTTATCCAGCATCATTAGTCTGATAGCACCAGTTTCTGTTCACTACTCATAAATTACTGAAAGAATTGCCTTGGAACTTTACCTACACATTCATTCCTAGGTCTATTTGGTCCTATTTGAAAATAGTGCTGATCAGCAGCTGTCATGAAAATCTTTATTGCAATTCCTGAATCAACAAGTGATTTTCTCTATTATGTCTTTTTGGTTTTAATGAAAATGTTGCTGATATAATGTCCAGCATTGCTACTATGGCAGCCATCTTGAAAATCTTGTTGCCATTCCTCCTGAAAAGAAAGTCAAATTGAGTTTGGAATTTTTACCAGAAGACATTTTATCATAACTAGTTGACTTTATAAATGAAAATGGTGTTGATCTGATGTCTAGTGGATGGTGATAACAACATGGGTTTTCAATGAAAAAAAAACATTTTATGATGTCTAGTTGGTCCTAAATAAAAATGGTGCTACTCAAACATTCCATATAGTTGCCACTGCTGCCATCATGAGAATCTTATTGCTTCTCCTGAATGGATGGTTGTATAAATGTTGGGTTTTTACTAAGACTTCTTACGACATCTAGTTTGGTCCTATGGGGTTTTGAACTGAAAAGCTTTTTGTGGTATCTAGTTAATTGTACATGAAAGTGAAGTCAAGCGGACCTTCTAGATGGCTGGACATATCAATGTAAAGCTTTAATCAGCAGACTTATAATGACTGTTGGACATAAATGGAAATTGTATACATCTGTTAACCAATATACCTCATTGCCATGGAAGCCATGTTAAAAATCTTATTGTTACACCTTATAAATGGAAAGTTATATAAACCTGGGATTTTCACCACAAGACTTCATAAAACATCTTTATCTTAAAATTAAAATGGTGCAGATCTGATGTCCAATATGGCAGTTACGGTGGTCGTGTTATTGCTATTCTTCTTAAATGGAAAGTCATTTTGCCATGGGATTGTCATCATTTTTTTATGATATTGATCCTAAAGAAAAATATGCATATTTGCCCTCAATATGGCCACCATGGTGACCATCTTGAAAATGTTACTTTTACTCCTCCAAAATTGATGTTTATATCAACATGGGGTTTCAGCAGTAGACTTCCTGTGATACATAGTTTGTCCTAAATGCAAATGGTGCCAATTTATACATCCAGTATGGCTGCTGCAGTGGTTGCCTTGAGAATCTTGTCTGTACTACTAAATGGATGGTCATAGAGACATGGATTTCACTGTAAGACTTCTAATTATGTGTATTGGGTCCTAAATGAAAACAATGGTAGCATTATGAAATCCAATGCCTACAAACAGCAGATAATTTGAAAATCTTGTTATCACTTAAGAATATCAGTGATGGTTTCAACACACAGCAGTTGAAAGAAAAGAAAATAGTCTTATCTTGAATTCCTAGAAATTCTTTTTTTTTGTAGTGTTGGGGACTCTAGTTCCATAATGTTCCACTGTACATTCAAAACTTTCACTTTGCAATCATCTGTCTAAACCAATCATTTCATATGGAAAATAAAAACTATTTTCCCACCTGTGTCTCCTACTTACCAATGTTTAATGTACTTCTAATTCTGTACAGCATGGACCTAGATCTCATTTTACACAATTTCTGGCAGATTATGGTCAGGTTTAGCATTTGTGCAGGGACAGAACTGCTTCTGTGCTGTTCACATTTTGGTGTACATTTTACATCATTGGTATAGGTCTTGTATCTTCAAGTCTAATGGTTCTTGTTCTATCTAAACTTTTGGTGTCTTGTTTATTTACAGGGTATCTTCACTGGAGGACAATACATTGACTTTTCACAACATATTGCTCGTCTGAGAGAAGATTGCACAGATGATGATGACGACTTCCAAAATGTGACTGGAAGCAGTGCAGACGACAGCTTTCATTTCAATTTGCGTGGTGATTTTATCCAGTCCCCACCACAGTTTGATAGCACCACATCCTTATCGCCAGATTCAGGAAACAAGAGTGATCACAGTTGCAAGGATAGTGCAGTAGTTAGTGAGAACGAGCATAAAAGCTCGGACATGTCTGAGAATTATGCAGATTTCTCTGTCTCTACAGGAAGTGATTCAGATCGAGAGTTTCTGCGTCATCTCCGAATGCGGGGAGAAAGTAAGGATATTGGTTATGGCAGTGAGAGTCAGTCAAATGATGAGGTTGAAATGCGACAACGTGGAATTGCATTTTCAGGCATCAGCACAGGGGTGCGCAGACAATCTAGGGAATGTGGAAACAGTGCTGCATTCTATGCAACGGTAGCTATTGACACTGGGTCAAGTGAGAGGAGTGAACAAAGTGACCCAAATGTGGAGCCACAGACTCACACAACTGATGAGTCCAGCAAGGAACTTGTACCTGAATTGGATGAGTCTGAAAGGGAAGACATAAAGTTTCTCATTGACCATGCAGAGGAAATGGTTAAGAAAGGCAGCACATATGGGCAACAGTCCCAATCATCACCAAAAAGACTAAGTCCTGTTGCTTCCACCAATCTAGCCCTCTCAACAAGCACACAAGCTGATGATTGTAGGAATGTTAAGTCACCCAAAGTGCAGATGGTTGATGCAGCTGTAGGAACAGAGACTGTGGAGAGCTCATGTGATTGTGATGCAAGTGCAGAGGACACTAGTGAATCTGATGATGGAGAGAATTTCTCAACTGCATCTGATGATGCTGCTGATACTATTTTTGATAGTGTTATTGGAGAGGAGTATACATCTGATGAAAAATATGCTAGTCGAGATAATTTCTTGTTGCCAAGGTTTTGTGACACATCAACTCTGCGCAGAAGATTAAAAGGTCCAGCTAAGGATCGTCCTTGGAGTGTGATTGAATTGAACACAGCTCCCAGTACACTGGATTCAAAGCCTTTGTCCACATCAGAAAGTGCCATTGACAGACTTGGTAGCAATCTCAGTGACTCTGATACACCTGTCAAATTGTCTCAGTCATCTAAATCATCTACATTCCCTCAACGCACAAAACGTGCTCGAGCTATACATAGAACTTTATCAGCTCAGGAAAGCAGCAGTTCTCCACGATCTCAAATTGGTGCTAAAAGAAAACTGGACTATAAAACAACTCAAGAAGACTTGTTAAGTTGTGTTGATCACTCAGGAACTTTAACATCAGTGCCTTTAGAACATGTGGGGTTGTCAGATGATGAAGATACCCTTATGCCTAGATCAGCAGACGGAGGGTCACTTATGCATGAGCTCCAAAATGCTCGTTTTAGATCCAGTGGCAGCAGTTACTCGGAGACTGAAGGTCCCAGTAAGTAACTTATTTCAGTAGTTGATTTCTCTCTCATGCACATAAAATGTTAGTTTCAACTGTCTGTTCATCCCTTTGTCAGCTTTTAATATTTATTTTGGAAAGACTATATCAGTTCAAAGACTAATGTGGATACCAATTTAATAAAGATCTATGTCAAGTTTAGTTTTACCTTTTGGGTTGTGGGGTTGGATGGGTGGGTGTGTATATAGTATTTATAATGTTATTCTGTCATGTTTAAAAGATTTTATATACAACTATTATCTTTATTTTATTTACCTTTTAGAGAATTTAGCATATTTAACATTCTATTTTCTTGTAATTCATATTTTGATTTACTGGTCATAGACTGGAAGAGCTATCAGAAGGTCTCTATTGTGTACCATCCATTCATCCATTAGCAACAGGTTTGTTATTGATTCTACTCAAAAACTATTTGGAGGATTGCCATAAAAAAATTTTTACACACATTCATTCCATGGTCTAGTTGGTCATGAATGAGATTGTGCCATTTCAACATCCAGTAGTGGCCATTTTGAAATTCTTGTTCTTGCCACCATTTCTGCATTGATAGCCATATTGACATGGGGTTGTTACTAAAAGACTGTTTATGATGTGGAGTTGGTCCTAAATGAAAATGGGGCTGAACTGATGTCCAGTATCTTCCAAAGCAGTCATTTCAAAAATCCTGTAAACTCTAATTCTGTTCATATCAACATTATGCTTTCTCCAAAAGACTTCTTATAATGTGTAGTTGGTACTAAATAGAAATGGTGCCAGTCAATAATGAGTATGACCACAATGGCATCCATCTTGAAAATCTTGTTACTGTTGCTTACCCAAAATGGAAAATCATATCAACATGGGGTTTCCACCAAAAGACTTTTCATGATGCCTTTTTTGTCTTAATGAAAATGTTGTGAAGTTGACATTCATTATGTCCACCACAGCAGCTAATTTGCTGAAAAATATCAAAGAGGGTTTCGACACTCCACAGCAAAAACGGAAGAGAATGGTCTTATATTGGACTCATGGAAATAAATTTTGTCCAGTAGAGTGAAAGCTGCTTTGGAGTGTCTTGTTACATATTGTGTATTTTTCTTTTAGTTGCACGAAAAAGTAAAAAGAATTTCTAGGAATTCAAGATAAGGCCAGTGGGCTAGCTCTAAATAGATACTGCAGATAAATCTACAAAATAAAGAATACATGTGTAAAGATATTTGCAACCCGTTTATTTCTAAATTGCTCCACTTCATGACCTAGTAGCATCCAGTGGCACTCACTTACTCCATTTCTGGAATGAACACTGCCTATGTATTTCTAATAAAAAGCTTGTACCTATTCTGCTTTCAATCAATGATAAAATTCTGAGTTGGCAGAAACAAACAAAAAATTTGTGACAGATGGATGTATAGGACAGATGTGTCCAGAAGTCTCCCTAGGATTTTAAAACTAGGAGTCCAGGACTCCTAATTTGATAAAAATAAGAGTCCTACCAGCAAAAGTTGCAGTCCAAACTAAGCCAGAAATCACGTACTTTATTATACACTTGGCTACAGTTGCATCTGAACTATCAGTTATAGCAACTTTAGCACAGTTCTGGATCTCATTGAAATCTTCATCCTTTTTCAGTTTAACTACAAAACACTTGTCTAAATTTGCAAATAGCATTTTGTCCAAGTCTCTTGATTTCCAGTTCACAGGCAATATTTATAAGGCAAAAACCAGAAATGAAATCCTAACCAGTGATTGCCCTGGGCTTCACCAATGTTGCAAATTGCAATTATGTTTTACATATTGGGGTACAAAGTATACATTCTGGCCTTATTTTTGGCTACCACTATTTTGGCTGATAAAAATGGTTTATACAGTCTGGAGTTGATAGTGGAGAGATTCAAAGACACCAGGACAACTTGGATATAAAAATGCACTGGAATCAATTGTTACATAAACAAATCCTTCTTTCCTATGGATAAACCACTCTACTGTTAATTGTTAAGTATTAATCCTCTTATGCTGATACCCAGCCTTATAGCCATGCAACTGACTAGCTACAATCTACCCTGCCTTCAGGGGAGGGTAGACATGTGAAATGACAAAGTCAACCACATGACAGCAATTTAAAAAAATAAAACATTTAAAAAACCATAAAACGTAGTTTTGCTGCAACATCAATGAAAACTGATTACCTCAGAAGCACTGATATATACTAAGAAAATTTTTTAAAAATTGTGTCAATGTTTTACAATTCAATTGATGTTCCACAAATGGATGTTTGTTTTGTCCCTCAACAGGAACCTTTAGCAGCACCTTCAATAATACATGCACCTTCATCAAAGAAGTCAGCAACAAACTAAAATAAAAGCATTGCTTCAGCTTTCATAGTGATTAGAACATTTATTTTGCCACAAAAGTTTCCTCCTTGCAACAAAAACGTGCGTATGGGGGACTCTTGTGTGGGTGATTTTTTTAAAAATTTGCATCCAAATACGCATAATTAAGCATTTCTGAGATCTGAATCACTACACCCAGAGTATTAATCCAAGTTATGGGAAGCATACCTTTGATTACATGAAACCCCAATTCTTAATTACTTCAACATTGCTGCTCCACAAAATTTGAGTTCATTCTCTCCATCAAGATCTGTTCTGTAGGTCTACATTAGATCAGTAGGCATCTTATCAAACCTCAAAAAGTCAAAGCTCATTCTCTCTTTGGGCTTTGTTTCCACGGGAATAGACATCCTGGTGAACCAGAACTTAGTCTCCGTGCCTTGGGATCTCATAGCAATAATCTTGGCAATTATAGAGGCATTACAAGCAAAAAACTTAGTTGCTTGGTCATCTTTAACCATTCCAAATGGAAACCTTGACCACTACTGCTGATCTGCTTCTCTTAGGATGTCTCCATTGGCACCTTTTACACTTTCTTTTTGCATAATTCTCCATGATCATTGAACTCTGGATGAATTGTCCTTATACATCAACATTCTAGAAATGAAAGCTATTTTTGTAATTCTGCAAGGGTGCATTAACAGATTAAGAGGTTATTGTGTCACAGCCTCTTCCAACAACATGTTGTAGCATGTCTCAGACATTAAGTGTGAAGTTAATTTTAAAAATGTCTACACCCACCAATCCACAAGATGTCCTGCATATCCATCTTGGACCAATTGCATAGATGAATTGGAATGATGCCTAGCATATTGTGTAATTTCATCATGCAAAACAAATTAGTTATTTTTATTTTTTGCCCCAACAGTTGCAGAAGACTATGAGACTGTGCAGTCAAAGCAATTAATACAGTCAGAAGCTGATGATCCAATGAATGATGCTGGTTCCTTCTCAGAAACAGCATGGGATAACTATCAGGTAAATAATGCATTTCAAAATTCTGTGGCTTTCGGGAGATAAATCTGGTAACTAGCACAATATAAACAGGAACATGTTGAATATACCATAGACTCACATATGAGTTCAACTGCAAAGATGCCATAACATAATGCACTGGTAAATATAGGTCTGTGCAGTTTGTTAGGAGTAATCAGCTGAGCAAATTGCATAGACTTTAATTTGCAGGCACATTACACTTCAGCAGATCATGATTTTGTTGTTTGGCTTGACTTATAAGTAAGTATATAAAGTAAGCAGCCAGTAGAACAAATTTTACATAGTTACTGAAAAGTTTTCCTCACTGAAGAAAAGTGGCCAAAATGGTTAGGGATATGTAGTTTTTATAAGAAATAAGTCATATTTGTTACATTAAAAAAGTATAACCTGATTTTGCTAAAGAAAACTTTTTTTTTTAAATCATGTTTCACCAAACTTTGTGCAGTGTGTGCAGAATAATCACTAGAACAATCAGCACAGACCCTGATTTTCTGGCACATTATGCAACAACAGATCCAGGTCTACATTGTTTGTAGCTGGACACATCCTATATACTTCTCGATCCTTAAGTTGCAGACTTGAATTTTTGTTTTTATTACATCAATAGAGAAGGCAAATAGTTTTTTTCTTATTAATCTATGGTTAAGCATAAACGTTTCCTAGTCTGTGGTTCAGCATAGTGTTTTCCTCATATATCTATGGTTAAACATAGTGTTTTTCTTGTCTATCTGTGGATAAACATAGTATTTTCCTTGTCTATCTATTGTTAAAAATAGTGTTCACCTTGTCTGTCTATGGTTAAACATAGTGTTTTCCTTGTCTATGGTTTTGTATAACAATGAAGTTGTACAAAGTAATGATTTATTTCTCCAGATTAATTCAGACTATGTTTTTGTGTCATACAGAAGTCATAGCACCATTCAAATGTGTCAAAAGAACATGACTAATGGATAGTGATCCGCTTGCCATCCATGATGAAAAATGTGATACCTTGGTTTCTTTGTTTATAAAGTTGTGCACTATTGTATCCATGGTGCAATAAAGCACAGTGGACAAACTGTTATCTGCACATTTGTGCTGAAGTAATGAATCCTTTTGTTCTCACCAGTTGTTCAGTTGCTTACCTCTAATTTTCTCTTGAATTGTCTTGCAGCTGTTCAGAGTAGACCATAAAACCAGACTAATCTCAGTTCAGTACCAAATTGTCACCAATTTTTATTCTGAAGCCCAATAGTTATTTTCATTGCTAGAAAGAAAAAAAAAACTGTTTATCAGCTAAGGATCCAATAAAAAATAACTCCTTTTATTTGAAATGTGAAGTTTTCAGGTATTTCATAATATAGCTGATACATCAAATTTTTTGCATTATATTTTCAAGTATAATGATTTTCTTGATTGATATTTTGTATGCGATGAAATTCAAAAATTTGTGTGCACTGTAAATGTTGTAAATTTTACAGCAAGTAATTTTAAATGAAAGATGATCTCTGGATTTTGAATTGTTAAATTTTCCACTCAGGCTCCCTTATACCCGACTGGCAGTGAGGAGCCCACAGAAGAGGCACTCCCATGGGAGCCCCAGGATATGGAGTTTGATGATGAGTTCAGTCTTCCACAAAACACCATCCTTGCAGAACTAATATCACGAGGAGGAGAAACTGAGAAAAAAACACGACCCATGCTGGTAAGCTCAGCTCCATCCAAACTTAAAAATTTTATGTGACATAAGATTGAATGCTGTTATAGAGGTACAAGAATCCTCATGTGCATTCTTTCTTACACCTATTATACATGCACATTATCAACAGACCTCTGTGCTTCTGCAATTATTATGGAAATTTGACTTGCAGCTGAATACATTGTATGACAAAATCTAGTGGACACAACCAGTCAGATTTGACTTGCAGCTGAATACATTGTATGACAAAATCTAGTGGACACAACCAGTCAGACAGTTTTTAATGCAGTACTCGTACATATGACATAACCAGGATTTCAAACTAATAAATTTAAATTTTTTGTCAATAGATTGGCTTCAAAACCAATATATTTTTTATCGGCATAAATTTTACATTTTTAAGGGGGTTGAAAACAAACAAGATATTTTACTAAAACTTTAACCAAATATATTTCACGACTGGACAGTATTACACATACCATACCTGAAAGTCAAGGTCATTGCAATTGGAAATATAAATTGCAATCTATATACATTTATTGGTATAGCTTCAGAACAAATGAAGATATAAGTAAACGAGAGTCTGTTCTTTATCTTAACAGTTTTCTTGCATATACAGTTTCCCTGTTTCAAGGTTTAAATCCCAACAATAGATGATTAATATGGACTTTTTCCTTATCCATGCTATCACCTTTTGTGCTGTACAGATAGTCTGAAACATTATCAAGGTCCACACCTTATCATTCTGTAGTTAAGTCCCCGTGTCAATGGTCAAGGAAATTAGAAGAGTAAAAAGTTCTCCAGACAGATGTGTCAGGTACAGTACTCTTCTTCACTTATGTATAAAATTTTGGATGTTCTTGTTAAGCATCCTTTCTTTTTCTGTCTCCATAGGTACCATCCAGCTCAGTGAATTATGAAGACAGTGATTCTGACACTGAGGACCTTCACCATGTCTTTCAGGAATCACGTACCCAGCTTAAAGTTGCTGACCACTCTCTTAGGAAAAAACGCAAGGACTCCATGGGCACTGGCCTCTATCTAAATCCAGGGAAATATGTGAGTCGTTTGTATAAGGAAGTGATTAATAAAAGAAGTTCAGAGAGAATTCTCACATGTGCAACAATCTTGTAGATATTTTAATGCAATCGTGGATCATTTCTTGATGGGACAGTTGTAAAATAACCTTACTGACAAGATTTACATTGAATAGCTCATATTGTGTACATTTCAGGAATTATAATTCCATCTATCTGCATTATAATACATATTAAAATATTGTTAACATATTTTTATTTTGATCTGTAATGTTATCCTGAAATATCATGCAGTGTAATGTAATTCACATACATATTTATTTACATTTTTAACCTTGCACACATTTTTAAAAAGGGTGGGGTTTTAAGATGTTCTGCCCATCTGTTATTCAGCCTGTCCATACATTAATAAATCCAATTATAATGTGGTAAAACCCTTCCTATATGGTTGGAAATGTAGAATATAAATTTAAAACTTTGGGATAATGGTTTTAACATTTTGATCTAACCCTTGATTCGAAGGGCTGGGATTTTGTTAAAAGATTTTCGAAATATTTTAGTTATAAATTTTACATATGGCATTTTATCATTGAGATCCTGGCTTTAACATAAATAATGTGTTTTTTAATTACAAATTAGTATTTACATCAGAGGAAGGTAATGTTACCCAGATTCATAACTTTGAAAAAGTTGAGATCCTCAAAGGACATGAACAGATCAAATCAGGATTTAATCCAATACAGACTGTGAGTCATGCCCCATTGAGTAGGGAAATTGCCCCTTGGTTGTACCTTGGAAACTTTTGAATTTCCCCATAAACATATAAAAATTTGAATGACATGAGATGAAATCAGACATATCCAGTACAGACTCAAGGGTAGGAGAATTCCCCTTGGGTCATAACTTGGAAACTGTTAAAACCCCCACCATCTAGTCATACACTATCTGGACATGAAGATACATTTACATTATTGCAGCATTGGCCCTGGGTCAGGCTATGTCCCAATTAACAAAGTTTGGATATACAGTGCAGTCCCATCGCCTGAGATTTATCATATAAGACAGGAATTACGAAAGAACACAACTCTTAATTAATGGACTGTCTTTTTTCTCTCGGTGTTTTGGTTCAGGTGTGACCCTGGTGGTGTCAACACTTTAGTCACAACAGTCCTTGTGTTAATGTTCATTTATTTGATATTTCATATAATATATATATTTTCAAGCAAGATATATATAAATGTGTTTTTTAAATGCTATTCTTTAATATGTGTTGTGGCTCTTTGTCAAACAGGGGGAGCTGCTAGCAACATGTGATACCAATGTGCGATGTTTGGAGGCCATTAATCAGCACCTAAACTCTGCAGATGTGCAAGAAGAAGACATTAAGACCATTCAAGGTTTGTCAGAAATTTAGTAAGTGATGGACTTTGAAACCAATTTAATGCTATGAAACTTTATGGCTTATATATAGGTATTAGTGTTATAAATATTACATGCTGTGCTGTGGTATAAAATCCAGCCATGTCCTACAGCAAATCGGATATATGTAGGATGATCACATCCCATAAATATTGCATATTGCTCTGTGATGTAATACCTATCAGAGTTGGACAGCAAATATTTTGTACCTCTGGGGTGATCACATCATGTCATAAATATTAATGATGAAATGTGACCTAGCACCCACCAGAATTGTGGCATTCACCAAAGTCATACAGCAAATTGCACATATATATAATATGATTACATAGTGTCAAAGATATTGCATATTGCACAGTAATGTAACACACAAAAACATATAGCAAATATTGTGTGTGTGTGTGTGTAGGTCAGACACATCATGTCATAAATATTGTATGCTGAACTGTGACATAAGGTCCAGCAATGTCCACAATAACATATAGCAAATATTGTGTGTGTGTGTGTGTGTGTGTGAGAGACAGAGAGAGACACATCATGTCATAAATATTGTATGCTGAACTGTGACTTAAGGTCCAGCAATGTCCTACAATAACATATAGCAAATATTGTGTGTGTGTAGGTCAGACACATCATGTCATAAATATTGTATGCTGAACTGTGACATAAGGTCCAGCAATGTCCTACAATAAATATTACATGTAAAGTGATCATTTGATGAATATTGCATTTTGACACATCACCCAACAGTGTCCTACAGCAGATATCACATACATGTAAGGAGATCACATCATGTTGTACATATCTGCTTTAATAAGCAGGTTCTCAGCTCAAGCTTTCAAGATTTGTTGGAGGGTTTTAATAATTAGAACAGAAAGGTGCATCATGATAAAATAGGCTGTTGTCGGTTAAATTTGCATGATTTCATTTAGGGGAAAAAGTTGAAGCTGAGTTAGGGGGCAAATATTAAGCTCAGTTAGGGCAAACATGGAAATTTGGTTAGGGGCAAACATATGAAATGTATATGTAGATGAGAGTATTGTGTAAATAGATGCAGATCAAGAAATAATTCTTACATATTTTTATTTTAGTTTTTATGTAAATTATGAATGGATTTATTCAAGATACAATTTTCTATGAAAGTCTGAGAGATTTGAGGCTTGTACCTGACTGAACTAATTACCTTATGTTGAAGATTAAGCTATTAACTTTGAATGCAGGATATTTTATGAATCAGCTCAGGACACCAGCCTATATTTAAAAGGAGTTATTATACCATTATAATCGCTAAATGAAGCTGTTGTTTTTGTTTTCAGATCTGCTGTATCAGTGGGAGAAGCTACATGCTTTGGCATCAGAGAGGAGAAACCAGTCTCAGGAATTGAAAATGATGAATGCTACCCTACAAGCCAGCCAGCAAGTGTTGGACGAAGGGGTACCACAGCTCAACAAAACCAGGTTTAAAGACATGGTTGAATTACAGGCCACAGTGGAACAGCTCAGGGTTGGTGTACCTTCAGCAGTATTTTTTTTTTCAATGTTGCTCTAGTAAGAGATACTATGATAAGTAATTGAGTATTACAGTCTCACCTTATTAATTTAAATTACTTGAGCTATCAACATTTTTGTCAAACCTTATCCTTGAGTGTCTGACTTCTTATCAGTTTCTATAAATTCATTTATTTTTGTGGATATAAATTCTCATGGTTTTGCAAAAAAATTACTTTTTCATCAGTACTTTAAATGTAAGAGTCATCCTGTTCCTGAACAAACAGTCACACGAAGGAAATGGCCTGTGGCACATTTTTCTTAGTAATTTCTTATCATAATTATAGATTTTCTGCATCTTTTGAGCTAAATATGAGACAGTGGGATGAATTTTCATAACATAATGCAATATTGTTTACAAATCTTTGAGGTGGTTGATTTATTTTTCAGTTGTGCCTTCCAAAGCTTTGAATGCAAAATAAGGAACAAAATCTTTTCAGGTGTTAAATTTTTCAGAATAATGGTTATGTTTATTGTCTGAGAAATAGTATAGTTTAGTTGAATAAATTCTACTAATATTCAAAATCTAATGTATTATTGGGATGATGCCTAGAAGAAAAACAATCAAGTTTTCACTCAGGTTGAATAAAGTCTCTCTTATTCCTACATGGGTGTAAAACTGCTCTTTAATTACAGCCATGCACAGTTAACTGAGCTGAAAGACAATTTCACAGGGAATACATGGATTTCAGCCAAATGTGGTATGCAACTTTATATTGCTTTAATCTCAGAAGAGGTTGATTTCCAGCCTTCATCAGAAGAGTTATGGCCCTTGATTACCTTTCTGTGAAATTTTCAGTGGGCAGGGGCCAGTTTTTATGTACAAAATTAATGCTGCAATCAGTGACCTAGTCCAAAATAAATCATAAAAAATCAAATACACAAGTGAAGTCAAGAAGGTCCATATTTTGAGATACCTATATTAAAACAAAGCCTAAAAATATTAACCACTTGACAAAAGAAGTCAGTGGCAGTTCATAGCAGAAGTTTATGCACCCCAACCCCAAATTTATACCTGCAATTTTCACGTCTGAAGGTCATTTTTGACACAATGTGATGCTCACAGTGCAAATACAAGCCCTTTTCCTAGATAACTATTCTGCAAAACAGTGTGTACTAAACAGGCATGCAGTTGAAAATAGTTGTCATCCAAGCTGTTTTTGAGATATCCTACTTTCCCCAAACCCACCTGTTTACTGCTATGGGAGGCTAGTTCTTCTTCCTAGCCAACTATTGGTATTTCACTATCAACATATTGCAGAGTAACTATGGAAGGTGTACATGCCTGACTTCAATTTCAAGAACAACACAAGCCTGAAATACATTGTTCACAAATATATCCATATCTTGAATTAGTAAACAATAATAGCTGAAAAAGTCACACCATAGCTTTAAGTTAAGAAATTTGCCAGGGACCAAATTACGAAACTGGACCCTGCCATCTTCATTTTCACACATTAACTTTACCAAGGATTATTTGATTTAAACCAGATTGGATATCCAAGTTTATATTGACAAGACTTTGAATGAGATCAATTGCCAGCATTATATCACATCATTCACAGGATTATGTCCCCTGATTACCTGTATTTCTGACTTTGGTTGCCATAGCTTATCTTAACATAGGCTTGTTGGATTTCTACCAGATTTTGTATACTGCTTTTCATTGATCAGATATTGAAAAAGATAAACTCAGCATTTTACATCATCATTTACAAGAGATGACTCAGTAGTAGCCTACCAGACTCAATCCAAAGGTCCAATTTTTGACCAGGACCTTATATTAGCTTGTCAGTGTGTGCTTTGGCAAGGAACTGAACTTGGTATTAAATAGTGATCTGCTATTAAACACCAAACAACCAACCATTATTTAAATGCATTATGCACCTAATTTTCTCTCATCCAAATTTTGGTTTCCTAAGCTTAAGATTACCAATGATTGTTAGGTTTCCACTAAATTTGCTATGTAATATAATTTGATTGGACCTTGAACAATTTTCCCGGATTCCATAACATCGTTTTCAGGAATTGTGCCCCAAGATTGTTCATCTTTCAATCTTTGCTTTCCAATACATAACTTCAACAAAGATTGTTGGATTTCAATCATGTTGGCTAGCTCAGGTCGGCTGCCTTGGCATGTCTTTGGGAAAGGCACTTACCTCCCATTGCCTCAGTAAAATGTAGACAATAACTACCAAACTGTCATAAATACCAACACAAAAAAATAAATTAAACTAAATTTGACATGAAGTTGTATATTAAGAGTGATTTCCAGTGTTTCACAGCATCATTCAGGGAAGTTATGGCCACTTGTTTTCCATCCTCATTTCTTTTTTTCTGCCGTATAATTTACTTTAAATGTCTTTTATGTGAGTCATATTTGGCATACACTGTTAGATTGATCAGACCATGAATTTGTTTGATTTACAGCATACCACAACATTGTATGTTGGAGTTTTGTTTTCCACAGCATTAATTTAGACAATGATTGTTGATTTTCAACCACATTTTGGATTTGGAACTTTATATTGATGAAATCTTGGAGCCATTCATATTATCATTTAGATTAATGTATCAAGCCATGATTTCCAATACTCCTGTCTATGGTTTCTGCAACATTAATTTTCTCTTTGATTTTAACCAAATTTGGCCTTTAGCCTTATATTGAAGAGACTTAAAATAAGTTTGGTTTCCATCATTTTAAGGAGTTGTGGCCCATGAATGCTCAGCTTTTGTTTCCCAACACAGGTAACTCTCTTTAAGCACTTCAAGTGCCCAATGCAATGCAATCACTAACTGTTTTAGTTAATTTTTTTCAGGTGAAAGAGAAACAGTTGGAAGAACAACAGATAATGTTCAAGGAGCTGAGAGGAGCAGTAGAGAACTTTGCTGCACACAATTCTTCAGTTAACATGGAGAATTTCTTAAGACAGACATTAGATCTCCAGGATAGAACTAACAAGATGAGACTAAGGTTAGGGAGATGTTATAAAACTAATAAAACTATCCCCCCAACATTTTAAAGTGTTCAAATGACTAAGTAATCTTTACAGAGTTTAGCAATTTATAATGTGTTATGGTAGTAACTGGGTGATTTAAATACAAATTACACTGGTTACAGGTAAGTCAGGCATGTGTAGCCTATGGCCCATGACCTGGTTTTATGCATTCATTTTATTTAATATTGTGCTACTTTAAATCTTGCTGTCTGGCCTATGTTCTAGAGGGCACATGCCAGCTGTTTACATGCACATAAAATGTGCTTTTCAGTCAATCCATGAAATTCTTAATCATATACTGTGTTACTAAGCTTCCTGCCAAACTTAAAGCAAGATATTAGCAGTTATGAGCTCGATTGTGGACTGTAACATGGAACTTCTGCATCATTTTATTGATATATTTAAATTTTGGTGAAAATCACATTACACTGAACATTTCTGTCTTTCTATATATTCTATTGGCACAGATCAAGTTCTTTTTTTTTTACAGCTGCATTGAGGCAATCCAAAATCTACAGTGTACTCAGCTGGTTTGGCAGGATTACAGGGATACAAGGAAGGAGTTAGAATTCCTCCTGACACAAGAGAGAGATCTGCTGCAGAAACTTGCATACTGCCAAGAAACAGACATGAACTGGGATGATGCAGAGAAAGATTTGAAAGTTAGTTGGCAGAATGAAACATTAAGTTTAATCTATCAAAAATGTTCACAGAACACAAAGAAATATGGTTTCATTCACTTAAAGATATTCTTTTGATGTTGAAAATCGTGCTTATAGCTTTGTCCCATGATACATGACAAAATGTATAAATGAGAAAGACTAAAAATGAAAAGATTACTCAGTAAAATGTCCCTTGCTTGTGTAGATTATTGTATACTAGTATGCTGCTAGTCTCAGGAATTTAATATTAATGTAATAACCCACATTAAGGGAGTGAGGTATGCATGCTTGTATAGAATAAACACTATTCATACAGGCTGCCCAATTCAGTCTTGATTTTTATATATCTTTTTAAATCAGTGCATTTCCAATGAATTTCTCAAATGAGTGGACATTAGTAATTTCTAGGATCCTCTGTTTTGTTTACTTTGTTAATTGTTAGCTGGTATAGTCTACATGTTTTGAGTTAGCAAAATTAGGGAATATCATGCAGGTAGCTGGCATCTTTGATAATTTGATTCATGACTATTTCTAGTGGACTGTCTGAGACTATGGTTCATACTCAATGTGTTCATAGTCCCTGATGTTTCATTTGTATATATCATCACATTTAAGTTTGGTTTTTCTTTTCTTTATTTCTTTGGTACATACACATGTTGACTACCCTGTCATGCGGTCTACCTCAGTAATATTGTAACAGTGCATAACAGTTTCCAAACCATTGTTATTAACGACAGCATAACACAGTATGTGCCACGAAATACAAAGCTGATTTTTTTTTCTCATTTATTGGAGCAATACTATCACAATATATCTATGTGTAAAATATCGAGTTGGCAATTAAATAATCATTGTGAAAATTGACTTATTGAAAAAATACACATGCAGTACTGGCTCCTGCTTGTTTGAATATTCAAATAAAAATTGTGGGTTCTGTTGGTCATGTGTTTTGTTAGAACTGATGGTTTGGTGGGTGTTGTTGGATTCGTGGGCTCTGTTGATTGTTGGTTTTTTGAGACGTATGTAAGGCTTTGTGGGCTGCTTGTGGGGGTTTAGTCAGCTAGCAGCAATCAAACTAGGTACATTACAGTTATTGAGAGTTTTATTTTTGTTTTGACTATAGAGCTATCATTTCCAGTGCTAAATTCTCATAGGACATGACAGTCTGTTCAGATTTTCACATTACAGTTTTTAATAAGTATTTTGAGCTACATGGACTTGACTCCTGCTCTCTTTGCCAAGAAGGAATGTCATGTTTTGTCATCTTTGACCAAACCTAGTATGAACCATTGATTGATTCTTCTTTTAAGACATTACACTCAAGACTGTTTTTGCTTGTCGTGCTATTTGCAAGAAGATGTGTGCTTGATACTCAACGCTGGCCATTTCCAGTTTCTATTTTCCTTCTTCAAAATCAACTATGTTGTTATATTCAGTACCCATAGAGGTTCCAGGTTTTAGTCAAATACATGCTGCAAATTATCAAGAGAGAGTTATGCCCTGTTACAGCACTAGATTTTCTCTCTATGCTTTCAAGGGAAAAGAAAGTGTAGAAAGCTTCTTCTGGGGGATTGTCACTGCCATTAAGAGCTTATCATTCCATAGAAGCATTCTCTGTGAGATTAAAAGCTGAAGAGATTTGAGCTGTCACTGCCTAATGGGTCTACTTAAGCATTTCTCTTTGGAGAATATCATGAAGGCAGCTTTTTGACAATCATATTCTATCTTCTTCTGATTAGCGAAACCATTTTCTTTGAGATCCTTGGTTTCTGCACAATATGTTATCCAGAGAGACATCACTTTTTGGTAAAATGGATTTCTCCTTCAAATGGTGAGTACTTTCCATTTCTCAGGTTTTTTTTATCAGTTTTAAGATATCATACTTAACCACTTAACTGTCAAATTTGGCTACACACTATCAATTAGTAAGATATTGCAGCTATTCAAATTGGAACTAATTGCAATTATGCAATATTTACCCATTTCTGTTGTGGAATGTCCTTTTACCTTACCACTCTGATGTCTTGGTGTAATTGTCTTTGAAAAGATGACTGTTCCACACTTGGTTATGCAAGATGCTTGAATGACTATGATTGATAATTCTCAACTCTATGTGAGGACCTATTTACATCAAACAGATGAAGTTTTCAGTATGGAAAAGTAACAGCTACACAATAGTAAGTACTTGTATAATGAAAATTAGACCCCATCCCCCACCTCAAAAAGATACACTTTACCAGATATGTCTTTAACACTTTCAGACGCTACTGACAAACCTTGAGTTGTATGAGCAGAAGTTGTTAAAACTTCAAAAACTGCGTGCTGATTTGTCTGAAGTCTCTGATGATGAAGCTCAGGACAACTTGACTGCAGGAATTGCAGATATCCGCAATCAGATCTTTGTTGCCCAGAAGCAGTGTTTTGAGTTACTGAGATCTGCTAATTTAGCTCAAAGAAATGTAGATGAAATTGAAGAAGAGGAGATGATGAGCAAAGTGCTAGCTTTGGATTCTAAAATACAGTAAGTCAAGTAATTTTATCTCTCAGACTTATATCAGTCCAAAATTTAATAAATAAAACAGATTAGGACTAATTCCCTGGCCAGCAAATTGTTTATAACTTTCTTGCAAAACTTTACCTATAAATGGCTGGGTAGGAAATGCTTTATGTGTCTCGTTAAATGCAGTAAAAAAGCAAAAAAGTAAATTTTTAAAATGCCACATATTTTATATAAATTTAGCCTTGGGATATGGACATTGAAGGCTGAACTTGTCACATGAAATTGCAGAACAAATGTTTTCTTCTATATGTTCATGATGAAATGAAATTACTTTGTGATGTATATACAGAGTGAAATGTGTACACAATGAAAATCAATTTCCTAAATAACAGTACATGGCAAGAAAGAAGCTAAAGAGTTCTCTTCCTCAAGGACAATAAATTATGCACAAACTAAAAATGTCACAGCAAACATTAAAAGTGCTTCCAGCATTTAGACTAGTAAATTGGGCAAGATGCAAATTTTGAAGAGCCACAGTGGCTCAGTGGTTAGTGTACTTGACCACTGGATCAGCCTGGTCAGGTTACTATGGTGTTTCCTTGGGCAAGACACTTTACTCGAATTGCCTTGATACTAATGATGCCATGACCTATGACACCTTTTATACATACTTTCTAAACTTTCCTAAGCTTGAAATTAGTAGGCTGTAATGGAATTGCAGTCACTACAGATCAACATAATTATATTCTAGTACATTGTTTTAGTGTCTTTGTCAAGTTCTGTCCTGATTTTCAAAAATCTGCAATGGTCAAAATCAAAATTTCTACTTAAACTTTTACATTTTACCCAATTAACCTTACTACATTACAAACTGCTTTTGTTTTTCAGGCCCTGTCCATCCACACTGGTAACATCAGCACCAGATTTCCAGTTCAAGAAAGAAACAAGCATCCAGACAGGCTGTCCAGCATGGGTCAAGTCCTTTCCCCTTCATGCCATTGCTCTGGCTATATTTCTGGGACTTGTATACCTCATTAACCCAGAGTGGCTGGACAAACTAGCCAATTTTACATTAAGAATCTCACCAGAACTGAAGTATGTCAATGGACCCCCACCTATTTAGAGCCTCGTGTATCAAATATATGATAAACTTGTTCTATAATGTATATAAATTACAGCTGACATGTAAACAGGTATGAGCAAGTTAAGGTATGTTCATGTATATTGATGTAAAGACAAATGTCAACATGCTCCCAGGTTATAGTTAAAATAAATGCAGGAAAAAAATAAATAGGATCTTTGCAAATAGTGATGCACAGTTAGTGCAGTTGTCAGGTTCAGTGTAGTGAAGAGTAGCACAAGGGAAATAACTTCCAAACAAACCTTGAGCTTGCCAATGTATTTACTAGTTGTATATACCCAAGACAGTATCAACACAAGAACAAAGACTGATGGTTGTAAAAGTTAGTTATCATCAGTTTTAGTGGTTATGTAAAAAGTCCATAATTCTATAATTTTGAAAAAGTATGTAATATCTACCAACAAGAATTTGTAAAATATGGATAGCAAAAGCTTCATAATGTAAAAGTAATACTATTTATGTGTATTGGCCTAAAGTGTGTATTATAGATTAATTAGGATGAATAATATGGCAGAATTTGTTAAATTATTTTTATTTTAAACAAATTCTGAAACCAAAAAAATTTTTTCAGATAGAATAGTTGTGAAAACGATTTTAGAGTCAGTTCAGTTGTTAACATGTTCAAATTGTAAAAGATGGCATTTTCAGCAGTGTAAATATGACAGTAATAATTTTGATGGGAAATTGTACTTTTATCATTTACAATTTTCAGGATGTGAACTTTAAAAAGTTCAGAAATATTTTGATCGTATCTGGCTCTAAATAGGTGAAATGTGTCATTCAGATTTTTATTCAGGAGGAAAAAGGAAGAAACAACAGGTGTTGCCAGTTTTAAGTTTCTTAAAAAGTAAAGTTGTGTAACACCTGTGTTCATGAAGACAAAGGGTTGTTTTCAAGGATATATCACTCATGAGGGTACTGTAGTTTAGATAAACTTAAGCCTGGTATTGAAAGGTATTTCAGATCGCTTTGCAGGAAGGACTTTCCCATTTTCATGACATTCAGTTGTTTCAAGTTGTGAAACAATACAAATTATCATATTTTGTGACGAAGATGAAATGTTCAAGGTACGGGAATATTTGTCAGTATGTAATCTACCTGCTGGTAGGGTTACTATACAGTGTGCCAACAGGTAAATATATATTTCCTGTGATAGTGGATGAATTGATGTGATTCATTTAATTGATTTGAAATACAGATGTTCAAGAGGCAAGGACTGTTGAGCTGACAAAAAAAGTTCCAGTTTCAAGCCTTCCAAAAGAGAGCTGATCTTGATCACAGAATGATACTCAGATGTATCAAAGGCACACAATTCTTGCTACAGAGCCTGTATTAAATATTGCCAAGAGACAAGTTATGTGTACCAGTCTTATGACTTGAGTACAGGGATAAATTGTGCATATGTATGCACATAAAATGTTTGCTTGAGATGCAAACATGGTTTTTATCGGTGTCCCTTTTGGGATGAAAATTGAAGGTTTGCCAAAGGGAGCAAACAGTTAAGGGCACAGAGGCTGTAAAATGCAGAGAGTGGTAAATCAGTAGTTACCCTGATGAAATCACTAGAAAGTCGTGCATTTAAAATGCCAGAATGGCATATATTCTGTTATAGGATTAAAGAATGTTTCCTTTAACATTAAGACACATGACCAGTCATTTGATTGGTTTGATAATGTCAGCGTGAACTAAGAACATTCTTGTTCATTGTTGATTATCTAATTTCCTAAACATGAGATAATTTTAGGGCTACATGGGCCTACATGCAACGCAACATGCCGAGTCCATCCAAGAGCTTTTTCATTGCTATGGCAGTTGGATGGGCAACATAGTTTAGATGAATTTAACAGAAAAAGATTGCGGCCATGTATCATAATATAGTAATATCTGAGCAAAAACTTTCTGTTATTTGGAGAGAAAATATATTTTTGATCCATAGCAGTTTCAAGAACTATTTGAGCAAAAAAAAAAGATAATAATAAAAATCTCTTCAGTATATTTATCAGCAGAAAGTTAGAGTGATAAAGTGCTAACAAATGCACACAATTATATTTAATTTGGATAAACTTTGCTGTATACATTTTGGGTCCATTGGCAAAATTTAAAATAACAGCTTAATTTCAACAAGCTTTTGAAATGTCAAAATTCAGTTTTAAAATCCAACAAGCTTGTTAATATTATCTTTATAAATAGTTGTAAATAGGAAAATATTTTCTTTGATCATATTATTTACTTGGGTAAAAAATTTAAAAAAAAGGTTTTAAAAGAGTGTAGTTTATTATACATTTCTTATGAGTGCTATGATTACATGTTTATAAAAGTTAACAGACCAAGAGACCAAACTGAAATTTAAGCATAGCATATTATGGCAATGTATTTTAAAGCATGTACTGCCACATTCTGCTGTCTCTTGTTACCCAATACATCATCCTCGATCTCACTTGTAATACACACATTTCTAATGCAGTATTTCTAGAATGCAGTACCATATCAATTAAATATTGATTACAGTGAGTACATTCACTAAAGGTCAGTAACATAGATGAAGCAGTAAAATTAATTAGATTTATTAGTCTTGTTCTGGCATTCTGACCACAGAAACTGAGTTGCAATGTTCATTTGTCCTAGATTGAATATTCACAACAATAATAACTTGTCTTTTGGTTGGTTATAACTTGAGTAGATTTATTAATATGGTTTTCATGACATATTTATTCAAGCCATCATACAACATATTTTCAGTCAAAATTTGTCATGGAATATTTAACTATTTTTCAGGATATGCAACTAAGGAATGCCTTTGTAAAGTGCTTGAAATTAAATGTGGATTAATTGACCATTAAACTAGATCTCAGCATAATCGTAATCATCATACTAATTAAAGAATTTGTTGACATAATTCATCATACTTAAGTATTCATTAAATAGTTCTCACGAAGTATAACTTAAAGTTTTGTGGTTGGAATTTTTTGTCACATTCAAGATTGCAGTTTTAAATATTGCAGTCCACTCTGTTTTGGAAATATATAGCTGAATGAGGAAAATAAAATCACCATATTTACTTGCTTTTAAAATAGCCTAACTGCAAAATGAACAGGCCTAGATCTGATGTGGTTTAATGTACCTGTATATCTGGCTCTGTTCAGTTTGCCAGGAGTAATCAATTGAACCGTGAAGTGAACATGGTCCGTGCTGATGATTTATTAGATGGCATATCAGGGACTCTGTTGTTTGCAGTTGGACTTGGCGTATAAGTTAGCCATATGGTAATTTGCTTTTATCAGAGAGAAAAATATCTCATAGTAAAACATTAGTTTTTAAGTGATAAACAACTTTAAAAATGTCATGCTAATTACAATAGGTTGATCACAAATGTAACTTATAAATTTGCTTTTCTGCCAGTACTGTATGTATCCATTTATAGGAAACCAAGCTGCAAACTACATAGACCCAGATCTGCTGTTCGATAGAGTAAAGAATGTGATGACAAAGCTGTGTCTATACGGTTTGTAGCTGGGATATGAGTGTATCAAGTCCATTTACATGGATGTCATAATGGAGTCAGAGCATCATTTTTATTGTTCTCATTAAATCTTACTTTTTCTGAGATTATTTTAACTAATGGTTGGTTGAGAGATAGAGAGAGAGTAGGTTTTGTTTTTTTTTAGTTGTATGGGTCAGCACATTTAATTCATAGCAAAACTAGTAATCTTGAACCTCAGTCAAGACCAAACAAACATTATTTTAACTTTTTTTCATATTCTGTTGTGATAGCATGGGTTGTTCATAGAAGAAGAATAATTTTCCACAAAATATTTTGACAATTTTATATTTCACAAATAATGAGATAATTGAACCATATTTTGCACAACTAAATGACGAAGGCAGCATTTCATGTTTAATGATCATATTGTGGTCTTGATGAGTAATGAGATTCTATGAAACACTCTCCTTATCATAGGATGCTATTCTTTTGAAAATTTTTCACTGACATTATAAGATTCTTATTTTACTCTTTTGGACTGAGATTTGTTATTGGCTGGGTCAGGTCATTTTTTTTAGTTTTCAAGCAGTTTTACATCAGCTCATCATGACTGTCTTGAATGGTGGTTGTTCTTTGTTGTTTGTTGGTGTTTACGAGAGTGCAATGTGATTATTTGTTATTCTTCATTTTCATTCATTGTGTATGTGATCTGTTTCATTATCTACCATTTATTTTCCTCATGTACATGTGTTTGTTTTGTTGGTCTGATTTGACATACTTCAGCAGATGGTGAAGCCTTGATTAATTTCATAATATTGCATTGCTTGAAAAACACAGGCAATAATGACCTTGGAGATTTTTTATAACTGATTTTGACTGGGTCTTTTTCACAGTGTATTTGCCCTTTAGAGGCTATGGATAATTAGGGAATTTTTAAGTCTTTACGCCTCAAATACAACTGTTAATGATATTAAACTGTATCGTGAAGATGATATTTACAATCCTGACTATAAAATTTACAATCTTTATCATAAAAATATTTATCTTCAATTTTCAAAATTTTCTTTCTGGAAGACTTTTAAAGAATCCATTTCATTTTCAAAGATTTATTTTTAAGTTTCTTTGTTCATAATTATATTGCAATTTCCTGTACATATGTTTTTCCACAACACAATAATAATGAAAATTTATGAAAATTCTGTAAGGTCATTTTGACTTGTTTAACACTTACTCAGTCTGGTAATACTAAATAAATGTTGTTCTCTTTTCCACAGGGCAAAGGGTTGTATTGACCTACGTTCATATAGTTGGATATCCTCTGAATGCTTGTACATAGACAAGGATATTCCAAATTATAGATGTTATTATCTGCCTTGTAGTTTTGAAATATAATTCAGTTTATTTATATATTTACATAACTGTTTTTAATTTATGCATGAGTAGTTGATATGTATACATTTTACTTGTTTTTTAAAGTTTCCTATATCCTTTTTAATGGTTGTGAGTTGTAACCTTTGTTGAATAAAGACACTCATTCCAAGTAGAATTCAGCTGTTTTGGTGCTGATGCTACATAATGTTAGTACATGATGATAATAAGGTATACAGGCACCAGAAGATTGTAATGATTTATTGAAACGTTATTCAATTCTTTATTGTAAATTTATTAAACAGTAGGTAATGCATACAATGATTATGTAACATCAGCTATGATAAAAACATTGCACACTTTTTATTTATTGATAAATAAGTACAAAATATTTAACAGAAAATTTCTTGATAATTTTTCATTTCAGGTTTAAATTTTACAATTCTGTTATCACCATTTTGACATTGTGATTGCAAAAATTCTTTGGCATCAAATGTTTTTTTAAAAAAACCTTAATTGTAGGATTATGAATTATTGAGGATAATAATACATATAAAATACATATAAAAACTTCAATTTTTTATATTTTGTATTTTAAAATTGCAAGAAATGAAATATATTGAATGTTGAAAAATTTTCAAAAGCTGGAAATGAGCCAGTTAATGCATTACATACCAAATGTATTCTTTAAAATTCACTAGAATAAAAAAAAATTGTAATGTTTTGTAATGCAGTGTAGATATTTAGCAGTCTCTTTGTTGACAGTCATATATTTTGAAGGTGCTATGTTGCTGAAGTTATATTTTCCCCAGTATCCTTCTGTACTGGACCAGTCCCTTAGACAAATGTAGCATTTTGTTTCTGTACTGAACCTGTCTGTGAACTAGGTGTAGTATTTTTTTCTGTACTGGACCTATCTCTTTAAAGACCAAGTGTAGCATGTTCTTTTGGCAAGTCATCAAATAATGTTTTATCATGGTACAAAATCAATTAGTTTGTTATGAGAATGGCAAGAATCAAAGTTATTATAATAATGCAACAAGCTTTTGTAAGAACCATAAATAAAAAAACATTGAATCCATTAGTTGGCATATTAAATTATTAATGAATAGGATATATGTTATATTGACATCATGATCAGAAGTAAACCGTCAGTTGTCTTTTTTTTTTATTTCAACATGAATTGATAAGGTTACTTTTTCCCAAAAAGTGAAAGATAAATGAGTTTTATTATTGAAGTGCAGACTTACAAATTGCTCATTTGTTTAATTGAAAACACAATTTGAATAATTAAGTGTTAAGCACTTGAATAAAATATGGAAGCAAATTTAATTGTTTATCATACTTTTAAAAAAGCAAATTAAGGGTTGGGGTGGTATATCATTTAAAGAAAAAGTAAGTTACTGATGTGGTTGGGTTGGTATGTCATTTAAAGAAAAAGCAATTTACAGGTGGAGTTGGGTTGTGTTGGTATTTAATTTAAAGAAAAAGCAAATTACAGGTGGGGGGAAGTTAGGTTGGTATATAATTAAGTGTTGGATATATCATAATAGGTACATTTGATTGATCAATAGGCATATTGTAAACAAATATGTAATTGACAGACTGGTTGAAAAGAAGTTTCATTTTTTGTACAGACTTGTTCTTTTGTTTGCTGCATGTTTATTTGCAGTATTTTTAATACCATTATTTGCTTTCTGACAGGCAGGTGGATATATAAAGTTTGGAAAGCATGTACATTACATTTACATACACGTAAATTGTATCTTTTTGGAATTTTGGCAATCCATTTTTGTTTCTCAGTTTTTTATTTTTAAAGCTGAATGTATCTTAATGGTTGGGGAGAATTTTTTACTGTTTCTCTTCACTTGAAATTCACAAATATTTGTCATTATACTGTTTTAAAAAATTATTAAAATCAATATCCTACATGGATATTAATCAGTTTTTGGTAATAAATTGTAAATAAATGTAATAGTCATTGTTCACTTTGAAGTATCCACTGCCTTTATGATTTAGTGTTCTTTGCATATTTGTTGTGATATAACAGAAGGATTTAATTATAAGCTTTTTAGTGTTGTAAAAAACGTTTTTAAAAAAATTATGAAAATTATAAAAATATAAAAAATGAGTTCTATTTTGTGCATATTTGACTACGATATATATGTATAATCATGTCATATTTATGTCTAATATTCAAATTTAAAAATTTTATTACTAATCCAAGCAAAACGTTTGGTGTCCAATCATTGTACTATGATAAGAAAAGCATAAAAAAAAAACTTTTAGGTCATAAAAGGACGTACATTGTTCAGAATTGCTAGCTGCTGGGGGACCAGAAGAGCTTATGGGATGATCCATCCAGGACCTTATTATCCATAGGCACAGTAAGCAATGGTCGTAAGGCCTAATAAACCATTTTACTGAAGGTTTATACACACAGAGGCATAATGTCACTCACTGTATTAAAGAAGTGCCTAGGGCCTTCATCCTAAATAGAAGATTGTCATGAAACTTGGCAAACACATTCATCACATGGTCTTAAATGAGAATGGTGCCACTTGAACATCCACTATGGCAGCCAAAGTAATTGTTTTTGAAAATCTTGTTATTGCTTGTTCTCTTGAATAGATTGTCATATCAACATGGGGTTTTACCTAAAGGACCTTATATGATGTTTTATTGGTCCTAAATGAATATGCCATTTTGACATCCAGTATAGCTGCCATGTCAGCCACCTTGAAAATCTTGTCACTAACCTTGAATGGATAAATCATTTGAGCATGGGTTTTTTTACTTCTTATGAAATCATTTTGGTCATCGATGAAAATGGTACTTATCACCATATTGTCCAAACTGAAAATCGTGTTGTCACTACACAGTATGAACGAAAAGTAATAGTGCTATCAGGTTTCCACCAGAAGACTTGTGTCTGGTTGGCCCAAAATTAAATGGTTCCTTCTTGTTTAACCAGTATGGCCTACACTGCAGCCATCTTGAAAGTATTATTATACCTTCTGCTCCAGAAGGGATAGTCGTATCAGCATTTTCTTCTTATTAAATGACTTTCATTGATGTCTAGTTGGTCTTAAATGAAAAAAGTGACGGTGCCGATCTCACTTCAAAGCGGACATCTTGACAATCTTGTTATGCTACAGCTCAAAGATTGCTGGTTGTATCTTAGGATGCCTATTTGGTCCTAATTGGAATTGATAGAAATCTGATATCCAATATAACCACAATGGCAGCTATCTTCAAAACCTTTATTGTTCCCTCTCCAAAGTGGAACGTCATATTAACATGGTGATTTTACTAGAAGACTTCTTGGGATCTATTGTTGGCCCTAAATAAGGTCTTGTTTGGTTTTCAAAGAAAATGTTGCCTTTCTTATATCCACATCATCTACTTTTAAAATCAATTTATTGCCGAAGAATGTAAGACTTGGTTGGAATTTGTGGACATTCCTTATGGACAACAGAGCGGCAGTCCCTTCCAGGATTTCCTGTATATTTAGGCCTTGTTTAACTTTTCTGAAGTATACTCTAGAGTGGGTGTAAATAAAAGGATATTATCTTTTCTTGTCTTCATTTGTCTTTGAATGCAATAATTGTATACAAATCGCTTATTACCATTGAATCTTGTAAATTTGCCTCTCTCTTCTCTCTCTCTCTCTCTCTCTCTCTCTCTCTCTCTCTCTCTCTCTCTCTCTCTCTCTCTCTCTCTCTCTCTCTCTCTCTCGTATTCTGTTGTGATAGCATGGGTTGTTCATAGAAGAATATAATTTTCTCTCTCTCTCTCTCTCTCTCTCTCTCTCTCTCTCTCTCTCTCTCTCTCTCTCTCTCTCTCTCTCTCTTGTATTCTGTTGTGATAGCATGGGTTGTTCATAGAAGAATAATTCTCCCCCCCCTCTCTCTCTCTCTCTCTCTCTCTCTCAGGGTGGGGGGACACGTATGTACAGTCAGTTGCCAGTGTGCAGATAAGAGTTCATGGATATATTTAGTCAAATAATCATGCATATAGACAGGGATTGTCACATACCAATCACAATACATGGATGCCTCTTGTTGCACTGTTGCAGCTCGGTGATTTTGTTGTGTGTGTGTATGTGTGTGTGTGAATAACATACATGCGTGGTATGCATGCGAACGGGATATATAATTGAATTTATGAACTATTTGAAACTGAAAATAATGCACAAATAAACCATATTTGATCATGTACTAAAGGCAGCAAACCTCCACCCCACCCACAATGAAAATATTCATCATAACGCAGGTCTTAATATGGTTAGAACTGATCGTGATAATGAGACTTACACAGGAGTTAAAGCGAAAAGTAAATCTGATTCAGGTTGAAGATGAGGCTTTGGGAGTTTATGCGTCCACCGTTCAATCCTTGGTTGTATAACTCAAAACTTGCATTTACAAAAATTGCTGCATCATTCGCATATTTTAAAAACATTCTCTGAAAAAAGTCTTATTAACCTGATTTGTTTAAAATCGCAAATATATATGAACAGCCAGTATGTATAAAAGACAATATGTATAAACAGTAAATATGTACAAAACAACCAATATGTATAAATAGCAAATGCATAGAAGTTACCAAGTGTGTGTAAAATAGTAAATATGTATTCAATACCGAATATGTATAAAGAAGTAGCAATGAATAAAATACCAAGTATGCATGAAGTGGTACCAACTGGTAATGAGGTAGATTATTAGGTGTTACCGAGTTGTTACAACGGTTGCCATGCTTTTAAACGGCATTTCAGCAGTACCGATCGTACATCCAAAGATTATCATTTTAGTTAATATCCTAATACGGTCAACATCAAAGGCGTCCTTTGAAAACAAAGGGAACATGTAATGAGATTTTTGGGGATTTACAGTCCTAAAACACCGTCATTCAAGTATGTAAGATTATAAACCAATAACTAATTTTAAATAGAATTCCTTTTATGATTAAAAATTTGTTTATTTAAGAGAGAATGGTTTAAACATGCGTTTAAGAACTCGGCTCACAGAACAACGTTAACTTTTTGTGGGATTTTTGTCGACTCTTACACATAATCTTGAACAAAACTTATGGCATGATATCTTCTATGCACTCAGATCAATGAATTATATTCAGAAATGATTTAAATTTGGGTCTTCCAAACACTTTTATTACGCCATAATCCTAATGATACGGTCAGTGTCCTGACATAAGCATATGTTATGATAGGAAGTGGTATGGTTAAATTCACAGAAAGGACTATAATTTGAGTATGTTCACCTCACTTTTAGCATTAACGGTAGAAGAGAATGACCCAATAATTATTATTTCTGTAAAATCCCTTTCAATATGCACATTGTTTTAATAAAACGTAAGATTCCAAAAAATGCAGAGAGGATATTTAGACCTTTTTCTCCTAAAATCGTATCTCACTTGAAAGAGGCGAGAAAGGTTTTTAGCCATAATGAATGAAGTCTATATTTTACAAAACCTGTCACAGAAACAAGATGTCGGAACTTTTGGTTCGGTCGATGAATACTGATTTTGACTTGCATTGACCTTCACCTCAAAAACAAAATGTTGGTCAGAGCAACGTAAGTGATGCTCAATGGTTATGATCCATAAAAAAGAGAAAAGTGTGGCGCCAGTGCATTACAGCACAAGCGAAATATGATTAATCTAGTGAAACATTGAAACCAGGTGGATAATGGCGAAAGCGTGGCACCTATGTATTGCGACCGTCGTTAATGTTGTGATTGAGAATATTTTTGTTATTACTCCTTCAAGCGTTGACCTTAAACACTGACACAGCCTCATCCGTTATATCTTTTAAATACATGGTTACACTGAATTTAGTTACGTTCCGAGAAATAAGTACTATTTGCCACTTTCTCTGCAACTCTGATAATTAACCTCAGTGTTTAGAAGATGAAAATCGATATCTAGTCTAATGTCATTTATGTGTTAGTTTCCTTCCCTTGACAAGTTAGATATGTTGAATGAACGTTTGTCTTGCAAATACTATATGTTGTTTCCTATGACATGATTTTTATGGTTTAAAAAGCTGGATCGGCATTAAACTCTGGGAACCGATCACGTTTGACGGTTTGATATCCTCCATGTGTGAGGTCATCTGATCTGATATAAATTAATATTTGCTGTAATCTGTATTGATAACTTCTTTTCTGCCGTGATTTGTTTAATCTCAATTTACGCTATAGGTGATTCTCAAGAACAGGACGAATAAACGGCTAAAAAGTTTTTATGGTGTGTAAGCCTGAAGCTGACCATTCTTTAAAATTCCATAATCTTTTTTCTTCTTTTGTTCCTTTCACGCAAGAATTTACTAACATGCATTTTCTTGTATATAGGTAGGAATCATAAGTTTTGAAAATTAGTTTCAATCAAGGGTCTAGCGCAAGCCATTTTCTTATTTGTACGGACTCATTTCATTATCTTATCATGAGTGTTTTGAGTATTAGACGATATGCTGAAGTGGGATATCACATTATTGTTCTGTGTCACTTTATCGTCGATACCCTAGTCCTTGATTTTCACCCTGTTCACCCTTGGCTACTGACTTCCAAAACCAGTTGTAACAATAATCATCACAGACACCTGGTTTTCAAAATGTCACGACTCCTGTATCACTTGACATATAGCTTAGGTTCTGGGCCACCTAACCTTTGGCATTAACCCTAAGCCACTGAAATTAACACAAAAAAGATTCCATTTAATAGCAGCATGACTTGAAAAGCGAAATTATATGCTTTTCTGGATTTTGTTTTTGGTCTGGATGACCAGATTTTACCATTAATAACAGCTTACTAACATTGAAGTATATTCATTTTAAATGTCGAATCGAACTGCATGACAGTTTTTAATGTAGTTATGGTAGAAAGTCATTGACTGTAAATACTAATTAAGGCATTTATAAATAAAATATCTTTAACGTAACTTTGAAACGATTTGATGGTACTTAAATAACTATTTAGGAAAATTTTAATTTAGTTGCAAAATGAAATGGAGGTGAAGAGCGACACGAAGACGTTTTTTGAATGTGAAAAAGAAGATGCTTTAATGGCTCCTAAATTATAATAGAACTTCACGAAGTATATTAAGAATAAAAATCATATGGCGAATAACGACCTTTGCAAGGGCACTGGATCCAGCAAGGGATCAAGTGTGTCAGGGATTGACTGAGATAGATGCAATAAACTGACGACGAACAGTGCAAAACTAGTAACTAACTAGCCTTAGCCTGAGCGCTTTCGACTATTAATGAATCTTTTTCAAAGTCATATACAAAACATAGACAAATCAAGCAAATAAACATAAAAAAACGTTGATTGTAAAACTCTACATGACTGTCTCTACATAAGTTAAACCTATAGATACATTGTATCTCAACCAGCCTGTATAAACTTGTTGCGAATACTGAAAGATGTTTCTATTTCCCTACAAATCAATGAGCCATGGTGAGATATATTACTCTGTGTATATTTATGTAACGTAGATTATATCCCGGATATTTAATTCTATACTGGATATTTTTATTTCTTATAGTAGTAATTAAAGGATACTAAGAAGATTTAGAAAAGTTTGAAAAGAAACTGTCGGCTGCAAAAACTGATTCTACTAGTGCATAGCTTTCTTTTTCTATTGGTTTAGAGCGCATGGTTTCAATGTTCTAAGACAGCGTATCCAATAAGATTCCTTTTCCTTCCTGGTTTAAGAACTTCAGCTGGGGTTGTTAGCAAATCCATAACCAGAAACGTTGTAGTGGAGTTACAAATCGTAACTAAATTCAAATAATATTTATAATAATTAGTGGGAAGCGAAACAACCATACCATATGTAGTCGCTTATAAGAGGAAACTAACTGCAAACTGCACATACAGGTCTTGCAGTTTGTTAGAAGTAATAAGTAGAACAAACAACATATACGCTGAACTGCGGGAGCATTATGGGTGTGTGTGTGTGCAATTTCGTCGTCGGAATTTGGTTGCTGTCGGTAGACAATCAGAAAATTGTCGCACGACCTCTCTCCTGTATTGACACAACCTAATAGATTGTAAAACATCACCCGGTACGTTATCCTCAAATATTGTATGAAGAAACCATTTCCTGTTAGTAATATCATTAAGGTGGCAGGGAACAGTTTCGTAAATTGTGCCTTTAGCAAATTTCCTTACTTAAAGCTTTTGTGTGACTTTTTGAGCTATTATTGTGTACTAATTAAAGCTATGGATATATTTGTAAATTTGGTCTTTCCGCCATGTGTTGTTCTTGAAATTAATGTGAGGCATGTACACCTCATGCAGTCATTGCATAGTATGTAGCGATTGAAATACCAACTATCGGCTAAGAAGCAGAGCTAGCCACTTATAGCGGCAGACACGTTAGTTCAAGGCAAGTGATTATCTCAAAAACTGCCTGGATACCAACTATTTTGTATTGCATTAAGATATTAAATACCCAATGTTTTTCAAAATTATCACCTAGTGGAAAGGGATTGTGTTTGCACTGTGAGCATCACGTGTTCTCAAAAATGGTCTTCAGACATGAAAACTGCATGTAAAAATATGGGGTGGGGTGCATCAACTTTATATTATATGAATTTCCACTGACTCGTCAGGTCAAGTTGATAATATCCTTATGTTTTGCCTTATTATACCTATCCAAAAATTTTGACCTTTTTGACCTCATTCGTGTATTTTTGTTTAAATTTGTTTATTCGACAGGTGTGTACAACATTAAATTTGTGCATAAAACAGTCCCTTGAACCCTAAACCCCATTGCATACTAATATCCACTATATTACGTCCTTGCTGTACGGCCACCTGTATGTAGCTTTGTCCCATTATTTATGATGTAGATTTCATTCCAAGCTTAATGCTATGCATAGTTTAAACGCGAGCTTCATTCTATTTATCACACAACAGTTTGGTTAACTTTATTAATCGGTGTTCAACAATCATTTTGTGTAAACATTATTACAGTACCATGTGCTTTTTACCAATCCTAGCTGTGTAAGTTTGCATGGATGTAATAAGCAGTGTCCTCTTTATGCTCTTCAGATAAGATTTGGCCCCATTTCAGCCCGATACGTATTGTTTATCCTAACCCCTAAGACCAATCATGACCGACACAATTTCAAGCTTTTCTGCTGCGCTGTATACTAAGGGATTATCAAGTAGGAATGTATTGACCGTTGACTAATATGTGTCATCTTTATAACGGCATTTTGTAAATCGTACTTGAGAAGATAACATACAATTTAGCCGTTGGCTATAACACAGAAATGACACAATAATTCATAACTATATTTCAAACTTAATATGACGCTGGTGTATCCATGGTCATTGGTGAAATTAACCGGGTGAAGTTTCCGGCGGAAAATCATTCACGAAGAAGCTAATTAGAGTTTCCATTGAGAAGTTTGTTTTGATGATCCGCTTTGCGATTACTTATGAAAATTTTTATTTTTATGAACAATTCACAGTGTTTACGACGTGTGCTCAAAATGAATTTTAGTGCTGTTTAAAAAAAAATTTTCAGTGTTATATTCCATAATTTGTATACACCTGCCACAATTGTATTATGTTTCCAAGTTACCTGCATATTTGTTATCAGTTTTGTTTCCGCAAAAAGTAGCAGTTTTCCATCACCCACAGTTACTACACTTTGTCGATTGCTTGCATATTGGACTAAGTAGAATCCTCTTGACTTCGGTGTCAAATTTTAAACGTCAAGGTCACTTTGCCTGAAAGAAGAGGAGTAGCTACCTCACAATAATTCGAATTCTCCACGAAACTTTATGGCTGGCTTACACTTGGAATAAGGACGAACCATATTGATTTAGGGTCAAAAGGTTACAATCTTATTGTTAGCATAACAGCAAGACAGAAGAAAATGGTTTCTTGACATCAACTTGTGTGCTCCATCATCTTGCGGTTACGAAACTGTGTGGGCAACTTATACTTGGGGCAAGGAAGAAGTCGATCAGTGACGGAGGGGAACATTTTTTAAAGCATCATAGACATTGACGGAATTAATAAAAGTGGTTTTTGCTTTTGCAAAATTTAAATTCTCTACAAAGAGGACTGACTACCAACGGGCGGGCGTATAATATGCTGTTGGTGATACTTTTGTTTTAATGCAAATTTGTTTCTCTTTCTTTCTATTAATCCATCTGGCCCACTTAAATATTCTTCTCTCTGACTGCATCAGTTCAAGAGACTAAATTTACATGAGCCTCCAGACACAGATCAGAAAATCGACTTTAGCTTTTCTATGGCATAAAATAGCTTTAAAAATCCAGTATAGACACAATTTCTAGCCTCGAATTTCTGTCTTACTCTATGTAAAAACTGCACTTTCGCCCAACCCAAAGTCTTCAGTTTCTAATTTATGATATTTTAGTATCGTTTTGTGATTTCGAGAATCGCAACTTCGCAGTTTAGGGTGAGTGTGGAAGGAAAGGAGACATGCTATTGGGTGTACCTTATACACCCTCACCCGCTCTAGACAGCCGTTAGAAAATCGGGATGGTTCATGGTGCCAGTGAACTCTTGTCCGAATTTTGTACCTGACCTTGAATTTTACCTTGCAAGATAAAAATCCACACACCTTATCAATTCTGAGTCTCCAGGTTGTGACCAATCTTATAGAAACAGCTGTCGTATAAATACGCCGATATCTTCTTGATAGGTAGGCGGCCAGGATCATTTGGATATTGGCAGCAATGAAGGTATGATTCTTGAAGTGGTCTTTTCTGTTCTTTTTGGTACACAATATGTTCCACATAATCAAAACCAACTGTTAGTGTGTAATTTGGTGATTTGACAGCGGTATAATCATTAAAAAATACGATGTGTTGAAGTTTAAACAAAAGAATACCATAAATTGGCAGCCGTTTGCGTTCTTACGGTCCCAGCTAAAAGTTCGATTTGTTTCATAACTTTAGCTCTATATTTTATTATTTTGAGAAAAAATGTTTTTGTTGCCAACGGGTATCGCAATTAAGAAGGATAAGTGAATATTATATAATGAGAGAAAACATGAAGTGCATGAAGGTCTTTCCGTTGTATAGTACTTGTATCACCTATTGATAGACTCTCTTGCTAATTACTAGCCTGTATAAAGACTGTGTAGCTTTTTAAAAATCTTGTCATAACGGGGCATGTAACATTTTTAACTTAACTGTTTGGCTACGTATAGAAAGAGATTTTATTAGGGTTATTTTTCTGTTAACTGTATTGACATATCAGGATGTTTTTTGTGCACGTTGCTGGAGTTAGATTTGAATTACTAGTGACAAAATGTAATCCATCCGTGTTGCTGTTTAATTTTCCTTCTTTCCAATTTTTTTTTTTACAAATTCCATCCCATTATAAATTTAGATTTTCTTCTTTAAAAATATACACGTAATAATTTTCAAACAAATTGTACAATAGTTTTCTTTTGGACCCCTGCGGATAGAATCCAAATGTACATCGTACCAAATAAAAGCACAATATTGGAAGAACGTGTTCGAAAATGATTAATTTCTTTCCGTTTAGCAAAATAAGTCGTACACAAAGCTTTCAACATTTCGCAAAAATAAACAAATCCATTATCATGCTGCTAGCCAAGATTATCAGGAAGTTTGTGGTGTTCTAGATTCATGGTGAGTGATTAATATTAACCAAACCGCTCACTTGTAATGAAAATGTGTACGATATTGTTTGCCTGGAAATGCAGAATCTTGGTTTAATAATTCAGCATATTTTGAGGAAAACAAAATTAATTTTTAATCAAATATTATCAGTATTTTGCTTTTATTTAGTCAGATGTACAGGGTCTTAAAATAGAATTTTAAAAATTTAAGAAAATAAGAAAACAATTTGTGTCTGGAAACCAAAATTAGGAGAAGCTGGGCATTCAGGTTCCATAAATATCCTAAATAACGATGCTGAATGTTTGAAATCTCGCTCCTACAAAGTAGCATCAATGGAAATAATATCACACAAAAAACGACATGAAAATGTTATCAAAAATGAAGATAACTGTCTAAAATGGAGTCGACTAGACACATGGGTAAATGAACAACGTTCAAATCAAATTGCATAAGAATGCGTTGAATAGTTCTTGCCATATTAAAATACCAAGCTATTCGACAAGACCCACAACTCTGTCCAGAAAGGTACAGACGAGGCAAAACCCATAAGACACACATTTAGACCCAAGAGAGAATGTTCTTACGAAAATCAATTAGGTTTACTAGGGACATTTTTTTATAACTATTCTAACTGCAGGGAATATTCCATTCGAAGATATAAATATGTTCAACTAAGAGCATAACACTGTCCAGCCTGGAGTAGAGAAAGAATAAAGCCACACAATGCACATCTAAGTCTTTAAGATGATGATCATACCAAATTTCCACGGGTAAAAAGTTATTTTTCTCTATTATTCTTCACAGTTTTTGAGTCAGAATACGTTGAACAGTTCTTGAGCAATGCAGGTTAAAAGCAACATAGCACATGACGATATTAAGTTTAGTGTCAAGCGCCATAACTCAATCCAAAACCCCAGAAAGAACCACCGACACACAGGTAGTTACAGGCAAGCTTTCTCACATGCACACGCTGGCTGACCCCAAGACTCGTACCTAAGCATACAGAGTTGAAATGTCAGTAATCGGTAAAGGCGGGAACCTTGGACCATTCGGCCACCCAGTGCCCTCCTGGCTACCTTTAGTTGTGTCAATGTGAATAAATTAAAGTGGAATATTAAAGAAGCATAAAGAAAATGGTGGAAAGGTTAAATAAAATACAGATGAGGCATCCCACTATAACACCCCATTGAAGAAACAAAACTTCGTCCAGTCCTGATTGAAGTTTGTCACCTAAAACTTTTCTTAGATTACTTCTAACATTCTGTCATAATTACATACTGTATATGCAGTCTTCCAAACACGTATGCTAAATAAAATTGAACTTAAATCAGCATACACTTTAAAAATTTGGAATGTTTTCAGGTATTCGCTGCTGTGACGTGTGTCCTATTGGCGACGCACACGTTTGCCGTCCATCTTCAGCTGACACGTGGGCAGAAGAGTTTCTTAAAGCTTGTGGCTAAAGAGCTTGAGAAGCCCCTAGACCTTTGCCCAATCTGCATCCAATTCACTGACCAGACCATCGATATCCTTCTCAACATCATCCTCAGTGAGAATTATACACTTCGTTTACTTTATTTTTGCCTCCCTTACATGAACTCTGATCAGCGCAGAGGGCTCACTTTTCGGCGTTGACAGATTTTAACTTAAAATGTTGTTACTGTCGTGGAACGTCATGTGAGATACTATATAGTATAGTTCTCTGGTCGGTAGTGATTGTTTTGCGTAACCTTTGTTTCAAAATAACTTATTTTATTACGTGACATCATAGACCAATCTCATAATTTCCGATAATGTACTTATGTAAAATGTACACACGTATGGCAAATACATGTATTTGAGATATCCGAGATCAAGTCAGTGATTTTACTTGATTAATTTGTGTTTTTTAATCATTTATGTTAAGTGATGCATAGAGTCTTCCACTTGTTTTCATTTCAAAACATTTATGAAACCTGTTTAATAATTTAAATCGAATATGCGACAAGGGGAGCGAAAATATAGCAATTATCCAACTTATTTCATAATAAATTCGTATAAAAGAAACACGCATAAAAGATCATCTCAATAAATGTTGAACCCATCATGAAATAAGCATTAAATTCGTTACCAACTGTCTGAGAAATCAAACTGTAAAGGTTTAATTATAGAAATATTTCCTTTAGCTTCGGCATCTGGAAACTCGAAAAACTTTAAGATAAACAATATTGTCTCCTGATCAAGGGCCTGATCTCATTTCGAGGAAGTATTTAGAAAGCCCAACAGTTTCACACTGGGTGATATTCAAACGTATTGCAGCCAGAGCTTATGCGATATGAGAGAGAGAGAGAGAGAGAGAGAGAGAGAGAGAGAGAGAGAGAGAGAGAGAGAGAGAGAGAGAGAGAGAGAGAGAGAGAGAGAGAGAGAGAGAGAGAGAGAGAGAGAGAGAGAGAGAGAGAGAGAGAGAGAGAGAGAGAGAGAGAGAGATTACTAATCACTTATTCACACAATTCGTCAGATTCTGGCATCATTGGATCATGTGAAATCCTGTGTACCGCTCTGGAGGAGAAAACCGGAAGTAAGGCAATCGGCGCAGTCTGTAACATCCTCTGTGACGTTGTGGGCATTGAGGAGTTTATTAAGTTGATCGACAAGTAAGTCTGTTTCATCCAAACAGCTTTTTAAATAAAACTTCGTGCACATCTTTAATCTTTCAAAGAGTGTTACATTTGCAAATTGGGGAATTGTCGTAAAACCATAGACTTAACTAATTTACATTTTAAGTCTTACTATCTAGTATTGTCAAGTGACATCTGTATCATTTTGGCTTCTTTGATGTTTGGCAACAGCTTATTATTAAGACATCGAAAATATATTATTTATTAAATCCATACGGATGGACCAAGCAGTACATGTTCTTCTTCCTTCTCTTCTTCTTCAAATTCTATCAGAAATGCTTCATTTTTTTCTCTCATCCATTACTAAATAGTGAGGAAAGAGTATATATTTAAATGAGATAATCATACATTTTCTGGAAATAAGATATCTTAACAATCTTCTGGGAAGAGTAAGGAAATAAATGTATATCTCCCATAAATTTGTTACGTTTTCTATGAAATATATATAGTTTTGCAGAATTCTGGTCGTATATGTTTGAGTACTGCTAATAGCTAAATATCGTACCCATCAAACCAAGTTAAAACCGATGTTTTGTAAGAGTTTTTTTTATTTACCTCGTTCTTGATACGTAGGGCGGATTTGGATCCAATCTACTTCTGTGAATTGCTAAAGACCTGTCCAATCAACGACAATGGTGATGCCCACGTCACCGTATTTAATGTCGTACCCAAGACCGGGCCACAAGGTGAGGAAATATTTTTAATTGGTATATTGTATAATATGTCATATTTTTTTTACGTTATATATACTAATATCCAGTAGATATAAGATAATTTGTTCGCAAGAAAAAGACAAAATAAAAGAAAGCAACTGGAACGCAGGCAAGCGGAATTTCCTGACAGGACCAATATGACAATCTATATCTGCTTTCTTTGGATAAAGTGGCTGAAAAGCTTATTGATGGCTTTGTTAAATTATACCGTTTTTTTAAAAAACTTTTTCTACCGGATTGGTATTTAATAATGCCTGTCACCATTGTTTTATTCTCGGACGGGTCTACTGAGCTTATTCTAGATGTGTGGCTTTTTACTTCTTAACTACATTCACAGAGAACAAAGCGTGTTGAAGACTGAAGACATGCCATGTGAACCTAAATGTTGTCTCGTAAATACCGTTTAAAGATGCCATGTTTTATTTTTCTTTCGCCTCTTCAATTGAAAAGAAAATAATTTTAAAATTTCTTTTAAAATCAACATTCATTTCTCAATTCAACATTAGTATAGATTTTGCTGTCAATTGTGCTTGTTATGGTACGCGGTCGAAATAATCTTCGCTTAAATGGGACCCCGGGTGGTTGAGTGATCTAAGACACTTGCATTTGCAGATCTTTTCCACAGTTCACCTCTTTATGCATGACCGACATTGGTATGTTAGCTTAACAGTAGCTACACGTGATTATTATGTCATCTTTCCGGGTTCTTCCTTTACTAAATATATTAACGACCACGTTGCCCTGAAATATTAAATTGAGTCAGTAATACATGGTACAAATAATGGCGATAATCAGTTGAACTATTACTTTCATGGACAATATTTATCACAAAAATATTCAAGAAAAAAATAGCATTTTTGCATGGTTTGTGTGTAGTTATCAGCTGGATATCTCTGTTTGCGATAAAATGTTTGACATCGTTAAACCAAGTACACTACATTTTGCAGGAGTGTTCAACATCGCTTTGACCTACGAGAGCAAGAATGGCACAGGAACTGGCGAAATTGTTATCGACATTGAGACGGTTGACAAAATCCCAGTCAGTAAGTCAATATTTGCTGAAAGGAAATATTTTTTGTACCTTGGATATAGAATGAAAAGGCAAACAACATAAAGGAAAAGTAGATTCACGTAACTATTCGTTATAAAATACATACAGAGGAGAGTAGTTTGCACCAGTTTATCCGGTTCCATACTCATATATACCACAACTACTTCCTTTCGACAGCAAAATTGTTCCCATTATTTATGAAAGAAAACAATATGAAGATAACTTGCATTCCTTTATCTTTCTATACATTAAAACGAACTCACAACTTCTTTGAATGAGAACGATATAAAAATTTTTAGTCGAAGATGTCTGTTATAACAATATTTTATCACATCTTGAATGCCATTTTGGTAATCAGGTACCGCTTTCCTGAATGAACTGAAACCTAAAGGAATCTACAACGTGCCAGTCGAACTGAAAGCTGAGCCTGACCCAGATTGTGATCCTACCCAAGGCCCTTGCGAGCAATGGCTTCCAGGACAGTACACAGTCAAAGTTGGTAAGTACCATACTAAACGTGGAGTCATTTCTATTCCGTACATCCCGTATTTGGTCACAATAGAATTACCACATTAATTCTCACTAATACTGACCATTTTGCATGCTTTCGCAATCAAAATTAGTTACACATGTTTGTAAATTTTTATTATGATTTCCTCTTCTTCAGAATTTGTCGAAGCAATTACACCCAAAAACGGATTGTCTTTGTAATGGACATGGTGACATGGACAGATATACTCTCACTTTGGAGATGAAAGATTCGATAGTCTTTTCTGTCTTTTCGCGAGAAACATAACATCTCTAGAACTGTTATATAGTTTTCACTCATTTGCATTCAAGAGGTCAATATGCATATTTATAAAATTGAATACTTATTGAAGTCCATGCTTTTTTTTTTCAGCCGTCTGCAACGGTGAGTGCGGTAGCAAACATCCACACAGTCAAATATATGATGAGAAATCCACTACATTTACCATCACGGAGTAATGATAAGGTTTGGAGTGAGTTTATTGGACGTTTTTGTATGTGATAATAAAATTCCGTCTTGTTGTTTGTATTTTTCTTGTTATTTAGAAAACAAGTTGTGTGATTTCACAAACTTGCAATACGTTCTATTATTTTCACCACGTGTCATATCTATAAATGGGGCTCTTAGTGTTACCCACGCCCTTCACGAATTTTGCTTTCGCTCAATAAACTCGGAAAACTTTGTGAAATGGAAACAAATTTAGTTTGAGGATTTCAATGAAAATGATCTAGGTTCAATTTTCGCAATTTTCCAACAAAGTTTTAGGGAATTATGACTCATGTTTTATTTCGAACATCTCATGTACGGTTAGGGTGGATGGGTGGTAGAAGCATAGATCTTATATGGACACCTTTATTTATTTCGCTTTTATATTATAATGATTACCTGAAGGGCTAACACTTACTACAGAATTTAGATCTTGTGAACATTAAGTTAAACTTAATCGCATCATGAAAATGGACCGTGGCTTCCATGAAATAATATAAAATGCCTGCAACAAAGTATTTTCGAAAACTATTTTCACCCTACCATGCCCCTCCATGATAATTGAGGACTTACCCATGATCATGTTTTTTTGGGTTTTTTTATAAAAATATGTTCATAGCGTCAGCTCAAGTATATATACACCTACTTCGCACTACGATTATTCATTTATGTAGTCAACATAGATTCATTGCTATGTTCTAACTTACTTGGAGTCATTACTGAGGTCTCCACCCGTGGTGGCTCAGTAAGACATTGCATCGGTAATCAGGACTAAGTGGGTCTAAATTTCGCATTAAATCAGACTGGATCGACAAAAGAATTTCTCATCATTTTTTCCAAGGGCAAGAGTTTCACATCCCTTGCAGATAAAATATAGGAGTATACAAAGGGAAACTCATATCGGATTATTTTTTTTTATCGAAATTTAAAAAGTTTGTAGTAATTCATTAGATATATACAATGCCATAAAAATGTATAAACAAGTGATAACATTGAAATGTATAAAATCATTGAGTCATTTTAATATGGCAATAACAGTTTAGTGTTTAGTGGCCATGATCTGTTAATTGACTTTTTATTTTTTGTGGGTTTTTTTGTGGGGTTTCTTTCTTTTTTTTCTTTTTTTTTTTGACGTCTGTTTGTTTGCTGGACAAAGTGGGATGAAAGTGTCTTGCTGAAGAATATTGGTTTACCTGGCTGGGTTGGGCGCCACTTTATGGCATTTGGTCTAAAACAACATAATACATGAAATTCATACACAAGTCACATGTCGGTGACGTTAACATAGAATGTTGCAAAAGGAAAAGTTACATATTCCAGTGGAAAATGTATGGATGCTATATTTGATTTAGTTATTGCTGAATACGTATTGACACGAAATGCTTTCGTCAGTTTGTTCCATATAACTGACATTGTTACAGATAGCTTGTCTGTGAAGCGCTTCTTCGAAGAGTTTTTGTTCTCTACCTAGCTTTCAGACCTCGATGCCTGAATGTATTAACAATTTATTTACAAAAAAAAAACTTACTGAAAAGATTATAATAGCCTGATGGTTAGAGGGAAATATGTCAGGCAAATACCATAGTTTGCCTGATTTCAACTTGTAGTGTCATCTAGAGAAGGATGCCCTATCTACATTTGATCTAATCTCTTCCAGAGGAGCGTCCTTATAACACATGGCGATAGCATATTGTAGATGTACATGTTCAAAAGGTATGAGTTTGTTTTGACCTCTAAATGAAAGTATGTTCTTCAAATTGGCTATGATGTGCATGCTAGAAATTAGTTGTAATTTGAGCTGAAACGAATACCAGCGTTTTCTATTCGAATATTAGGTGAATGTAAATAGATAGAACTCAAACAATTGTGAAGGTTTTTATACAACTATCAAATCCATCCCGTTTTTAGTTACATTGAATCAGTATTGATAAAACAGGATTAACTGGGTCATATAATTTAATTACTTCTCTAGAGGACAGTTACGAGGTTTTTCTTAATTTAGTTGGTTCTTTTTGGAGGAGGGGGTGGATTCACACTAAAATACATATGAACGTGGAAGTTATTTACCCGTTTTATCTTGAAACTGGGCATGGCGGAAAGGGCAGTATCACAAGATTACTTGTTCTGGTATATACAGACTATTATCGGTGGTTGGGGTGGGTGATTTGTTTACAATTGAATCACCCAGACATGTTACCAGTTTAGATAGTCAAATTTAGATACGTTGATTGCTACGTAAAGGCTTTAGTGACTTTGAGGTGACGATCCAGTTTTAAAATGTTCTATTTTAACATTATATATTACGTCATCATTTCATGTGTGCACTGAATAAAAACGGTTGTGTTGTAATCAGCGTTACTATGCATAATGTTGATATTCTGATTAATTTGTAAGTGGGAGTTCCAACTTCAAGTGATTTAATAAGCTTCGAGATCTTCCTTGATACTAGTGTCGTACCAATTCTTGAAAGCAGCCATTTCTCATGATCTCAGAAAACACAGATTTTAAATTTAACTTAATTATGCGTTTCCTAAAACTTGTGTGTCTTTCAAAACAAGTTTGAAGACTATTAATCTGCATAAACTTTAAATCCATTTACTTAAAATGTAAAATTACTTAATTCATCTTGTATATACTCTGCGGATGAAAGAGCACATAAATTGGGGAAATAATAGAATACTTATACGAATGTCTTGAATGGGCTTAATAAAGGTAAGAATGATTTTAGTTATATATTATATAATGCAAATGCGTTTATTTTGTAAATAACACAAACTAAAAGTTATTTCGAGTTCCACCACAACTTAAAAATTTGAACAGCAGCTGATTTTCGTTGCAACGTCAGTTGTAGACCTTGACGCGACTATCATCACTACAATAAAGTATAAAAAGTAAAAGAAATAACAAATTATTCAAATAACTATAGTACAGTGCCGTAAAAGTAGGCGACAAAACTGTTTCCGTAGGTGAAGACATGTAAGCTTGTTTTAGCAACGGCCTGACTGACAAGATATCTTAATTGAAAAAGCTTGTTATAAAAAAGTAACTGATTAAATAAAAACAAATATTCTGAAAAATGACAGTGAAGATTTAAAGTCTGACTATTCTTGACGAGAAATGGTATGACGCCAGTGTACTAATTCTACGATGTATTGTTTAGATTTAGAAATGTTTGCTTCTGTTACAAAATTTTGCCAAACTCGCCAAGCAAGCAAATTAATATTCCAAAGCCAAGTTTCTTTTTCGAATGTTTTCAATAAAAAAAATATTCTAATTTGAATAGTCAACCTTAGCTATAACATTATACTGAAAGATTTAAGCAACACGGGAAGTAAAATGAAGTTTTGACCTCAAGCCAAGGCAGTTGATAGATAGATAGATAGATAGATAGATAGATAGATAGATAGATAGATAGATAGATAGATAGATAGATAGATAGATAGATAGATAGATAGATAGATAGATAGATAGATAGATAGATAGATAGATAGATAGATAGATAGATAGATAGATAGATAGATATATAGATAGATAGATAGATAGATAGATAGATAGATAGATAGATAGATAGATAGATAGATAGATAGATAGATAGATAGATAGATAGATAGACAGATAAATAGATAGATAATCCTTGGTCTCCAGTTTTTTCAGCATGGTTGTAATTTACTAGATCTTGGGAGAGAAGATATAAATTTTAAAAGATTGTTTTAATAAAACTACTTGAGTTTGCTACATATAATGTGATAGACATGACAATAAATCTAAATGGCAGTCTCTGATCGAGACTTTCTGAAAGATGGACTTCAGTTATTAAGTGCTGTTACTTTAATTTTAACTGTTAATTAAGAGAGTTATTTCAGAGGATAAGAACATGCTTAAAATACACAATCCCCAGTCTTCAATAGTTTTTGTAAAAAAGATTATTAAACGAACTTTTAAAAGTGGAGTATACGTCTGTCAATAAATGACTGATGACTATCATTAATGTGGATCGCATATGAAAAAAAAAATAATTTTATCCATGTCGGCTGCTTCAATGAGCCTTGGCACAGAGGTAGGTTATACTGTCATAAAAGACAAATTCGTAATATTTCGAAATTTCCGATAAGTGCACATTAATGCTTCTTGGAGCAAATTTTAACTGGAAGATGTTTGATTGTATTCGATCAGAGTTCATATGATAGTTAAGTGGGAGAAGTATAGTATGTTAATACTCTTCTTGTATTTTCTTGAATTTTATCATGCGTCAACAGTAGTTATCTTTAAAACAATGAATTAGTCGCCCCCTCTTGCTCGATGGAGGAAATTAACATAATCAGCTACTAATTGCATTAAAAAGACAAATGTTTCGACTTAAACATTTTATTTCAACAATTATCAAATAAATTAGACAAAAGAGGTAAAAGTTATAATCTCATAATTTAAAATATGCTTCAAACGGAAAATTAAAATGCAAAAGCTGATAAAATAATAACGGATGAAATATCGAGTGATGATATATGGCACTATTATCTACGAAACAAGAATAACAATCAAGTAAAGATGCAAACACTTCTTAGCTATTTTAACATTTTCCCAAGCTATCGTTACAAAATTGTTTTCTAATACAAAAAATAAAATTTATGTCCATTAGTCAAAAGTGTTTATGATTGAACTCTTAAAATTATTACTTATAGTTTCAGAATATGGCAATATATCCGTTACTATACTCATACGCCTTGTTTAAATGTCCTGCTCTAATCATTGGGACTGAATGTGTTATTGGGTAAATTATGGTTTTAGTATTTTAGTAACTCCTACAACCCATATATAGCAACACTAGCAAACTGATTTTCTGGACAAAATGATATAATTGTAAATCTATTGATTATGGATGGAATTCTAAGGAAGACTGAATGAACAAACAACAGTTGTATCGATGTAATTAATATCACTTTTGTATAACACATTCCTGTACTGTGTCCTGTATTGACGATTCTAATTTTTATTTCAATTGGAAGAAATACAATTAAGTAAAGAGCTCTCAGTTCATTCTCATCATATCATCATATACATGGGTATACCGATAATTTGTTAGATTGTAGGAGAAGCACCTTTTCTTCAGAGCGCCTCTTCTTTATGTAAAATCGTCTAGCAAATAAAGCTGCCACGATACAAAGACAGGCACCAGATATGACCGCTACGGCAATACCAATGGTTGATATTTCTCCCGATCCATCCGTGCCTGACGGCTTACTATTTGATTCCTTTTGATCGGCTGAGTAAACGCCACCTAGCTGATTGTCAGTGGATTTGTTATTTTTGTTGGTGGCGAAATATGGTGAGGTCTGAAAAAAAAAAGTTTAATGTGAAGAGGGCAGTTAGCATTCACATCTTTCAAATAAAAATGGTTTTATTCCAAAACTAGAAGTTTTACCTGTCAAACGTTATTGACTAAATATGGAAGAAAAAAGTGTTATTACGAAATATATTTCGTTGAATGTTATTACAATATGTACAAAATGAAGCGAATCAATCCTTGAGAAGTAAACGGTATTCATCGTAACTGTGCTCATGAAAATAACTCCCAGAAAGGCATGTCTCATGATGTGAGGGCGCCATATTTGTTGAAACTTAGAAATGGATATTATGCGTTGCTAAACGATGTACACGCCAATACCTGCTGCTCATTAAAATAAAATTATAACCAATATTATAGTAAGGAAATACAGAAAAATTGTGGTGTCACTCAGCAACTGTTTATCCATTTTATGCGGAGTAATTGCTATTAAAAACAATGTGAATATTGTTATAATGCCACTTGTCCAGTACAAAATTATTGTAAAATAAGCATTCCTGTCCCAACTCATAAATAATTTGTCTACCGAATAATAACTCGACTTGGTAATTACAATAAATACCCGCCGTAAGCAAATCGGCTGCAACGCTAATGAAAACATTTCGTTAGCTTTCTCATATATAAGGAATTGTTAACTTACTGCGGATGGACACTCCACGAGCTCTCCAGGAGTCCAACTTGTACGCTTTTTGCTAACTGGCTCAACCTGTCAAAGACATTTTCTACGTAATTACCAAATATTCAGAATTAGAACTTACCTTTGTTTGGAGTTTCATAATAGAGAGAAAAAATAACACTGAACGTGTAATTTTTTATTCAAAACCACGGGAGTTTGGCTGTAATGCCTATACTATCCTGCAATTATTTCTGAAATGCACAATTCAAAGGTAAAGAGCAACAAACACAGGACATGTACAACATAGCATTTAATGTATTGATAATTTCGACCTGACATCATCACACCTACAATCAAACACAGCTATCTGACTCATTCGAGTAGGTAACTGACTCTGTTTTTATCCTTGCAGAACTTTTGTTGTTAAGGCAGACAAACCTTCAAGCCTCCTATTTTGTTTCAAAACTAAACATTTATAACCAATAACATGTTGAAATGTATTCGCAATATTTTCCCAAATTCATTTTGAGAAATTTTTCGTGACGAAATTAGACTATTGTAAGGCAAGAGTAAACGAAATGTTTTTACCTATCAGATACAGTCGTCAAGACCGATTGCAAAACTTATAAAATTGAATATAGTAAACTTTGTCTCCGAGAAGCGATGAGTTCAAGCCTTATAACGGTTCCGTTTTCAGTGATCTGAGGTATGATGTAAAATATAAAGCAGTGGGAATAATTTCCAGTAATCAAGTCTGACCTGGTACGAAGGAA